>OX030959.1:8326105-8563605 GCA_943735955.1 Piscicola geometra | reverse complement strand
AAATACATTTTTCCGCTCAGTCAATACTAATAATTCTTTAAAAAATTAGTTCTTCTGGAATATGTAGTTTTCGAGTTCATTCTCAAAAGCGACATCAAATTTTTTTCAAAAACACTTTAAATTTCTTTTAGAAATTTCATCTTTATAATAAACTCTGCAGAACAATGCTGCTTGGAATAATATAAGTTAAGCTCGCTTTGTCTAGAAAAATTTCTTTATTTTCGCATTTCACTTATAGCTTCAACCTATGGACTTCTTAATATAGACCTTAATATAGGTTAATATTAAGAAGTCCATGCTTCAACCATTTCCCGTGCAAAGTCTACAGAGATTAATGAAACTAAAGTCAACATATATTCAAATTTGAGATTTAGCTATAAATAGAACATACTTTGTGTCAGAGCTAATAAATAATGACAGTTTTTTATCCAATAACAAAGTAAATGATTTATTAGTATTAATTTTCAATAGTCTATTTAGAATATATACTTTATATACTCTGTTATACTGTATATATTCTAAATAAATTTATCCTCTCCCGTAAAAGGACAAATGCAAAAGACAGATTTATCAATGTCTACCATCTCTTCCTACGTTCCATCTTAGGCAACTATTCATGTTTCATCTTAGACAACCATGACCATGCTACACATCCATGGTCACAACAGGCTAATCATTCAAGTATTAATTGTCCTACTTGCACATAATAATAATAATAATAATAATAATAATAATAATAATAATAATAATAATAATAATAATAATAATAATAATAATAATAATAATAATAATAATAATATTAATAATAATAATAATAATAATTGTCGTTTTTGTATAGCGCCAGGGCACGCAACTGAAGCGCTCTCACTACGTCGTAATGCAATAAAGAAATGAAATAATTATAATAGTAATGTTATAAAAAAGAAAGCAAAGAGTAGCATAGAGTATATATGAGTGATAAGCTAAGTTAAAATAATGAGTTTTCAGTTTGGCTTTGAAATCGAAAAATTTTTGATGTTGCGAAGTGCAGGTGGAAGGGCATTCCAAGTTGTTGGAGCTGCTGACGGAATGCTCTTTTTGAGATGTTGTTTGTAGTGGATTCTTGGTTGAGAAGAAGAGATGAAGATGAACGCAGTTGTTTGTTTGATGTTTTGTTAGTTATAAGTTTGCTGAGATATGACGGTACTGAAGTTTGAAGAATTTTGAATGTAGTGATGGCTATTTTGGAGGATATTCGAAAATCAATAGAAAGCCAGTGAAGTTTTATAAGATTATCATTTGATGACTGAACAAGGTGATGGCCTGGGTAGTCACAATTGAGTGTGATTCTAGCAGCCTTGTTCAAAACTGACTGTAGACGATTTCTTTCTTGATTGGTGATATTATATAATAGCGAGTTACAGTAGTCAAGTCTGCTTAGTATTAGACATCGGGAAAGTGAGGCGGAGAGATCAGTAGTAATGAATGGGCGTATGTGTTTGATTGCTTTGAGATGATAGTGTGATGATTAGATGATAGATGTGATATGGTTTTTGAAAGTGAGTTTGCTATCATGGGTGACTCCGCGTATTTTGAGAGTGTTATTGATGGGGATGTTATTTGAGTTGATGTCGACAGATGAAATGGTATTTAAAGATATGGTATTGGAGAACCAAGTTTCCATGGTTTTTTTGCAAGATGTGAGGTTACTAGTAGCTTGGTTGGATTTATTAGGTGTGATGAATTGAAGAAGTTGTATATCATCAGCATATTTATGGTAGGTTATATTGAATTGGTTGACTATATTTGAGATAGATGAGATGTATGTGGTGAAAAGAAGCGGTCAAAAAACAGAGCCTTGAGGAACCCCGTGTTGTATATAGGTTGGTGATGAGATGTGTGTACCTAATTTATCTTGATGTCTATTTTCTAAATAGGATGACAGCCAGTTTAAAGCAGTTCCATCAACTCCAAATTCTTTATGAAGTCTGTCGATGAGGATGGAATGGCTGATGGTGTCGAAAGCTGCTGATAGGTCGGGTGATGCGAGCAGGGTGGTATTTTTGAGTCACATCCATTGAAAATGTGGTCAGTTAGATGGAGTAGAGCTGTTTCTGTAGAGTGGTAAGGTCTGTAGGCGGATTGGTGATTGTGTTAGTTTGGATTGGAGGTGATATGAGGTTGTAATTGTTTTAATACGGCTCTTTCCATAATTTTTGATATGGTGGACAGGTTGGAAAAAAGTCGAAAATTTGCTGGATTGGTTGTGTGATTGGTTGTGTCGATGTTGGCTTTTCAAAATATTGGTGTAATTTGGGCTGCTTTGAAAGTAGATGGAAAATATCCTTCTTGGAAAGATAAGTTGACTAGCTGTGAGATGGCTTTTGACAATATTGAGCTACATTGTCTTATAACTTGGTGAGGAGAAGGGTCTATGGGCGATGTCTTCGTGCATGTAGCATAAATAATTTGTAATATATCTTCAGGTGTTGTTGGTTTGAAGTAATATATGGAGTCAATGATGTTTTTTCTATGAGTGTGTGTGAACAATTCGTGTTGTGACTGTGATAAGAGATGATCAATTTTTGTGTGAATATTATCGATTTTGCTCCTTAAAAAGTTATTGAAGATGGAAGCCATGTTTGTATTGCTTGAATTGTTGGATGGGTCATTTTTTTGCCTGTGTAATAGTTTATTTAGATTCTGCCATAGAGTACGTGGGTTATTGGATGAATCTAATCCAGTTTTGATTATTTCTATTCTTGATTTGATAATTGCTTCTCTTGTTGATGCTTTAGCTTTATCATATAGTTGTTTATTAGATGATGAAGGATCTTTGAAATAAGTTTTCTCAGCTTTCTTTCTATGTCTTTTGGCTTTTATTGCCTCCAGTGAAATTTTGTGGCGATTTTGGTGTGATCGCCGTATGACTTTTGTTTGTTGTGGTGCATGCTTATCTAATAGTTTGAAAATGACATTGTTTATATGTTCGACGTATTGGTCCGTAGTGTAACTTTTGCTGTTTAATATAGAAGAGGGTTTGAGGTCAATATTGAAATTAGTCCAGTCTATCTTTTTGATCCTACGCTAGTTGATTGTGGTGCTAATTGGTGTTGGCTTTATCAAGGATAGCGTTAATGAAATGAGATGATGATCGAAAAATAACGTTGGATGTATTGCATAGCTGTAAATAAGCTCGTTCCATCTTAGGAACCACTTCATCTTGAGCAACCTCTCCCTATAAGTTCTTAGTTACAGCAACCATCAATCTTGATTGAATCGTCTACGGAGATATATTCAAAATCAAAGATTATTTTTCATTTGTACTTTTGACTAATGAATATTTGTTTCTTCCTTGGTGTACAACCTTTCAGGCCTCAAAGAATATGACCATCTCGTCTCTTGTCTTCGTCGCTTTTCTGACGGGTTGGCTGTTCTTCATTCACTGAAAAATTTCAAACAAGAATTAGTCATTCTTTAAATATTATTTAATTAAAATCATACTTAATAAATAAAGTAATTATTTGTTAAACAGTTCATTTCTCTTACTATTCAGTGGGTCTCCTTCTGGCTGGTCAGATCCTCTTTGGCGTGAAGACTCCAAGTGACCAGCGTCTGTCGTACTCTTACATCATCAGTGTTGTTGCCACAGCATTGTGTCTATTGGCAGGCTTACTGACCATAGTGCAAATAAGGAGATCTAACGTGCGTGTTTGCTAGTGAGTTGTTGTTAGTGCAGTGGTGTGGTGCAAATTGAGTGGTATAATCGGAGTGGAGTGGAGTGAATGAAGTATAGTGAAGAAGTGTGTTGGAGTGTTTTGAGTGGACTGGCATGATTGGTTTGAGTGCTTCATGGCGTGGCTAAGATATACCGATCCTGAGTGAGCTTAACAATGTTAACAATCAGTATTTCAAATCCTTTTACATGTGCTTTATAACTGTTTTACCAACGCTTTATTCAACGATAATTTAAATATATTTTAAAACCAGCAAAGAGTCGTTACAATAGAACAAATATTTTATTGACTCAATTTTATATACATATGTTTTAACCAAGTTTTATGAGGATCCTAGTTGATGTTTTTTTTAAATAAAGCTGTTTTTACTGAGTCAGTGTTGCTTCGATATCTTTTATAGTCCATGTAATTTCTCTACGTTTAGTTTCAGACATCACACATTTTGTTAGAACTGTTCCACGATTAAAAATTTTAATCGAAATTTAAGCGTGTTTTAACGCAATTTTTTCAAGATTATTTGATATTAGTACATAATAGTATTTTAATTTTTTTCTTCACAAATTTAATAGAAATTTTGAAGTTTGATAAAAAATGTTGACGTTTGTTCTAAATTCATTTTTTAATGCGTCTTTATATTTTTTAAATTATTAAATAATAATAATGCCTATTTATAATGCGCCAAGGCAAGCAACTGAGGCGCCACTCACACGACATAGGTCGTGAAACACCACATCACAAACACTTGGTATGTTATAGCTCATGGCTGGCTCAACAGGGACTCTAACTGGCGATCTTTAAGTTGCAGGTCCAACGACTTACCATCTAAGCCAACCCGCTCGTCATAGAGCGAAGAAAGGTTAAAAAACCAATTTATTAGCAGCAGTTTAAAGTTTTGTTTAAAAGTGACAATTCAAATGAAAATATAACATCTGATGAGCATGTTGATGAACGTTTGGTTGGTGTTCTATTGCCAAAGAATTACACACTTATTGAATATGTATCTTGTGACAAGGGAATTCTAACTGAAACGAATGAAGCTTCAGAAGAAGATAATGAATAAGTGAGTGAAGAAGAACCAGAAAGGATGTCCCACAGAAAATCATGGAATAGGACAAACAGATTGTGGAAATATAGTTCGATGGAGTAAGATTCAGAACTCACTCAAAGTTTTTTCAAGTGAAAGATTTTGTTAAAATTCTTAATGCCCAAAAGAAAAACAAATAAAAATAGACATCGTTTTATAAAAGAATGAATAATTTTTTCTTGTCTTGTTTTATTTAGATTTAATAAAGTTGCAGTGAAAATTGTGAACGCAGTATGGATTTTTACTTTTTTTAAACCTTTGAACAAATGAAACCCCTCTTAGGAGGAAACAAATATTTTCAACCAAGCAATGTGAGCAAAAACTTACAATAGAAGTTTTACTTATTTGCCAGTTTCGCAATATGCTCCTAAGGAGCATTGCTCCTTCATATTATTACTTCAAAACAAGAGAAGAACTTTCTAAGCCTATTTCCGATAGAGTTCTGAAACTTGCTAACTATGTGTCCTGACAAGCTGAATATATGTTCACATGGAACTGTACTCGTGCCAGTTTCGTAAGAGGCAGATGAGCTTCTTGGTGTTTTTGTAACAAAACAAAGAGACAACTTTCAAAGCCTACGCCAGATTTTGTTCAAAAACGTTGAAGTATTGACTTTTCATTCTGAATTTACATAAGCTCGTATACGACTATAGTCTCTTGTTCGAGGAAGCTATATAATTTTAGAAGGTTTCCTATCATCTAATAGTTTTTTCAACTCTTTCAATTGTTTAAAGACATTTCAATTTTTTAAATCTGGTCTAATGATGTGGCAATTCTTAACTATTGGATATTCTGATTGAACTTTTCTGTTCTAGTTTGGAAATAAATTTTGTGTGTGAAAGAAATGACATAAGCTGAATCATCTATTTTTGTATAAAGTGACAAATTGCGAGTAACACTATTGAACATGTTACGTAATATTCACCGCCGAAAAGTTCTGTTGCAAATTTCAAAGAATGAAAAGTTTTTTGATGAAATTCACTTTTTCTTATTTGTTTTTTTGACAGTAAATTGAATGAATGTTTGTTTTCACATGCTGAAATTAAGCCAACACAGCAAAAACAGTTTACTTCTGATAAATTTTAATGCATTAAAATTTTTAAATGCGGTAACTTTTTAAAAATTTGTTAAAATATTTAACAACGTTAACATTTTTAACATGCGTTAGTTGATTAACGTGTTAATCGAAAGTTAACTTAGATTAAAACACAGCTATAGTTTTGATCCTAAATTTCTTTTACAGCTATCGCTGTTAGAAAGTTTAAAAGAATGTTCTTGTTTACATCCGAAATTTTCTCAAATGTTGTTGTTTATTTTTTAAACCTATTAATCCGATGGATGCATCCAATATTTAAGATATAAGAAGAATTAAATAATGCGCCCACAGTTATCACACTTTTTTGGCAAAATTGTGCTTTTTCAAAAATTTGAAAATTATGATTTTACAATATCTAGAAGCGTAATAGACAATTGAACGTGATAAATAAATAAAAAACTTGAATATCTGTGATGAATGTAATTATTTTAACCGTTTAATAAAATTTCAATCGCGTTAATCGAATGATTTGACCCATACCATTATTCAATCGCTCACTGTGTTTTTAATGGTGAAGTTACTTTATTGTCATTTCACGACTTTGTTTAATTCAATATTAAAAATCCAACACATTCTTAAGATGTGCAATATCATTTATAGTTTCGGTTTTACAGCATTCTAAAAAATTTATTAACGTTCACGACCGTATGGGTCGAAACGACCCATGAAATGAATAATACAAATTGAATAGCTTATTAAGATATTTTAGAAGCACAAAATTAGCAGTTTATTTAGTCATAGTTAGCAAAATTAATACATAATAGAAATTTTTAACAACGCTAGACAATTTTGTTTTGAATGCCTTTTCTGCACCACAAACGACTACTTGTCTTGGCTGATGAGCTAGAAAGTACTGGGTGATTATGAATAATTTTTATATTGCCTTTATCATCTTTTTGTCCACATAACTTTGCTTTTAAAATGGTCGAAATCAGCCTTTTTTCACTGTTTTTTACCCGTAACTTCAAGCCAGAGGATGAAGGAATTGAATATTGAAACGTCTATCACAGGGGAGATAATATTTTGTCTAACGCAATTTTCGTTTTTTAGTAGTGAATGCTTTGCTAGTTTTATCTAAATGATCGACTCCACAAGCTGAATAGACGGTTTAAAAAAATACAAAAAAGCACATATAATTTTTAAGAAACAGTGGAATTGAGAAAATACAGCAATCCAAGTACAAAGTAATATTTGTGCAGAAAAGAGATTAAAATCAAACAGAAAAGAAACGGTAAAAAAGCTGGAAAAATCAATTTGAGAATCATTTTTATCAAAAAAATGATATGTTTTATTATATAATTTAATTACCTTTTTGAATTGTATTTTATTTGAAGGAAGTCAGGTAGTTTTAGAAAGTATAGAGTATGAAAAAGACCTTGGTGTAATTATAGACAAGAGTTTAAAATTCGATATTCACATACTAAAACAAGTGAATGAAGCTAACCAAATATTAGGACTAATAAGAAGAACGTTTAAATTTATTGACACAAAAACATTTAGATTATTATTTAAAGGTATAGTTAGGCCTCATCTAGAATACCTTAGCAGTGTATAGAGCCCCTCATTGAAAAATCAAATTGATTGCATAGAAAATGTACAAAGAAGAGCTACAAAAATGCTACTTTATCTAAAAGACAAGACTTACAACGATAGACTTAAAGTAATTAAGTTGCCAACATTAAAAGCTGAAAATAAAGATAAGCTTAAAATAAAATTAGATAAATATCAATCAATCAATCAATCAATCAATCAATCAATCAATCAATCAATCAATCAATCAATCAATCAATCAATCAATCAATCAATCAATCAATCAATCAATCAATCAATCAATCAATCAATCAATCAATCAATCAATCAATCAATCAATCAATCAATCAATCAATCAATCAATCAATCAATCAATCAATCAATCAATCAATCAATCAATCAATCAATCAATCAATCAATCAATCAATCAATCAATCAATCAATCAATCAATCAATCAATCAATCAATCAATCAATCAATCAATCAATCAATCAATCAATCAATCAATCAATCAATCAATCAATCAATCAATCAATCAATCAATCAATCAATCAATCAATCAATCAATCAATCAATCAATCAATCAATCAATCAATCAATCAATCAATCAATCAATCAATCAATCAATCAATCAATCAATCAATCAATCAATCAATCAATCAATCAAATAGATTTCTATAGCGCTCTTTCTTCAAATTTATCATCCTAACTTTCGCACCATCTGAACCTTCTACATATTTTTCCAACTTCCTGCTTTCTGACTTCTCTTCACGGTATCTTTTCAGTCTTTCACTTTCCTGTATCTTATTCCCCCATTCCTGCCTCCCTTTTGTTGAATCCTCTTCACTAGTTCCCTTCCCCCATCCCTCTGACCTCTCTTTCTGAAACGCCCATCATAAACACTCCTGCTCGTGCATCTTTCCTTCCACGTACCATTCGGCTCATAACCTCCACACCCAATTTTTTTCTTTAGTTGGCTACATCTCTCCACCATTTAGATTTATTACCTATCTCTTCTACACATGCTCTACCTACTCTTCCTACAATATCTTTCCCCTCTAATGTCCTGAAGACAAAGTCTGTCATAACCTTAGCCTCTCTTACCCAGAATGTACTCCAGGCTGTTTGACCATGTACTAAAACATTCCTAACACTAGTCTCTACCCCCCATATCTATCTCCCAAATTTAGTCTGCAAAATCTCTAACTTCTTTTTCTCCTTAGCTGACCAACCAACTGCTGCAACACCATACATTAACTTTCCTAAAATCAAGCTTTTCCATGCCTCCCTGCCCACAATAAAACGACTCCCCTATCTTTTTGCTCCATATTTTAACATGCCGGTTAGGCTTCGATCGTTTTTCATAATTTCACTAAATTGATAAATCCCCCCTCTTTTTTTACCCTTTTCAGATTTAATTCTAAATAAATTACCTCATCACTTTTTTGTATAGTCCTACCTCTAATTACCCATTCTTGACATCCTTCCATTCCTGTGTAACCAACCAGTTCCACAACTTTAGATTTCTCCTCATTCAGTTTCATTCCATATTCCTCTAACACCTTCAGTATATCCTCTAACACTATCTTCATATTATCTTCATTTCCCGCCGTCATTAGGATGTTGTCAGCATAAAGCATTTTTCAAAACCTCCACTCTTTCCTACTATCCTCCCTACCCATTTGATTATGTACTTTCATCACTACTCCAGCTCGATGGTTATCCAGGACCGCTGCCACATCCCTAGTGTATAAATTGAAGAGGATTGGAGATAAAGGACAACCCTGTCTAACTCCACTTGTGCACGTAACCCATTCTGTCTCCAAGCCCCCCAACACAAACCTCACTGTTCTTTTCATACACTTCTCTACCAATAGTCTTTCCCCTCTTGCTTTTGCAATTTCACCAACTCGCCTTAACATAAAAAGGTTATCATTTGAACGCTTCCATCTTCTAAACCCTCTCTGTGTTTCATGAATTATACAATTATTTTCTGCCCATCTCTCCACTAGTTCTCCCAAAATAATCATCATTAGCTTACATGAAATGCTGCTAATTGCTACCGGTCGATAATTCTTAATTTTCCGTCTCTCACCTCCTTTATGAATTAGGACAATCCGACTATACCTCCAACTTTTCGGTACCTCACCTCCTTCTAAGATTTTATTTAAAAAATTTCTCACCTCTTCTTTTCCTCCAGGTTTCAACGACTTCAACAACTCCCCACTTCATCTGCTGCTTTTCTTTAAGTTTTTTCAGTGCCCGTTCAAATTCATTCTTAATGATGCTTCCTTCATCCTCCATTTGGATACTTTCTTTTTTGATGTTCATCGTGGCTTCTTCCTCCGTATTTAGAAACTTTCCTCATGTATTGAGTATGCACTCTCCCACCTCCTCTTTTCTTTTCCACACACCACCCTCTTCATCCACCAGATCCTCTACCTCCATTAATTTTTTTCTTTCTCTATAAACTTATTCAAATCTCTGAACATATTTCTCTTTCTTTCATTCCCTCTTCCCATGTATTTCCTTCTTTATTTTTGTTTTTGTGCCACTTCATCTTTATCGCCACCATACAGTGATCACTTTCCACTACATTCCCAAACTCACCAACCCACTCTTCTACCACTTCTTCCTTTCCTTTATCGTTTGTTAGTACCAAGTCTAACCCAAACTCTTTCTTGCCACATTTCCAAGTGGGAATGTTCATCCCTGGCCACTCACAATTCAAGATGCTCAGCTCTTCTTCCTCGATCATTTTCTTAACCATCAAACCGTTTGTGTTATCTACCTCATCCAATTCTATAAGATGTCCGTTGAAATCCCTTCCTACCACGAGTCTATCTCCTGTCTTTATTGCTTCCCTTGCCACCCTAGCTATGCATGAAATTCTTTTTTTATTTGCAACCTTATCCACTCCCTCGCATCTCTGATACACCACACACACCACTAGACCTGTTTCTCCGTTCATCCTCAACACCAGAAAATCTTTTTCTTGGTATTTGTTCACTACCTCTGATTTCAAGTCTTTCTTCCCTAAAAACCCAACACCACCACAGTTCCCTTCTTCCATTTTCCTCCCTATACCAAACCATTCTAAAAAGCCCTGTCTATCCACCATCTGATCTTCGTTTAGGTTTGTTTCGCATAGTCCACAGATATCTATATCATTTATTTGTTATGAGTTCAACTGCTTCTCGTTGTTTCCCTATATTTCTCAGTTTCCTTGCATTCTTGAAGACCACTTTGATTTCTCCTATCCCCTCTCTACCTCCCTTAATGCAACTTAATTCTTTTCCTCCACCTCCATTTCGTCTCCCTTTTTTCCATATTTGTCCTTTTATACAATTTTTCTGCAACCCACATTTTTCAATTATAATGCTCTTTTTTTAATCAACGCTCTCTTAAGCTGTTCTATCTTCTTCTGCCTTTTCTCCCATTGTTTTCTCCTTTCCTCCTCTCTCTCTTCTAAAAGAAGGTCCAACTCTAAAAAAATTCTTCTGTCTCTTTCATCCTTCCTTAGCAGCATTTTCCTTCCCATTACCCGCTATTTATCTGCCTCTGACCTGAATTCACAGACTTGCGCCCACCTTCCATGTTTTCCTTCTCTCTCATTCTTTCCACTAATACAGGTTCTTTTGCCTTCTGAGTAATGACTCTGATTATCTCTTTCACCTTGATATCATCCTCTTCTCCCTTTTTCTTCAACTCGAAAATAATTATTCTCTTCTTTCTTGTCTCCTCCTTTTGACTTCTCACCACCTCCGACTTCACCTCTTTGATCAGGTTGGCTCTCAGCTCTTCTTCTACCTGGGTTCTTTGTCTCTCAACATCTTTTTTCACTTCCTTTCTCTATTTTTTCAATATATCTGCATACTTTATTTTATTCTTCTTCATTCTTTTTGTACTCTTTTCCTTCCAGCTCCATACTTCTCACCTTGCTTTCCGCCTCTACCACTCTCTTTTTCAGCTTCACATTTTCTCTCTTCACCTCTTCGATCACCTTCACCATACACATTCCACAAAGAAAACTTCTTTCATCATTCGCTCTCTCCTTCCTCACCCTCAGTGCCTGCCATGCCTCACATTCCTCCCCTTCGCATTGGATGAAGATCTTTTCAAACCCCTCCCACTTTTTGTCTTTTTCCATTTTTTTCTTATACTTTTCATTTTCCCAATTTTGTATTCAATTACGTTATAAAAAAATTCATATTTAACCTCTACAACTTATCCCTCTTGCTAATACAGGTGAAGGTGCAAAGTCCAACCTAATTAACAAACACAAAATTCCATCAAATTTCTTTTAGAAAAACAAACCAACTCAGCAAACGACTTCAAATAACACTCTCCCGAATATTTTATGCAGAATTACCACAACTATATCCTTTTCTATGCGACTACAGACACCAAAAGCATTACTAACCATGTGGACTGAATCTATACAAACAATGAATAGACAGGTGGAACATAAAGATAAAAAATGAGTTGAATGCTGCAAAGATTAAAAAAATTCAATTTAACTAAAAATTTAAAATATTTTGCTTTGATAAAAAACTTTACGCTTTAGTTCAAAATGCTTCAATGGCATTTTATGACTTTTCCTCCAGACTTTTATTTGACTTTTATTTCATGACTTCCATTTGACCTTCCTCATCAAAACGTCTGGTGGTTGGAGCAGGCCACTATGGCGACGTTAAGTACATTTCACGATGTCTTCAAATATTTATGAATACTCTCTTAAAAAGACAAAGAAATATATCAACGAAAAATATTTTATACTGTTATATCAATTCTTAAGAATATATTTTAAGATATCACTTTTCTATTTTTTACTGTTTTTAAGATTTATGAGAGTGAGAAAAGATGCTTCTGTCTCTGAGGCGAATGGGTTTATATAAAGATTGTGAAATGATGGAAAAGATGTATGCAGAATTGGGATGTAAACTGTCCCATCCGACAACATTACATGCATTCTTAGATATTCTTCAAAAGAGTCATTTGTTTAAATAAACATTCAATTTAACTTTCTCTTCTTTACGACCCACATTCCAGTTAGATTCCAGACAGGTTACGGTTTCGTTACAGACATGTTTCAGTCAAGTTAAAGCAGATATCTTTAAACCCTGGTCCGATGAGAAAAAGTAATTTATGAAAAAATATTGGAATGGAAAGGCTCTCAGTGAGGGAACTTCCCAGTCTCCAATTTGAAGATCCATAAAGCAATGATGATCTGAAAACTTCTACTCTTCAATATCACCATCACTCATACCTATTTTTCATAATAATCACCATGCTCGTGACTGAGTTAGTTGTTGGGGGAGGGGGAATGAAGAAGAAGAGGCAGCTATAATCCCACATTCTGTTCTGTTGTTAGCAGCGTTAAGAAAAGACGTCAAATTTCAGCTTTGTCCATCCATCTCTTTTTTTGATGATTTCGACGATGACTTCCTTGTAGCGTGCCCTGTCTTGGACAGTGAATCGTGCCTGATGACAGGGCCAAACCAAATTCTCATTTACTGTAGTGAGGTGCTATCAGAAGCATTCTCTTATCTTCAAAATCTATTCCTCTCTGAAGGTAATTTTCCAACTTTTTTTTGAAACGGCTCAAATCACCGCTCTCTTCAAAAAAGCAAATTTTAATCTTGATCTGCCATTTAATTACAGGTCAATAATTAACCTCATTACCCTTACCAAAATTATAGAACGGCTTGCTTTTAAAAGACTACAATCTCATTTATGTGCTAATTTCAATTTTATATCAATAAAAAATTTTATGGTCTGTATTACTCAAAGCATGACAGACGCAGGCCATGTTACAATAGTTCTTAGAACCATGGTTCTAATGCATATGGAACCAATCATTCCACTGAGACTGCCCTCTTACATATTCTCGACAGCACCATCTAGGCCAGCCTTGATCTCTCTGCTGCATTTGACACGATCACCCACTCAATCATTATTGATAGACTCAACCTTGATTCCAGCATCAATGGCACTGCTCTATCCTGGTTGAAATCCCATCTGGGCAATCGCTCTCAATTTGTCAAGATTGGCAATCATTTCTCTTCCACTGTCAACCTAGAACATGGTGTTCCCCAAGGCTCTGTCTTAGGCCCATTACTCTTCACCACATACATATCACCAGTCAGTGATAACACACAGCTTTTCTACTCCGTCAATCCAAAAAATCCATCACCTGAAATTGGCAACTTAATTTCAGGTATATCATCTCTAGAATCATGGTTCCTTCATAAAAATCTGCAATTAAATCCTACAAAAACAGAAATCATCGAGCTCGGTACTTCCCAACAACTGAAATCCTTCAATAATTTACAATCAATTTCCATTGATAAGGATACACCTATCTTGGGATAAGTGTATCCTTGTCAATCAACACACATCTAAAAACATTAGGTATCCCACTTGACTCAAAGGTAAACTTCAATAATCACATCCCTTAATAACTCAATTATCATCTTTAAGCAATTAAACATATCAGACCATTTCAATCAACAACTATTGCTTCATCATTCATCAGATGCTTAGTCATATCAAGGTTAGACCTTTGTAATAATTTATTTCATAGTTTAATTTTTTATTTTCCATTCCACTACGTATTTGACAAAAAGCGTTTTTTATGCGTCCAATAACGCTATATATTATCGTTTCTATTTCGTTAAGTTTGTTGGTGAGGTCTTGAAGTTTGCTGCTGGGACCGCCCATCAGATCGATGTCGTCAGCAAACCTCAAGTTGGAGATTGACCTGCCACCAATAGAGGTGATCCTCGAGAGTTTCTTGCATTATTCTATCTAAAAAATGTTGAACAGAACAGGGGAAAGCAGACACCTTTAACGAACTCCCACTGGTGTTTTGAAGAATTCTCCTAACTGCCCAGTGAGATCAACTGTTGATTTATGGTTTTAACCTGATTTATCTAGTTTTTGCTTTATATTTAGAAAAAAGTTTCTTATTTTTGAGAAAAAATTTATTCAAAATGATTTATAATTGAATTTTAATATTGTTATATTAACGAAGATTTTTTTAAAAATGCTTGAGTACTTGTAAATTCCATAGATTTAAAGGCCAAAAGGTAGTTTTCTAAGTATAACAGAAAAAGCCTTTTTTAAATTTCATCAGAACACTGAATTTAGATCATTGGAATCAATAGACTGCATTTAAAGTTAAAACTCAAATCAAAATGGTGATAGTAAAAGTTGGTGGTCTGTCTAAATAAATAAGCAATGACATTTAACCCTCTTCAAGAGCTGTATTCTTTTTTATGTGTAACATGCAATAGAGGCGGTACTCTTTCCCAAAACAAAATCCAAGATCTTGTGTTCATCGTCTTTGTCTTACAGATGTAGAATTTTTAATTTCAAAGAGTGACTTGAGAAACCTGGTGAGAAGTCTTTCAAATCCACCGTTTCAAAGGTGAGTGGTTGAATGCGTCGTTGTGCTAATTTTGTTGGAAGAGATAGACTTGCAGAGCGATTCCTTTACAATTGTTTGCTTTTGCGTTGGTTGAAGTGGAATTTGGGGAAACGGGGTCTCAAACGAGATATGGCAATCAAACGGAATTTGAACAACTTTTGAACTGACATCTCGCGCCTGGAATGTGTGTTCAGGCAAAGACGAGGACTTGACTTGGTGGACTCCTGCATGTAGAAGGTCTGAATGGTTGAGACTGGCGATGACTCTGTGGCGTGGTGTAGATGAGAGTGCAGCCCTGTGTAGGGGGTGGTTTTGGCATTTGGAATGGATTGCATTCATTTGTGGAGTTAATTACATTGGTCTCCAAAATTTTTATGTCAGTTAGTTAAAAACTAGTTATAGTTTAATTATAAATATTTAGTTAGTAGCCCATCACTGCTGGATTGTTGAATTTAAATTATAGTTTATTTGTTTATAATATAATCAGTTTCTAAAAGTTTATTAATATATTTGATTTTTTTCCTTTTATCTGTTACAGGCGATGTGTAGAAGTAAGCAAGTCACTAGGAATTGAATGAAAATATAATATTATTTTTTTAATATTTTTGATAATTTGTCAATTATTTCAAGAAACAACTTTTTTGACATTGAGATGCCTTTATCTGCTTCATATATCAATAAATATGTTTTCTATATAAATTAATATAAAATATTATTCAAATATAATTCATATGAATTTAAAAATCAATTGATAATAAAATACGAAACAAATAAAGACGTCCTAATGTCAAAAATAAATATGTTAACATAATTAACAAAAAATCTGCAGCTAAAGTAATATATTTTCATGCATTTTCACGGATTGTCTCTAAATTTCAGACCTACTGTAGATTTCCTAATTATTAATTAGTAATTATGAAGATTACCTGTAACATATAGGGGAGACCGGGGCAAGATGACCTGCTTAACGATTTATGTCATTTAGTTATTTAATTGTAAAGATAACAAACTTTTTTTTTCATGAACTGTTAGAAAATTCATTTTTTGTAAGAAAGTATCAACATTTAATTTTAAAAATAAATATAACTAAGAAATAATTTAATTTTTCAAAAAATCTACTAAATGACAACACTAAAAAAATTCTAAAATTTTAACCTTCTGAATATCATTTTCCCCCGACCATCTTGCCCCGAACTGCTTAGTTACAAATTTTTGTTTTTATTGCTATATATGAAGTCAACTTATTGAAAACTATTTATGTTAATAGGTAGTAATATAAATTTACTACTAATAAATATTTTTCTCAAGGGAAATATGTTACCTATTTCTGCAGCAGAGCTTATTTAAACGTGCATAACGTTATAACGTGACCGCGGAAAACAATCAAAGCTTCACAACTAAAACAAAAATTGTGATTTCAGCGTTTGCATACTAATATTCAACTAAATGGTAATTAAAGAACCAGTAGTGTTCGTTTCAACTACTAAGACATTCGTCATCTTGCCCGGCTCGTCATCGTGCCACAGTCTCCTCTACGGTGTTGTTTGTTTCAGTAGTCGGGGTTGAATGTAACAAGTGCCAAATATGCATTTTAAATGAAATAAACACAGTTGTTTATTTAAAATTGTTGGAATATTTAATCGAATCCAGCTTATTAAAAAAAACGTTTGCCGGTTGAAGCTGGTGTCTCGGCTGAGGCTTGTAGCCTCATGAATTTCTTTTAAGAAAAACTGTTTCGCGTAAAAAATGACTTAAATCAATCAGCTCCTGCATTTTTCAATTTGTTCAATTTTTTAAACATTTGTTTTCACAGCATATTGATAGGCAAGTTTTTATAATTTTTTGGTGGAAGACCATGGTACAGTTTCGCTTCTGTTTAAACTAAATCTGCTATTCCCGCTTTTGCTTAAAAACTTTTTATAAAAGGTTGCTTTGAAGTAATTCACAAAAAACTCAATGAAATGCAAAGAATAGTTAAGATATCAGTGTTATTTTCGTAACGAAAACGAAAACGACAATTCTGAATAATCGTTCCACGAATACGAAAATAAAAACTAAATTTATTTTCAAAACGAAAACGAAAATAAAAACTATAATTATTTCCAAAACGAAACTGAAATTAAAACTATAATTATTTTCAAAACGAAAATTAAATAAATTTCAAAGTATGCCATAATATGGAAATGTATAATTTATATAAAAATAGATGTCTATGTTATAAACATTATCTTTGGGCTTTATGGGAGTAGCGCCATTTATAAAACGTTATTTTATTGCCGCTTCGCTTTGTCAATTAAATTATCACTTATTTTAATCGTAAATTTGTTATTATATTTCAAATATGTTAGTACTCAATAATTTACGTACTCAATTCATATAATATTTCAATTGACTGTTAAATTTTGAAACTTATTTGTTGTTAATATACAGTTCTATTTTCCTGTTTCATTTTATGATCAATTAATTTTGTTAGATATAAAAAAATAGTTTTCAAAGTTGTAAATTAATATATTTTCAAAACTAAAATGAAAATAAAAACTTTAATTATTTTCAAAACTGAAACGAAAATAAAAACTTTAATTATTTTCAAAACGAAAAGGAAAATAAAAACTTTCATTATTTTCAAAACGAAAGCGAAAATTAAAACTATAATTGATTCCAAAACGAAACTGAAATAAAAACTATAATTATTTTATGAAACGAAAATAACACTGTAAGATATAACGAAAATAATCAAACTCTTAAAACTTACTACAGTTCTCCCAGAAGAAAAAAAGGGTATAAGATGTTTAAGAACACGAATACAACGACTATTTTGTTTATAGAAGTTGAAGGTTGAAATAAAAATGATTTTTGGAGACCTTTTATTTATTTATTATAAGATTTATCAATCTTCTAATATACAACCCTTGTAACGTAAAGCCCCGATCTTTCATTCCAGAGAAATACTTTTGACGACGAATAGCAAAAAATAGGGAGCGATGTGTGAAAACGGATAATATTTTCAGATTTGGCACAAAAAATATTAGAAAAATAACTTTTATATTTAATTTTCGCAATTTTTCCAATTTTCGACTAGTGTAATTAATTAGGTTAGGTTTTGGCTAATAAAGGCTAAGGGAATCAACCCTCATTTCAAATCCGGATTTGGAGTTCCTAAGGTGGTTTAACTTTTCAACTTTGCTCACAAAGTCATTCCCGCAACTCCTGCGATGATGATGGTTCCAAGATATATCGGCTTTGACTTTTTCTTAGACTCACCATCAAGCGTGGAGAGGGGGGTCTGCTGCATGGGCTACAACTTACTTTCCATAGTATTTTGCCCAGGCTTACGCCCTGGAGAGGTCACTCCAACTTCGCTGAAAGCGTTGAAAAAACACGGGAAGTAGCAGTTTACCGTTTATAAGTCATATGTTTCATATGGCGCCAGGGGTTGCTTCCGACGGTGTGAAAGATCGCCATGTCTTATTTACAACTACCGCCCGCCTCAAGCTGGGCAGCCCCCAGTCAAATAGATGTTGTTCCATCAGAGTTTGCCTGCCCTACTGGGTGCGTTGGGCCCATAGTGCTGCAACACTCGACAAGCAGACTTATTATGTACCCGCAAACAAGACTATCAAAAACAAAACGAAAACACTTGTCTTAAAACTGGGCACCTGGAATGTGAGAACACTTACACCAAGGCTATCTCAAGACCTCCAGATGATCAGTGATGCCCGAAAGACTGCAGTTATCAACGATGAACTCTTGAGACTCCTGGTCGACATTGCCACACTGCAGGATACTCAGCTAGCTGATTTTGGGAGTCTAGAAAAAATTTTGTTACATTCTTTTGGCAAGGGAAAAGTGTTGAAGACAACAGAAAATATGGCGTTGGTTTTGCTGTCCGGAACCATCTGCTGGGAAAGATAAAACCTTGCCAAATAGAAACTGAAAGACTTTTTTCACTCCGTCTTCACACCACTTATGGGCCAGTCAACCTCATCAGTGCCTATCCACCAACCCTTAACGCAACGAATGATTCCAAAGACGACTTCTATGACCAGCTAGATTCGCTCCTCAATAAAATCCCTAAAGAAGAACAACTTATACTGCTGGGTTACTTTAATGCAAGAGTGGGTGATGATCACTACTCTTGGTCCCCATGTCTTGGTAAATTTGGTGTCGGAAAGATGAATGAAAATGGGCAACGACTCTTGGAGATGTGCTCATATCACAATCTCAGCATCACCAACACTTTTTTCAGATGAAACCACAGCATAAAGTTTCGTAGAGACATCCACAATCTAAACACTGGCACCAACTCGACCGGATCATCATCCGGCAATCTTTTCTGAAAAGTGTACTACATACTCGCACCTATCACAGTGCTGATTGTGATACCGATCATTCTCTGGTGATGATGATAATGATGATGATGATGATGATGATGATGATGATGATGCTGATGATGATGATGATGATGATGACGATGATAATGATGATGATGATCTTGTAGTGAGAATGATGATGATGATATTGTAGTGGGAATGATGATGATGTGGTAATATGACAATGTAGCAGGAATAATGGTATTACGGTGATATTTGTAATGTAGCAATGATGGTGATGTGGGTAAAGTTAGATACTAAAAATGTGTATTTTTTTTAGTGAAAAAAGCTTTTGGGTTTAATAAATTAAATTGATTGATTGATTAGTATGCACAAAATGTATTCTGTCAAATCTTGCTGCTGTATGGCTCCGTTTGAAAATCGTCCCGACTTGTGCAACCTCCCCCTATATATTTTTTAAAAAGTAGAGAATATATTTTATAAAAAGTAAAGAGAGAATAAATTTTGTAAAAGTAAAAAGAGTTAGTATTTTATATAAATTATTGAAAATAAATATAAACCAATTATTTACATTATAATGATTTAAAATCTGTTAGTATTCATTAACTTTTACATCGGCTTTATAGCACCTCATAGTCGAAATAAAAATTAGAAAACCTAGAAAGAGAAAAAATTGAATTTGCAAGTTTTTCTTTACATAACTAAACAAGTTTGACGTTAAATACAACGTTTAAATGATATTTTTATTAAAAACACTATAATTTATTTTTAGGGAACTAAGCATTCCATTTTGGGAACCCAGTTGCTCAAGATGAAATTTTTTAGTGTTCATGTTTAAAGTAAAACAACTTCTTTTTTTAATTTTTATTTATTCTTATGTTTGAGTTCACATAACTAGACAAGGTACCAATATTATGGCTGGATAAATTTAAATTATTTCTTACGCAATTGAGCTATGAGTCTACGTTTAAAAATCGTTCCGTCTTGTGCAACCTCTCCCTTTATGATGTAGTGCTTCACGACAAGTGAGTGGTGCCTAAGTTGCGTGTCTTGGCGCATTATAAATACGCTTTATTTATTTTTTTTAATATTATTCATTTATTATTATTATTATTTATTGCTATTATTTATTTATTATTATGATTTATTTATTATTTATTATTTATTATTATTATTTATTAATTATGATTTATTTATTATGATTTATTTATTATTATTATTTATGTATTATTATTTAATTATTATGATTTATTTATTATGATTTATTTATTATGATTTATTTATATTATTTATATTATTTATTTATTATTTATTAATATTTATTATTTATTAATATTTATTTGTTATTAATATTTATTTGTTATTATCAATTAATTTATATTTTTTATTTATTATTATTAATTATTATTATTATTAATTAATTAATTATTATTTATTTATTAATATTTATTTATTATTATTTATTTATTATTTATCAATATTTTTTTGTTATTATTAATTTATTTATATTAATCTATTTATTATTCTCTTTTCATATTATTTATTTATTATTTATTAGTATTTATTTGTTTTTATTAATTTATTTATATTTATTTACTTATTATTATTAATTATTTTTATTATTCTTATTTATATTTTTATTACTTATTATTAGTTAATTATTTATATATATTTTTATATTATTATTTATTTATTATATATATATTTATTATTATTATTTTTTATATACATTTTAATATTATTTATTTATATTTTCTCATATTTTTGCTTGTTTCTCATTTTTTATTTGTTGAGGTGCGTTGAGGCTCCAGGAAAGCCCTGCACAATATGCGAAGAAGAAGAAGAAGAAGAAGAAGGAGAAGTGTGTGCATGAAAGCTAAATAGCTTGTAATATTACAATGCATACATGCACAGGCGACCTTTTGAGGAAGAAGAGGCCTGCAACAAGGATGAAGACGCCGATGGTGAGAGCTATTGACACCACCAGTAGCACGGCTAAGCCTGCAAAGAGGAATTGAATATATTTATTAAAGTATCGAAATTTTACTTAATTAAATATATTTATTTAAGTGTAAATTTTAAATTAAATATTTTCTTAAAGTATGAAAATTTTTCTCAATTAAAAATACACTGTGGGCCAAAAAATCATGACACTGTAATTGTTTATAACTTAGGCAAATGTAAATCAATTTTCAACTTTTTGAAACTAATTGACGCAAAAATGAAATAAGAACAAGATTTTATAAAAAACATTTTATTCATTTAAGATGCAGTATCTTCACCTAATGAAACTGAAAAAGTGTAAAAGCAGCGAAAGCTAATTTTTTTACATCTTTTTTTAAGTAAAACACATTTAAAACTTTTTTTCACCCTAAAAACTTTTATCTTTTAATTCATGTTTTTGATTTTCTTAATTCTTAATTTTTTATTTAGTTTATATTATAAAAACTTATTTCGAAACTAAAACAAGTGTGAAAATAGAGAAAAATGTAATGTTAAACTCATTTTAATTCTTTGGATTTTCAAATTTAAAATTTTGCAAAATAAATTTTCACATTTTCAATTTATTTTCTTTTTCGATTTTCACGTTTTTTACATGAAGTTTCTCAACATTTTCACTCTGTTTTAATCATTTTGGAAAAAAGTTACAATTTTCAATTGTTTTTTTTGCTTTTAGGCATTAAGAATTGTATAACAAATCTCCCAGTTTTGAAAAAAATTGAGTGAGTTTTGAAACTTTCTCAATCAAAATATATTTTAACAATATGTTTTTCATGCTCCATGCTATTTTCTGGTTCTTCTTCACTGACTTCTTCATTTTCTTCTTATTCCGAAGTTTCATTTTTTTCAGTTGGAACTTCTTTGACACAAGAAAAGCTTATTCACTGTATAATTCTTCGAAAAACAATTCGTAGAACACCAACCATATGTTTATCTACATCATAAGCAGATATATTTTCAATATGATTGGCACTTTTGATGCCTAAGTTGAAAAAACTTTTTTAGTTGTTGTAAATCTATAAAATTGCATTTAATAAACTGATTTTTCCAAATTTATTCGGTCAATGAATGTAGAATAAACATCAACATTTCAAGACTACTCAGTCAAAATGTGTGCTCTTGAGCTTAAGCAAAAAAATTTTTTTTTTGAGTGATCGGGAACGTGCACGAATACTAATAATTTAAAAAAGCTTTAAATGTAAACAAAAATTCTGCGTAAAGGGGGTAAATTTTACGTATAAGCTTGTCCTTATCACGCGTTAGAAAGGTTTCCGTTCGTGATTTCAATGCAAAAACAATCTGTCTTTTTGAAATCGTTCATATAAAAAAGGAATCCGCTCTTGGGAGAGTTCGCATAAGAAAAGTTTTACTGTATGGAAGTTTTATCAAAACTTAGTTATTAAAGTAATCCACAGTTTAAAGCAAAATATCGAATCCATAAAAGATACCAAAATGCAAAAACACACATCTTATTTGAGCAAAAAAGTTTTTCTACATCTGCCCTGACAAGCTGCATAGGCCTTTTCATGGAACTGTACTTGCAGGAGATGACAAGTACTTTCGTGCCAATTTCGCTTCTTCATGTTGTCGTCACAAAAAAAGAGGGCAATTCTCTAAGCCTACTTTAGATTCTGTTCTATAACGTTGAATGATTTACTTAGTAAACATTGAAGTATTTTCATTTTCAGAATTTGAATCTACATATTTTTGTAGTCTCTTGTTTGGTGAAGGCTTTATAGTATTTGAAGTTTTTTAATCTTTTACTAGTTTCTATTAAATCCTTCATTTTTTAAAATACATTTTAAATTTTCAAATCAGGGGTCTAATGATGTGGCAATTCTTAACCATTGGATTTTCTGATTAGTCTTTCTTTGCTCAGTTCGGAAAGACATTTTCTTTTGAAACGAATGACATTAGCTGGATCATCTTTTGAAGGGCATATTTCTTGTGTAAAATGACAAATTTCGAGTAGCACTTGAAGATTTTACTTATTTTTCACTGCCTAGAAGTTCTGTTGCAAATCTACAAAGAATGAGAAGTTTTTTGATGAAATGCAATTTTCCCATTTGTTTTTTAACAGTAAATATAAAAAAATGGTTTTTCACTTGCTGACAATGTAGCCAGCAGAGTTTAATTTCGATATATTCAAAGGCAATAAAATTGCTAAATGCGTTCAAATATTTAACTGCATTAAATAATTAACGCGTCAATCAAAAGTTAACGTGGATTGAAGCACAGCTCTATTAGATATATTTATTAAAATGTGAAAATGTTATTGAAAAATAAATAACTCTCAATACCAGGCTAGTGCCTCTAGGTTGTTTGAAGCTAAGTGGTTGAATAAATGACTTGTTATCTCAACAAGCTGTCTTTGACGTGTTTGATAAAAAGATGATTCATAAAATCTAGCAAATACCATTTCCAAGGGTTCTTCGCACTAACCTATCACTTTTCTTTAATTTGTATCCATCAATGCAGATAATAATTTTTAAAAATCAAAATTGTATTTTTTATTCCATTGTTTCATAAAAGTCACAAATTCTGTCTTCTAATAACCCGAAATCTTTTGAGTTGACATCTTTATGAAAATCTATCGTTTCATTTGTTTAGAATTTATAGTTTCTATTCAAAAGCTGTTTTACTGCCATTTGAAAAACATTTCAAACATACACTTGCACATGAATGATGGTGCAAGGAAGTTGGTCTTTTAGTATATATGTGGTCCACAAACTAATGGAATGGCTAGTGAGATTTATTTTTTTGTTACACAATCAAATCATTCAGCCAAATTACTATTTAAAACGAAAAAAACAGTTTTGAAAATGGGGAAGGGTAGTTTCTCGTACCGTATTTGATCTTTTTGCGAGCCTTAGGTTCCTCCAATGTTGGAAAGGTATTCTGAAAACCTGTAAAAATTGAATAAAGTTAATCAAAAACTAATATTATAAATATGAACTCATTTTCTAAATTCTTTGTATTAATATTCGAAACAATGTTCAAAATTTGTCAATGAAGTTCAAAACAGAGAAAATAGGCACTAAGACAACAAAAAAATGCCTGACTATTACTGTATTGAAGGCATAAACTGCCGGGGAAAGACAAAGTATAATAAAATAATTAGAAATCCATTTATAGAGAGTTCTCGGTTGAAAAGCTTTTTGGTGAGCAGAAGCGGTGCACTATGTCGGATTAGACAGAGATATAGAGGCTTCTTGGTGACCTCGCGAAAGGCAGTTTTTTCATGTGGTTTTTCCAAAAAAACATACATTTTAACACTGAATCTACATCCATCTAATCAAATCTTAGTTCTTTATTGCTTCTATTTAATATTGACCACAATATGCAGCTTCCAGAATATTTAAATTTCAGTTTAAGTTTTTCTATTTGAAAAATTTGTGTGAATTGAAAGTTTTCTACTAATTCGCTTCTTCAATCAAATTTTTATTATTTTAATTTCTTTGATTAGTTTTACATGTTTTGATAATATGCCCCGGTAACCACAACACATTGCTTTGTCATCTAACGAAAGTTTTAAATGTTGCCATTAATTCTCTTCTTTAAAAACTATTATGAGTGGTTTCTTAATCTTTGAAGTATTTCGAGCCAGAGAGGGCTGTTGGAGCTGGCATTATAAAATTCAATTCGCTGCGATCAAATTCAATGTCATGTCAAAATAATGATTTTTAACAGCGCTTTTAAACAAAATATTTTGGTTTTCAAATGTTTGAGGATTATGTTTACTTGACAAGTTTGTAATGTCAGCGGCTACAGAACAATTTTATTTTTAAAACTTGCAATATAAATTCCATTGAGCTTCAATGTTTTCAGTGATTTTGATGCAAGATTAGCATTAAAAACAAAAAAGGCTCCAATGAATCATACGCTTCATATGTTTCGAGTTTTTTAAAGAGTAATGATTAAGAATTATTTCAAGGATGATTATAATTAAAATATTTAAAAAGTTTGGAAGAAGTTCAGTCATTTGGCAACTTCCGGCTTATAATCATTCGGAATGTATAAAAAAATCCTATGTTTCAAAAAGAGTTTTTTGAGTCTTTTTTCCAAAACACTTCTTTGCAGAACTTGATTCGTTCAATTTGCATAATTCTATACAATTTTCTTTCAAGGGGCTTTAAATACGCAGTTAGATTCATCACTTTAAATACTTGTGAATCTCATGCTTTCGCCTCCGGAACGATCGCAGATGATAGGCTTTGCGACAAGCAGCTCAATAAAGCTTCGTTCCCGCATGTGAAGCAGGTCTTCTCGCTGCCCGGCAAATGAATGGCCCGTTTAAAAGATTGCTTTTACGCAATTCGACTGAGCATACAAACTGTAATGAACGCTATTCTTCAAGTAAGATTTTCTGGCCGTTTTATGACTTTTTATTAATTTTTGAAGCATATCCATTGTTATGCTTTCTGACCAGTCTATGCAAACATAAACTAATCTCAAATTATGTTTTTTTACAAAAGTAAGAAAGATGTTTTTGTGAATGACGTAAATCTGAAACTGGTTCAGTTTCTCAAAACAGGGATACATTGAAACTTCACAGCAGCACTTTCTATCATCCACGAGTAGGAGTATCGTTATAGGATTGATCCACTTGATAATGATTCAATGGCATTTTGCTAAAAAAAATTTGCAAAATGTTAAAAAAAAAGATATTATGTGGGATTTAAAAAAAAGTTTATAAACGTTTTCAGTCTAATAGTGAAACGATGCTTGAAATGTGATTACTAATCAGACTGGCTCACACAACTTCCAGTCAAATGCATCGCTAGACACCAGTTTTAGAAAATGCAACTTTTAGAGGCAAATGAAACGTTAAATGCTTTGGTTTCATGTCTGGTTGGTTTTAAATTCCCCGTACACGCTACTAGACTATTTTTTTTATTGGCAAGATAAATTATTCAGTTCAGCTTAGATGTTGTTTTAGTGTTTTTATTCTGGAATGCTTTATGTTTACGAATGAAATAGGCTGAAAAAGATGTATCTGCAGAGTTCTAGGTTAGAGAATTATTAAATTGATGTAGTGCACTTAGCTTGTGAGGAGAGCAGCCACACTGATTAAATCTCAAAACACCGAAATACTCACCGTCTGAAGCCTTGTAGTGGCATGAAGGCATTGTACCAACCCACTGGTTTCCCTGGCAATGCAGAATAGTTGTTTCATTGGTGCCGTTACAAGTGACGTAGCTGAGGTCATCTTTACTTCTGCTCCACAGGGAAGCAGGCAGCACGAGGGCAGGACAGCCAATGGCTTTTTGAGGAATAGTTTTTGTTGTTAGAAGAGCTTTTAGAAAGTTTTTGTGATAAATTTAATAGTGAGAATTAAGGTAAAAATAATTTTTTAGAAGCCAGATACTGAAAAATTTTTAATGAATAATTTCTAAGATTTCACATTTTTATTGCAAAATTGTGAAAAAAGACATAACATTTGAATATACTTTTATTTAATGACAAAAGCAAAAAAAGTTTTTGTTTTCAAAGTCTATCCGGAACATTTTGCAAACAATTATATTGGACCACAGAGAGGATTTATTTACAGAAATTAAGAAAAATTTCAACTAGTACTTTGATTTATCAGTCATTCCTAAATATCTAAAAAAGTTTAGTTGCAACGAGAAAAAAAAAGTTTCAAAAATGGAAAAAGACTTTTGAAGGATGGAAGCATAGGCGTATCCAGCCCTGAATAAAAGGGAGAGCAGCTATTATTTTTAATTTACTAAAAAATTTGTGCAACACAAAGAAAAAACTAATATGCTTATTATAAATGGAAAACGTTTTTTTTTCGGGTTTTAATATGAAAAAAATTTGTTTATTTACATAATCTAGAGAATAAAATATTAATTTACATAATATACAGAAAAAAACTTCATTTACATAATATATATAAAAAATTATTTAAAAAAGAAGCTTTTGAGGGTAACTGGGGAACTTCACAATTACTTTTGAACAAGTGAATTTTTGTTTGCCTAAACTCATTGACAATGAATGCCCTACATGGCCAAGTCGGTTTTTACTAAAAGTGCTTCTCAGCCATTCGGATCTATATTCAGATTGTCCGCTTAATCTCCCGCATCTTTTAAAATGTCTTCTGTAACATGATTTAGTAGACCGAATGCAGCTAAAGGAATGTTCTACAGAGCTGGTAGTGAAGTGTAAAATGAGAAAAATTAATCATGACCAAACCGACGTATTTCGCAGGGTCAAAGTTTACATTTTTGAAAATTTATAAATTGTGTTAGCGATATCAGTAGCACTAAGCTTGTTGAGTTCTAAAAAACCTGAAAATTCTTTTTTTTCATTCATACTCGCATCAATGTTTGACTGCTATTTTTCTGAAATGTCTGCGGTCTCATTTTCCAAAAGACTACAAGCTTTTTCAAGTTCGAAGACTATTGGATCTTATATTTATATATAAAAAGATTTAATATTTCATTTTGAATAATAGATATAATGCATTTGTTGGTCAATTTTCAAAATGATGTTGCAATTCAGTATCACCGGCTTAAACTTGCATGCAGCAAAAATCTTGGAACATTTATTTACCTATTTTTCTCCTCTCAGGGCTAAATCATGGGAACCAGAAAAAAAGACACAAAAAACAATTGATGATAACATCTGTTTTTTTTATTATTTTTCCAAAGACTGGTTAAGTTGAATATCCACCGAAATCACCACCAGCAATAAATTTGCAGATACCACGACAGTCGGGTGTCCGTGTGTTTAAATATGCTTTCTGCAGCATTCATGGATATTTAATGCTGAATTCTGATGTATAGTTGGACGATTAAGGATTCAGATGTCGAGTGTCTTATATATTTATTTTTACTATGTGAAGACATGCGTCGAACACTTTATTTTCCGATTTTTCGTTAAATAAAAATATGAAAAGGCCTAAATCACGTTTTTGATTTCGTTGTGAAGCTTTGATTGTTTTCCACGTTCGTGTTATAACTTTTATGAATGTGTAAATAAACTCTTCTACAGAACTAAGTAAAATATTTCAATTTAAAATTATTTATGAGTAGTTTATTTCAAATACTAACTATTATCATAAATAGCTGTCAATTAATTGAGTTTATACATAAAAATGAAAACGAACATTAATAAAAGGCAGTTTGGGGCAAGATAGTGAGGGCAAGATGACAAGCTTGTTATTTTGACTCGTGTTTCCGAATTAATCAAAATAATTATGATTATGATATTGAAGTTTTTGTGTTGGCCTCTTATTAGTAAACTTTTATAAAGAGAGAAATTACCCCAAGGAATTGATACGGTAAATTATAAATAATTAGGGATGTCAGGATTTGCTTCTATTCTCATTATAAAGCAATTTATTTCAATTGATTGGATATTTTCAAGATGGCAAAAAAATTTTATCATTAGTTTAACAATGTAAAATATTCAGAAAAATGAAATGTGTAACTTTTTTCCTTGTTGTCATTTTGCCCCGGTACTGGCCAAGATAAAAATTTAGTAGAGTTATGGAAAAGTGAAATTATTCTTGAGTTATATTCGTTTTTACAAATAAAAGTTGATATATTTTATACACAAAAATGAATACTCTAACAGTTCATTAAAATAAATTGTTTTAACTTTTAAAATAAAATAGCAAAACGACCTAAATCGTTAAATAGATCATCTTCCCCGAGTTAAACAACAGAAGTTGTTAACATTTTGCTCCTTTTAGAAGTTTTCCCAGTTAGAAAGGAAAGGGAAGCAGCTCCCTCTTGCCTTCCTGGATACACCCATAGGTGGAAGTATGAAGAATGAAGCGATTAAAAAATCACACAACCTTTTTAATATTCGATGAGCTAGAAAATTTTCAAGACAATAAAAATGTTCAACTAAAATTAATTTTTTTAATCTTCAGTTTACAGTAGATAACAATTTCTGAGACGCGAGCTAACCTCACCTTTGAATTCCACGAGATAATTCGTGAGACGACGCATGCTTCTCTCTGCCTGTGAAAGACTGTGTTGCTTGTTTCTTTTTTGATTCGGGTGTCGATTTTGTTGTTGTTGATGATAATGATCCTGAACGGGCAAGAGTTTGAGGACGATGCGGTTGGTGAGGCTGGTGTAGACGAGGGAGTGGCGCTGCTGCTGGCCACATATTTTCGTCACTAAAGTCCTGTCTCCATGACGACCACTGAGGTTGTCATGGGAACCATCCAAAGAGGGCAGCAGTTCGTAGATGTAACCGAACAGCACACATGAGTCATGCTTCATTTTATAGCGCCTATTTCTTGTATGATTCCTGTTTTCGTTGGTGGCTGCCTTGGTTTTTGTGATGATGGTGTGTGTGGCAGTTTTAGTTGAATTTTTGTTGTAAAGTTTGTTGGTAGTCGGGGCTGCTATGGTTGCAATAGTAGAGCCTAAGAATTCTAAGCAACGTGTTGTAAGGAATTTCAAATTCATTGTTTGTTGGTGGCGTATGCTCTTGTTTACTCTTTTATGTTTTGTTGCGAAGAATGTTTTACAAGAATATTTTAAATACAGATGTTTCAATGCTGCAAGTCTGTTCAGAGCTTTTGGAGCTTCGTTTTTGTGCTGGCAACTGCAGTTTTCAGTCTTCTGATTTATAATCCGACACAAATTGTTTTTGTTGTCGTCAGAAGCATTAGCCGAGAGGTGTTTTGAGACTGATTTAGCTGATGAAGATTTCAAAATATGCACAAGTCCCAGTTTCAATGCCGTTGTTGTAATATTAGAAGTTGCGTTTTTTATTGCCGAATTAACATTTTTCTTGTTTTTCCACGCGGCTGATATGTTTGTGTTGATATCAAAATCATTCTTTTTTGAAAAAAAATAATGTATTATTTTTTGGAAATAATTTGAAAGAAGCTTGTTGACTGTGATGTTGTTTCTGGTAAAAGTCGCGTAGGAATTTAAATTGGTGTTTTTAAAAGGGGTGGCTGTCAAGAAGTTGGGTTGAATCTTTTGTAATGTTGTTAAAATTTCCAATAAACATTTTTTTTGGAAAAATTTATTTTTTTGTTTTTTAACTGGTTTTGATTGTGGTTGTTTCGGTGAGTTAATTGGCAAACGTTCGATTCTCATCACTTCTCTATTGAGTTTTAGACTTTCTAGCCTTTTAATCAGTTTATGCTTTTGTGGAAAATAACTTGTTGTTTCTTTTTGTTCAATATTTGTTAGACTATGAGATTGCTTTTGCGTCGAGGAACTATGAAAAACAGGAGAAGTTTGTAACTTGAGTAATCGATGCTTTTTCATTTGTTGTTTGGGTTCGAGATTAATTTCTCGTTCAAAAGATGATTTCAAAATTTTGTTGTTTTTCAACATATTCGACATTGATTTTAACATTGAAAAGTGTTTGGTGGAGCTTGAATATGGTTTCTCTGTTTCTGTCAATATTTCCTGTTTTCGCTTTTGACGGAGTGTGGGTTTTCCAAAATGATTTCGTGTAAAATCGTAAAGAAAAACGTTGACTTTCTGGTTTTTGTAGAAGGAGAGAACATAGGTGTTGTCGAAGGTGCCATCGTGGTTTTGATTTTTCCTCTCCTTAGAAAAGTTGCCGTAACTAATTTCATTTTTGTTTGATTTAAAATAGGTTTTTTGAAACTGTTTTTTTTTCACGGGCACATAAGTCTTGATTACCTTTCCGATGCTTTCGTCATTTTCCGTGTCGTTGGGCGCGTCATTACGTTCTTTTTCTTCACTTCTATTTCGGACAACTTTTCTTGTCTTTTCTTGCTCGTTTTTCGTGCTGATGCTTTTGTTTCCAGCTCCGCTGTAGGCGTCAACCCGCTCAAAGGCATCGTTATCAAGAGTGTCACTGAGGCGCAAAGAAGAAGAGTCAACATTTGAAATTTGAAATTTGCGGGTATCTTGTTGGCTCAAATAGCGCGAGTTATTGTTTTTTTCTTTTCCAGGCGTGTCGTCAGTTTCATCGTTTTCAGAGCACCCATCAAGAGCTTGCACAGTGATGTTGTTATTGTTTTTTGTACTGCTGGTGAGCTTCTTGTTTTTACATTCGTCGTCGTTGTTTGCACTTAATTGATCGACTTTTCCGCTATCACTGCAAGCTTCCAAGGGATTGAAGAACAAATACCCCGTTACAACGCTAATGCGTGAATTTCTAAAAATCCCTTCGTTCTTTTTTGCGTTTTCTTCGCTGTTTTCTCCTATTTCTCTTTCTTGCTTTTCGAAGGAACTTTGTGGGTTTTTCATTTCAAAAGCGAGTTTCCTTGTTTCTTGCTCATCTTTCAAGCTGTGTTCATCGAGTGATGAAGAAAATCGAGAAAGTGTGGCATTGAACGATGGTGAGGCCGACGAGATAAATGAAGAGAGTGATGGTGAGGATGAAAGACTGAAGATTGTGTCTGCTTTGTAGGTGAGAAGAACGGGACGAATGTTACTGATGCAGGATGCAGTGGAAAACGCTGTTGTGAATGAATGGTCTGAAAACTCATATCTTCGAATAATTGTCAACGAGATTTTACATTTGATAATACTTTTACATTGAAATAATTATAAGTTAATTGGTAAATTGCTTATCTCCAAGCAAAATCTCAAGCCAGAAACTAGTAACATTCTGTAAGATTTGTGTCTGTTTTTTTCACAAACGAAATAAGCGAGAAAAGTCTTGGTGATGTAGGGCACCTTGAGGACTGATCGACAGGTCAACTGTTGCCTCCTAACACTCTACTCACCCATTCTCTCTTAAGCACCACAACGACAGGAATGCATACGGTTTTAGGTGTTTGCTTCTCATTCTCATAAACATCGGTGGGACCGTTTACATGAGTTTAACGCAAAAATTTCTGGTTTTTAAAACCTTTCAGAATATTGTAAAAACTCCACTAAACAAATCTTTCTATTGACTACTAACTTTTAAATTTACATTTTCCTGTTTCTCACACCTATTCGAATTTACTTTTGTCACTCATTTACAAATTTAATTTCCAATCAGATTTTTAAAATCCAGCTGTGTCATTCTACTTTTAAACAAGTTTTTTTATACAAAAATATCTTTGAAAAATAATTCAAAAGAAATCATTAAAAGTATTTTAGGGACCAGAAATTCTCATATATTCAGTTCTACTAAATCAACCTCATATGTCTTTAGTCTTTATGATGCCACTTGCAACTTATTGACTGAACATTTCCAAGCTAAGCACAAGCAAACTCGAGACTTATATGTAAAGATTTGCCGGAAAATGCATTAATATTTCCTTCGTTAGCATTTTAGTAAACTATTTAATCATTCCTATTTGGCCAAAAGAAACGCTAGGAACGAATACGAATATTGGTATGTGCAAGGGTGGCGAATCTTGGGGGGTCCTACCCAAAATGGGCGGTGATCCTGGAAGGGTCCTGAGGTCACTACCATAAAAATGGACCCTTTACTACAAAAAAGTTGAGGGATCTGGACCACAGGACCCCATGGTCATATGATATCCGTTAAAATTATATTGTCATTGTCTGAACACAGAAAAAATAATCTCACAAACTTCTGACGCAGCGGTAGGCGGCTTCCAGATAGGACTTTAGGTCTCCAGGGCACAAGTCCTCTTTTGCCAACTCAGCGTCGGGGAGAGACACTTCGCAGCTTTTACGACCACTGCACTTGACGTCCAGCAGCCACAGCACGTCCACTGCGCATCCCACGTGACCGTAGTTTACTTGCACACATCTGCTGAGCTGCATACGACCATACCTGGCGTGAGTCATCAACACCACGTGCTCTGCAGGACAAATCGCTTTGAAGGTTTCTGACTCACAGAACAATCCAAGAGACACTGATGATGAAGATTGAATTGAAGCATTTAAAGATATACATTCTTAGAAGATTTCACATATTTTATACAGTTTCAGTTTAGAGATCACTCGCAATAATCTTTTTTTAACTTAATAAAAATAATTTTATTTTAAAATGTAATTAAGGTCAAATATATAAGTTTGTGATTTAAAATGCACGAATTTTTAAATCAAATTCAATAGTTTTATTTATAATTTTACTAAACTGAAAATTCTTTGCTTCAGCGACTTTTGTTCACTTGGCAATTTTATTGGTATGCATTGTTAAAATATCGCAATCTTGGAAAGGGTTTGTGCGATGCTTTGTAGAGATCACGTCGGCGGCATTGTTCGTGATGCTCAGATACATTCTTTAAACAAATATTTTTCCCCAGTTTGAATCTTTGAAATACGTTTATAAATAAATTTGAAACATTTCTTGAAATGTTTCCTCCTTTACTTTCAAAACAAAATGTGTTTGCAAAATAAAATTTGGTTTTCCACAAATCAAATCAACCCTCGCTCAGCTCTTGCACCAACAAATCTTTGTTTGCTCCTCAGAAAATAATCTCTTTATTCCCCCTCAATGCATATTCATGCTTCTTATCAAATGTAGAACACCGAGAGTTTTATAGTGATTAGTAATGACGGTGTTGTGTCTGCTTTTTTGAAGTCCCTTCGAAATCTATTCAAATTTATCTATATAAAAATTAACTTCCAGATATGGAATACATTTTAAATGTTTTTACTAAGAAAAAAAGTGTAAAAAACAGATATTGTGATAAATTATTTATTGTGTAATTTTCTTGTTCATATGTGTCAAACTCATGGCCCGCCATGTACGCCATGTGGCCTAGGAAAATTTAAAAGTTTTGAATTAAAAACTTAATAATAAAGCTAGTTATAATAAGTAATGATTATTTAACTTCGAGAAGTATTTACATTTATTTTTTATTTCATTCGATTACACTCATAAGTTACATCTGGCCCTGTGAGGAAGCCTTCAACTCTTTAAATATTCATTTTGTATATTGTTTAAATAAATATTTTTCTGTATATTATGTAAAGAAACTTTTTTTGCCCATTATATAAAATTGTAATAAATTTATAACCTTTTTAATAAATAATAAGCATATTAGTTTTTTCTTTGTGTTGGAGGATGCAAACATATTTTTAGTACGTTAAAAAAAATTACTGTCTCTTTTTATTCGGGGATGGATACGCCCATGATAGTCTAATGTCTAAATGTCTAATGAAAGAGTCAAAATCGTTAAAAACTTCGCTATAAATAAAAGTGCCATATTTAGTTTTTAATAATAATTTCAAATTCTATTTATTTTTTCAATATTCTAGAATCAAAGTCATCAATAGCGTTTGTGAGGCACTGCAGAATTAACTTTAGGGGAAGTTCAAGACAATGGAGTAGAGTTGGACCACTCCTTCGAAGGTTTTTAAAATTTTATCGCAGCTTGTTGAATTTTTTATTGCAGACTCTTATCTTGTTAAAAGATCATAGCTTTATTCTTTTGAAAACCAATTAAGTTCATTCAGGCGAAGCTATCACAAATTGTCTTTTTATTCAACATTTTATAAACTTTTAAAAAGTGTTAAAAAGGTTTTTCAATAAATTCTAGTTCTAGCTTTGAAAAAATTTCCATAAGAAAGTTTCCGAATTAAATTCATTTCATTTCGATTATGTTCTTTTTGAAAATACTTTATGCATTTTTTATTTTTTTCATTCTTTGCCTAATTTTATGAAAACTTTGCATTAATTTGAGCTTGTCTCTTTAATATTAAATAATTAAAAATCTAATTTAGATTTTGAAACATTACACACCAATTAATTCTTTTGAGTTGAAACTATCTTTAAGATCTTTCAATAATTAAAGGCTAGAATACAAAACTTTACTGGGTAAATAGGAAAGCACAAGAATAAGCGCCAGGCCAATTTGACTCCTAACCCGGCAGCGTGTAAGTTATGTCTTGGTGAACGGACTCTGAGTGCAGGCATGAATATCATCGTTGCCTTTTTCCACCTTCAAAACGCAACTTTCTAAATAAATAAAAATAATGTAAATTTTTGTTACAATTTATTTTTCGGACACCAATATTTTTCAGACATCATCACTTTTCGAATAATTATTTTTCGAGTCTTTAGTTTGGACATACAATTTAAAAACTAGAATGTACCTGAGTTTCCATTTTATGATGACTAATTCAATTTGACAAAAAATTGAAATGCTAAGAAGGAAAGAACTTGAGGTTAAAGTTGAAAAATACTTATATTTTCGTACATTAAAGATTTTTTTATTTATTTGAAAAACAAATATTTAAAGTTTGCGAAAACATTTTATAAAGTTGTTTGTTATTTTTGTGAACGTTGAATTTATGGGGGAAAATGATTACTATACAAAGTTACCATAAATAAGCCAAAGAATATTTGAAAAATTCAAATTTTATTTTGATTATATTAACTCATTATATTATTTTGGATTGTAGATATTGCTAGATACATATAAATATTTGATTAATAATTTAAAATATAGAAAAGCTTCTGATGTGAATAATCATTATTTCTTTGATGGTTTATTTAGGAGAACTCAGAAGAAGTTTTAGTGTTTTCACACGATTGCTTTTGTTCCAATAACATTCTAACTCGCTGGTTAAGCAATTCAAATGTTATTATTTAATTTACCACTACTATCAGAATAACTTCAAAGTAAAACGGCACCTTGAACAAAATTAATAAATCTACGTTGTAATGGACAAGCCCGCCATTCAGTTCAATATCATCAGTGGAGGCGTTCTTTTTTCATCTAGCAAGCCTATAAAATGAATTAACAAAGGTGATTGAAGTGGTTCCAAGTCAGATCTCTAGATCTCCTAGGTTTTTCATTGAAATTGGTCATAAATTCGCTTTTTATTCACAAAAATCGCTTCAAAGTTTTATCTTTTAGGTCATTGCTCATCAGTCATGGTATTGCAAAAACTCTTGAAAATTGTTTTTTTACATGTTTCGAAAATTTGAAAGAAAAACAGAATAAAAAAATAAAATGAGAAAGTATAAAAGTTAATTGTGTACACAACATTGCAAATTCAAATATTTCATCAGATTGGAGAATCGATCGTTTGAAACACTTTAAAAAACAATTAGCATTGAATATATACCATTTTATTTACTTTTTTTGCTGTGGCGTTTTGATATGCACTTTCCAAACACAAAGTGTTTTTATTGACAACTTTCAAGAGTTGAGTGGAGTTTGCGGTTCGGAGTTAGCGAATTAGCAATTAAAAGGGGCCAGATGACTGTATTAACAATTAATGTTGTTTTTTTATTTTTAATTATAATAAAAATTATTTTAAAAAAACTATTAGAGTATTCATTTATTATTATTAAATAGATCCAAAATTAGTTTTTCAATATATAGAAATAAGGAATAATATAATTTTTTCATAACTTTACAAATTTTTCCAAATTTTGGTTTTGGCGTTGGGGGAAAATATATTTTAATCTTTTGAATATGTAACATTCTCTAAAAAATGTTTAAATGTTCTTAAATTTTAAAACATGGGCGTATCCAGGGGGGAACAAGGAGGGGGACTGCATGGAAGGCATTGAAGGAGAAAAAGAATTATGGTATAACTCGTGGAATAATTTCAAAAATATTTCAGATATCTATGACATTCACAAAAAAGTTGTGATTATTTTGAACATTGCGAAGACATTAGCCAATGATCCCTATTGGGATCCGGTGTAAACCTCACCAGGCGCAAATAGCAAACGAATTTTAAACAGTTTCATGCTTTATTTATTGATTAGAAGGTTTGTTCTAATCAGTCTATGCGTTATTTCTGCTTTCGTCATTTTTGTCATCACATATGAAGTTAAAAAATTTAATTTTTATAATTATTTTGAGTGCCGTCTAACAACAAAGAACGTTCAAGTTATCAACTTTGAGTATTTTACAAAAGACTTGATTATAACTCTTTTTTCAGCAAAAATGTTTAATCGTAACTTAGCTTTAAGTATAAAAATGTGTACATTTTCAATAGTTGGTCCCAATTGGTAGCATTGGGCACAAGTACTGCTATGTTAAAGTCTATACATTATTTTTTTTTTTCTTTTAAATTAATTTTTATTAATTATAGTTGTACAGTTGTCTGTAATAATTATTGTCGTTCTTATAATTGTAAAAATAGAATAATTAAGTTGGCGAGAGGTTAAAAGTAATTTACATAAGATAATCTCTTCCAAAAGAAAATACTTGTTGGAGTACGAGCGCCAAGAAGCAAGTCAATTTAGAACAACCAACCGTTATTGGCAGCTACAATGCGAATATAGGAGGTGTCAAATTTGTTCACTGGTTTCTCTCTAACTACAGACACGTGATAGTGCCAGAAAAAGTGTGGGGGCAGTTTTTTTCCAAATTTGTCAAATTGATGGTGGTTGCCGCATGGAGATTACACGTCTTTTTTAGTAGAACATTTGATCAGCTGGATTTGTTGTTCACCAGCTGATGCCATCTTCAGAAAACAGTTCCAGCAACTGGTCCATTGAGCACTCCAAATGGGTTGCTAGTGAAAACCAAGCATTAATCGTAAATGGGTACCTATTAGGAACCCCGTCCCCCACACCCTAATAAATAAATCAAAGTTTTAGCCATAAGAGTAAGCGTTGTCAAGTGAAAAGAATTCATAAGATGATTTAATTTACTTAAATTTCATAATACTAAGGCAAATTAATATAATACTTAATATAAAATAATATTATAAAAATATTAATAAAGTATTAGTGCCACCCACACTACACTGGGCCTTCGCAGTGCCATAAAATAGTTCTTCAATTGGTTGAAACGGATATAAAGAGAAATCAAGTTTTACAAGGTTTTACGGTAAGAATAGACGTCTATAGAAACCACTATAATGTATTGGACATGCACTTGACATGCGTCTTCAGCTGGTGGCTTCCCAACTCAGACAAACCCTGGAACCGATTCAATGAGTTTCTTCTCTACCTTGAGTAAAGAAATGTATCCAATGAGCTGTTTTCTAACAAAAACAACAAATTTTGGGTTTTTCTAAGGCAGCAGCAGTTTACCACTTGTGATCGTTATGAGTTCTCAAGCCAGAATCCAGATAAACAATCGCCTAGCCTGTATAGCCAAGAAGTTATAGAACCTCTCTATTTAAAGTTTGCCTGCTTGGATTTGAACTTGGTTTCAGAAGCAGCAGTTAAGCACTTGGAGTAAGTCTATAAGTTAATTTATCATAAGCAGCCCCATCTCGAGACGGTTTTAGATAGGAAAAAAAAAGACTAGGACATTGATGAAGAAGTCCTACCTATGGAGTACCCAATCAGTGAGCAGTCTTCTGAAATCTATGAAACTTTTGTTCACAACCTTGGAATGGAGATGCAGTGTGATGAAGTGAATCATAGACTAAAGAAACTGGTAAGTTGAATGTAGTCAGTAGATCCATCATCCTATAAAAGAGCCAGCAGCCTAGAGATGGACAGATCTCGTCTTTCGGAAGCTTCAAGGCCGCGGCTCAAACAAAAAAATAGTTAAAAACTAACTAGAATAAAAGAAAAAAGACTAAGTTTCAAGGAAAAGCTGACGGAAGCGAAAATACTTGAACTTTTATGCCTGTTGAAATCAAAAGATGATTTTTTCACTAAAAATAAAAAATAGATATAAAAATTTTGTTAGTGCAAGTTTTAATCAAGAAAGATTGAAATATGAAAAATTGCAAAAATCCTCAGAAAAGCTTTTAAAATGTGTTTTTCTAGTAAATAAAAGGTTTAAAATTTCCCATTTTGTGTTTTTTAAATCGCGATTGGGGGTTATTTTTAAAATAAAAAATTAATTTAAATATGAAAAATTGCAAAAAAAGCTTTTTTAATACCGAATTATTTCCAATTTTTAAAAATATAATTTTTTCTTTTCTGTTAACATTTAACATCTCTCAAAAAATATTTTCTCGATAATTATTCGATTTTGTCGTTTGATTTTAGTATTATTATACAATTTTAGTTTCAATTTCAGGGTGAAAAGATAGTTAATACTATAATTTGTTTCAATGCATTTAAAAATCTACGCTGCGTTGTCGCAACTTTGCACAGTTTCATGATCCTTTCCATAAAGGATGAGAATTCCAAAAGCTCGTGAGTTATTTTGTCATTCTGCGTTGATCTATATATACTGTATCATGACAGGAGAATGTACCAATGATAAGTCTAAAGATATGAAATCTTAATTAAGTTCTGTTCTGTTTTTCTCCTGAATTTGTGACATGTTAGTCCTATTTTAGTGGCCTCACTATGGTCTGTGTTGATATATATCCACTTATGGCCATCCAGATGAAATATTTTTGTCATATGGCATATTGAAAAACCCATTACCCTCCAACCAAACAAAACTCATCGATTTTCGAAAAATTGTGAGACTCTTCGAATCTTTCTCGGGCTTGAACCCCCCCGACCATGGTTGCGCCACTGCACACATGCATAAAAGTTATAACGTGACAGCGGTGAACAATCGAAACTTCAAAGTGAAATTAAAACGGCGATTTCAGCGCTTTCCTACTATTATTTAATAGAGAGCAGATAGGAGAGCCAGTAGCTTTATGCCCTCGCCTAATAAATAAATGTCTGACAGTTTTAAAATTCGTCAGCTTGCCCGGCTCGTTATCTTCTTCCGATTTCCCCCTCAAGTTGATGATATGACAAAGAATCAATATAATGGCTGGATAAAATTCAATTTACGTTATTGGTTATGCCATTAAGCTATGAGGCTACGTGTAAAAATCGTTCCATCTTGTGCAGCCTCCCCCTATATATTAATAAATATAACTTATTATTTAAGAGTTTTGCTTTTTTTAAAGTTTTTATTCCTAATATTTTTTGTTTCTGATATTAATTTCATTTGAATAGAAGTATTTTCTAAGCCTTCAATAACCTTCTTAACCTTTATAGCTATCAATTAAGTGAATTCTAGAAGGCGTCACCTTCTTCTATTAATACACTCAACATGTTCTCAGACCATTTTTCTTCTGCACGCAGTTTCGAACGAAAACTTCCTCTATATTAAATGAACTCATTCTTTAATGTTGTCTACTTTCTCTTGGTTTTGCTAATAGATTACTTTTTTCCTCTTCTTAATGGTATATTTTTATTTTATTTAAAAAAATCAAAAGAGTTGTTGCAAGCTTTGAAAATTCAAAACATTCAAAAGTTTTGCCTTGATGTAGAAAATCTAAACTAAACTTACAAGTTTAATTATTAAATCGTTTATTCTTCAGGCAAGATGTTTTTATACGTGAAAATTTCACAGAAGTTAAGAAAAAAGGCTACTTTTTTGGGATCATCCAATAAAAAGGTACAATTTTTCTTACTCAAAGCAAAATTCTGATTAAACATTTTTGTTGAAAAGGAACTCTAATGAAACCTCTTTGAAATACTGAAAGTTGGAATTTTTTTGGTCTAGATTGTTCACAGCCTGACAGACGCGGGCCATGTTAAAATGGTTCTGAGAACCATGGTTCTTATGCGCCAGAGGCGCCACTCCACACGACGTACACATCTCTCAATGCATACGTCGGAAACACTGCATCATATACACTAAGTGTATGATAGTTCACGGTTGCTTGTCAGGGATTTAAACAGACAACCTTTGAGTCGCAAGTCCGGCTTCTACCATCTAAACCATCCCCGCTCCCCAAAATTTGAAAGTTTCTTGTTACTAGAATTTTAAACAATTGTAACACATACATTTTTGAATTTCAACGTTTTCGAACTTATGGTATTGGATGACAGTGTCGATAACGGTAATAACGTATAAACTAATTTTAATTTTTTCATCATTTATAAATAATTTATTTAATCTCGTGATATTCGTTTGCTATATGCGCCTGGGGATGTTATATACCGGATCCCAATAGGGATCTTTGTGAATAAAACTCGCTGCCATGTTCACCAGTCCTACACTTGCTAGTCCTAACGTTTTTTAACATTTAATATTCGAACGTCAGAGAATATCTCATCTGACAAGTTTTCATCATCACTAATTTGTTCTAGTCTCCATTTATTTGGACTTGCCATAGTTTACAGTTTAATAAAAGTTGAGAACTAATTACCCCAGTTTTCTTGACGTATTTTACAGCATCTTCAGCATTCTCAATTAATAAAGATATTGGGTTATCTGCTGTCAACTCAGAAAACTTGTTGCATATTGCAGGATTTAAATAATAAACAGCCCAGCCAGATCCTTTTATCAATTAATCTTCTATCAAGAAAAATACTCACTACTTCCTTCCTTTCAATCTGGTTTCAGAATTGGCCACTTCCCTGAAACTGCTTTACTTAAACTATATAATGATCTTATTTTAACATCTGATTCTACTCTTCTTTTGTGTCTTAACTTTTCATCTGCTTTTGACACTGTTGATCATACTCTTTTAGTAAATGTTTCAGATTCTTCCTTTAATATTTCTCGATCTTCCCTTAACTGGCTTAAATCATATCTTTCTGAGCAAACTTTTTATGTATCAATAGAGTCTTGTTCTTCATCTGTTTGTTCATTTTATGCTGTTTCACAGGGCTCAACTTTGTACCCTTACTTTTTCTTCTCTTCTCCTCTGAACCATGGGCGGCGATCCTGGGGGGGTTCTGGGGTCCAGACCCCTCCACTTTTTTCAATAATTTTTTTTAAAACTCTTGTTTTGATGCAAACATACTCGTCAAACATGGGATAAAACACTTTTTAAAAATAGTTATACATTGTGAGTATGTTTAACTTTAGTTATAGCTGTCTAAAACAAAACTATTCATTGCCTACTTAAATATTCGTATCAATACAGAAGTTAAAACATGTTTTTTTAAGTGGGGGGGGGAAGGGGGTCCGGACCCCAAGACCCCCCTCCCAGGATCGTCCATGCTGGGTAAGACCCTCCCAAGATATGCAGCAGATCGACGCCCCTGCTCTGAACTACCTACTATTATTTCTTCATCTTCCTTAGTCTAATTTATGCTGATGAATCTTATATTCATACATTTTTTACTGACTGTTCTCTTGACCTTGTTGTTAATAAAATAACTCTCTGTCTTCAATCTACAACTTCTTGGGCTTCATCTATGTTTCTGAAGCTAAATCCTGATAAATTTGGACTTATCTATTTAAATACTTATCTATTATCCAAGTCTTCACTATCCCTTCCTTCTTTTCTTTCGCCTCGCCGGTCATCATTATCTCTAAAACCTCCATCTTCTATAGGTAGCCTTGGTTTTATCTTTATTTATAACCTGTTTTTAGCTCCTCAAATTCTATCTGTTTCTAAATCTTGTTATTTCCATATCGTCGTATTAAACAGATTCTTCCTTTTCTTGATGATCCTACTTCGCAGCTTCTCGTATCTTCTCTAGTTCTCTCCAGGATTGATTATTGCAACTCTCTTTACTATAGCCTCCCTGATACTACTTTAGTTCTTCTAAATAAAGTCCTTAATTGTGCTACTCGTCTTGTTGCTCATGCTCCTAAATTGTATCATATTTCTCCTTATCTTTTTTACTACATCGGTTACTTCTGAGATCTAGAGTGATTTTAAAATATGCCTAAACATTTTTAAATTCATAACTGTACTGCCCCAATTTATCTTTAAAAACTAATTAAACAACCCCCTAAATCTGTTCTAAGATTTTCGCCTTTTCGTTTTTCAGTTAAACACTCTTTTGCTAAACGTTCTTTTTCTCATTCTGGTCTTTTTTATAGAGTTCTTTTTTAACTTAACTAAGACATTCATAGCTTTCCGTCGTGGTCTGAAGACGTACATGTTCGGGACGTGATGGCTGAGCGCTTTTATTCGCTTCGTAAAGGGCGCTATACAAATAATAAGTGATTGATTGATTGAGAATTGCTAAAAGCATGTTTTACATGTCATGCATTGTCAGTTGTGAAGGTAAAAAGTCTAAGGATTAAATCCCATATTCCTGGAATCATAAAATTATATTTAAATTTTAAAACGGGAGCGGGGATGGCTTAGATGGTAGACGTCGGACTTGCAACTTAAAGGTTGCCTGTTCGAATCCTTGACAAGCAACCGTGAACTATCATATACCTAGTGTATATGATGCGGTTTTTGCGACGTATACATTGAGAGATGTGTACGTCGTGTGGAGTGGCGCCTCGGCGCATAAGACCATGGTTCTCAGAACCATTGTAACATGGCATGCGTCTGTCAGGCTGTGAACAGTATAGACCACAAAAAAACATGGGGATATTTATCTTGTATGAATATGTATAATAAAACAATTTTTAATTACCATGCAGAGATTATTCATTTTTAAAAGAATATTTTCGGATGAGTGATTTACATTAAAATAATTTGTTGCCAAAACTTTGTCTTGAAGCTCCCTTTCTCCATTATTGTCTTTAACATAATGCATGGTGACTCCCAAATGTAAATTTTCAGAACGTTTTATTCTCCCAAGAAGCAAGGGAAAAATTTTTAAAACCATTGTTCTGTAAGGTTATTAATTTTTTCAATGCCAATGACTTTTATTCCCGAAGTGATGGTTGATTCCCGTTCCCGTTTTGAATGTGGATTCTCGTTCCCGTCCCGTTCCGAAAACCTATTCTTGGTTCCCGATTTCTCCCGTTCAGAATTTAATTTTATTTCCCGTTCCCGTGGGAGTTCGGCGGTTACCTCTAGTTCTGGCTTACAAACTCAGTGAGATCACTGAAGGACTGCTGCTGTTTTGGAAAGAAACCCGAAAGTATTGTCTTTGTAATAAAACAGCCGACTGAATCCCATTCCTAACTCGAGGTAGAAATAAACTTATTGTATCGGTTTCAGAGTTTGCCTGGGCTCGGAAGCGACGAGTTGAAGACACCTGTCAAGTTCATGTCTAACTACACTTGATTTTTTTCTGTAAACGTCTATTAAACCCTGTAAACCTGATATATTCTCAATCCGTTTCAACCAATTGCAGGACTTTTTTCATGGTATTGCTGAAGCCCAGTGAATTGGGTGTGGCAAAAATATTTTTCATAATATTTGAAATATAATGATATATTAAGTTATATATTAAGTAACTCTAATATCTTAAAATTTTGGTAAATTATATTATCTAATTATTTTTTTTACTTGTCAACGCTGACGCTTGATGTTAAAACTTGGATTTAGTTTTTTGCCTGTGAGAAGAGGGGGGATTTCATAACAAGTACCAGCCTCCAATATTAAATTTTTATGAAATAATCTAACGAACCATATCCCAAGTGGACGTAATGATTTTCCACGTTTCCGATATTTTTCCAGTCCCGAATAAAAAGGAAGCAGTTAATACTTTTTTTAATTTACTATAAATTTTTTGCATCATTTGACACAAGGACAAAATATGTTTAATTTTTTTTAATTATGGATAAAATCCTTACACAGAAAAAAATATGTAAAAGAAAAAAGCTTTTTTATAGTGCTGCTCAAATTATTATAAATTTTCCAGCCTTTATTTAACTTAAAAACTTACAAATATACAAAAATATATATTCATTATGTTAAAGTAGGACCATGGCTGTGTTATCAGTGATTCTCAGCATGGGCGGCGATCCTGGGGGGGTCTTGGAGTATGTGTGGTTAGTGATAGCTGTCTAAAACAAAAATACTCTTTGCTTGCTTAAATACTCCTTCACCTACGTTTCTTTTCATCCCTATGGCGTAGGCGGGAATCCTGAAGGGGTCCTGGGGTCCACCTTTACAAGGACCCCCTCACTCTTTTAAAATACACATTTCTCAAAATTCATTTTAATACAAGCCTAATCGTCAACCATGGCATAAAAAATGCTAATACAGTAATACATTGTGAGTATGTATGGGTAGCAATGCTAGGGAGTTCCTGGGGTCCATCTTAACATGGACGCCCTTCAATTTTTCAAATACAATAATTTCTCAACTTCTATCTTAATACAAGCATAATCGTCAACTATAGCATGAAACAGAATTTTTATTTAGTATTTTGGGTAGGCGTAGTTATAGTGATAGCTGCCTGAAGCAAAACTATTCTTTTCTTACTCAAATACTTCTCCACCTACTCTTCTTTTTATATTTATGGATTTAAATTAATGAATTATATTTATAAAAATTAAATTTATGATTTTCAGTTTTCGCAAGCAGACAGATTTACATTTGTATAAAAAAATCATTCATTTTGTGTTGCTTATTTTGCATGGGCGATGTTCATAGGGGGGTTCTGAGGTACACTTCAATATCGATCCTTTCCATTTTTTAGATGAACCAAAGTAAATGAATTTCAAATGACTTAGAACATTAACTAAAGTTGCGGTTAAATCAAACTACAAGTCTCATATCACTTGACTGCCAAAATGAAATGCTAATGCTTTTAGCTCATTCTATCGTTAGAAACATAGTGTGCAATGTTATGCCAAATCAAGCCAGTTTAACGGCACACAAGACTGCAAAGGGTTAGAGCAGGAATCGATATGCATTCGTTTTGTTAATGAAGCTCTAAATGTTAATAAACAGTTAATTGGTTTATTCAGCCCCCAAAACACGACTAGACAAACATTATCTGCTGTAATATAAGATGTTCTGATCAGAATTATTCTACCCATAGAAAACCTCAGAGTTCAGACTTTTGACGGCGCTGCTAACATGAGTGGCCGATATAATGGTTGATAGACTATTATCAGCAGTGAGCATTTGCTTGCATTGTTTTTCCACTGTTTTGCACACTGTGCAAATCTTGTTGCCCAGCACACAGCTGCCGCAAATCCCTTTGTGAAAAATTTCACTTCAGTTTGACCAAGAGTTAGGTGCCTTGTACAATCGTTCAAGGAAGTTCAAGAAGCAGTTTAGTGATGCCTCAGTGTCTCTTATAATTGACTTTCCTGATGATCCAGTGAATGAAAAGTATGGTATACAACTTTTTTGTTCTACAAGATGGCTGACCAGAGTATCTGCAGTGTCTTCCTTGCTTGAAAATTATGAAGTGGTACTTGTTAGCTTGGAATCATTGGTACTGCTGATGAGAATATACACCAAACCCTTAATTTTAAGAAAATAATTAAACCACTTATAATTTCCAATCACTTTAATTAATTTCTTTTTTAAATCAATGAAAATATTTGTTATTATTAACAATTCTTTTAATTTGTGAATTTAATTAAGAAGTTCATGTATTATTTTATTTTTCTAGGAGGTCATAAAAGCATTTATTTGCTTCGATTTCCAAATTTATTTGCTTGCAAATAAACGAATTATTGTTTAAAAAAACAGCTGTAAAGGCTCGAGGCATTTTTTTTTTGTTTTGGTGTTTTCACTTCTGGGACAGTTAAACAAATCGCTGCAGTCAACAAGTGCCAAGGTCAGTGGAATGGTTGCAGCGACCGATTCAGTTGTGCAAGAACTGCGTCGCCTACGATCAAATGGTTTTGGCATATGATCTCGAGCCGATTGATGTACCTCGGGTGTAAAAGTCACCACAAAAGTATTGTGGGTTGGGCCCAACTTATTACGCTGTCATAGACATTGCAATCATGCAACTCACAGAAAGGTTCAATCGAGATTCTCCTGGTTTGCGTTGATACTTGCAACTGGAGACAATGTTGCTAACTGAAGAAAAAAAATGATATTTGCACATCAGGATATACTTGACAGTTTTGATTTAAAAAGGCTAGCATAAGAATTTGCCAGTCGGTCCTACATTTGAAGGAGTCATTTTAGAAATTGGAGTTAGCGAGCTGTGGGGAGGGGGTCGGAGGAGAGACAGAGAGGGTATTTTATGTTATCTGAATATACACTGTGGGCTAAAAAAACTTGCCATTGTATATTTGTTTATATCTTTAGCAAATTTGAATCAATTTGTAATTTTTTAAACTATTCAACTCAGAAATAAATGGAAAACAAGATGTTATAAAATGTATTTAGATTCCTTCAATATGCATTATCTTCACCTAGTGTAACTAAAATAAGTGTGAAAATAGCGAAAACTGTAACGTAAAACACAAAAATAATATATATTTTTTAAAAAGTTTTTATTTAAAATTTTGAAATTAGTTTTTTTCCATGTTTTTACATGACATTTTTTGATATTTTCACCTTGTTTCAGTTTCACAAGGTAAATGTATTACATATAGAAAGGGTCAAAATAAATGTTTCTTAAATCTTGTTCCTTATTCATTTCTGAATCAAATAGTGAACAAATTGAAAATTGCTTTACAAATTCATACACAAATATACAGCGGCATGTTTGTACCCATATTTATATTATATTTATCTGTCTGTTGGACTAGCTAACCCAATAAATTGTTAATTTATCGTTAGAGTTTCATAAACAAAAGAAATAAAGATGTATTCATGGTCTACCTAGTTAGTTATGCTATATATTTATGTTATATTTATATTCTAATTTTTAGTGACTTGACATTTATATATACTTCTATAATATGATGACTGTAAAAACCAGATTGTCCGTACATTTAATTATTATTCCTTTATTCTTAAATTTGACACTATTGAAAAAAAATTCACTATTTTATTGGGACATAGACATATGGATACGAATAAACTAATTTTTATATTAAAAAAACTGATAAATAGATTTGTAAAAATAACAAAAGGATTTGTGGAACGTTTTCTTTAGTCTTTCATGAAATAATTGAACAAAATATAGATAAAGTAAATGAATGAAAGAATATAAGAATAACATTAATTGAATCTATACGTACGTAATGCAAAACCTAATTATTTTTCTCCAATCGCTAAATGTTAAAGTTAAGTTTTTCTTCAAACTCGTGGACCGTGGTTTTATTTTTAGAGTGTTGGTTTTGATATTAGTAGTGTTGATGACTAGTTGTAATTGAATTTATATAGATGACCAATAATAAAAGGTATTAAAATCGCTGTTGTTTTTCTTCAAATCGCTTAAAGTGGCCATAGAAAAGTATTTTTATTGAGTATCAAACTTTTTTTAATGTTTGCCGATACAAATACTAATAGTTGATAAAAAAAGAATTTGCAACACAGAAAACAATAGTAAATAGTATCGCTGGTACTGTATTGGCCGATACCGGTTCTTTGATTCTAACCCTGGGAAGGACCTTCACAGGATTTATCGCAGATCGCCGCCCCTGGAACCTCACATTCTAAAAGGGGTGCTTTTCAGCCGTGTTTTAATTCGCCGAATGGAGCTGAAAAGAACGTTCTACAGTGCTGGTAGTGCAGGGTAAAGTGAGTAAAATTAATAGTATTTTCTTTTTTTAATGTTGGGAAAAAAATCTTTTTATAAAACGTCATAGATATTAAGAATATATTGAAATCATTTTGAAAAACTTGTGTCTTCATAAAAACCGTTTTCTCTAAGAATTTTAATGTTTTAAGTATTCTAATTCAGTATTCAGTTTCAGCAATTTCTTTAAGTTTTTAATTTTCTAATTATACTCAATTTGATGCTTGGAAAACTTGAAATTGTAGGTTCAAATTTTAGTGGATTCAATTTTAAAGACCAGTTTTCAATAGATAATAGACATAAACACAGTCATGTGTAGAAGATTCGTTCTGACAGTCTATCCTTCATCTGCAGAGCTCATCTTCCTTGTGAAGCAGGTAGCCAGTGGGTGCTCGCAAGCTGTGCACTGGTGCTTAATTTGAGGCGCTGGCTTTTCTTTCTTTTAAAATAAGTTGTTATTTTAGTTCGTTAGACAGTATTGGTTGAAGATTTTAATTCCGAGAGCAAGATTTGGCAAGCGATAAATTTAAAAACCAAAAAACAAGAAAAGATATAAATTATGATTATTATTAATATTTGAAGTATAAAAAAACTAAATTATTGGATGAAAAGACAAACTATTTAACAAAATCATTAAACGGTTAAAGCGGCTGCCAAGATGGCAGCTGCTAACCACTTAGGTTAAATTTAGTGGGCGGAAGGGTAAAAGAACCCAAATTTTTTAATTTTATGTACCGTAAGTTGTTAGATAATTATGATTATATTGTTTCATTATACTCTCATCATGATTTATTATCCTCTTGTTATATACATCAAGCCTAAAATTATGTTAAGTTTCAGCTATTTAATTCATCAATACATTATTCGCAACAGGTTCTGTAAAAACCAACTCATCGATACCTCAAAAAAAACAAAAGAGTAATTGAATTGCATGTATCTAAATGGCTGATAGGAGCCAGAGACAGAGATGGCAGGAAGGCAAGAAGAGCAAGCCAGCCAATATCGAAAAGAAATAATCTCGAAAATCTTGCAGACTGTCGCATTGAAGATTCCGATTAATCAAATGTTTGATATTTTGACTATTTTAAAAATATCTTTAAATTTATGCTTGGCAGACATATTTTACTTGCTTTTTTTACAATAAATAATTTTTCAATCAATCATGTGTTCGTGTTCAAAAGTTTGAGCGTATATGCCATACAGGCAGCCTATTTAGAAAAAGCAATATAGCCCACATAAGGCTTATTTTTGTGTATCATTTTGACATGGGTCCCATGTATGAGTGTTCACAGGGGTTATTGTTTGCCATAATTACCACGATAGACATTCTAGTTTTTTTAATTTATGTATAAAATAAAGCTCCAAAATAAAATTTCTACAAAAAAATGATAATTTACGAAAATTAAGGGTGTACAAAATATTTGATATTTTACGGTACTTGACATTATTTCACGCGTTAAACCATAATTTTCTTTTCTTTTAATGCCTTCCAACTCAACTCTTTTTGTACAGGTGAATCTTTTTGATGCAATCATTTAACGAGTGGCCTTTTATGTTCCTTGCATGAAATAATCTTTATTAAGTGAAACAAGTTCATCTTAAATGCGTTTTTTGCATTTAAGATTAGATGAATCCTAAAAGTGAACAAATAGTAGAACAGGTACCTGGTGACGACTTCAATGCCGTGAAAAAACTAGAAGCAATCACCAACTTTATCAGCCATCTTCTTTTCACTTTTTCACTCAACATCTTCTTTTAGTTTTGAAATATTATACTTTATAGCTACTTTAGTATCAACGACTAAAATCAGTATAGATAAAGGCTTATTTGTTTTTATGTTTTTAAACAATATTTTGACTTTAAGTGCCCTGAAAAGACTTCGGTATTTCAAATAGCTATATTAGTTAATGAATTAATCTTTTATTTTTGAATTAGATGCTTTTCTATAATTTGAATTAGATTTGTAGTATTTAAGTCACTGGTCAAATTGCCATGGTTTTGAAAACAATCAAATATTGCCATTGCAAAACGTCTCTTCCACCTTTTCAGCCTTTTTATACAATATACAGTGTGTTCCACATACATACATACATAAACTTTCATATATATATATATATATAGGGGAGCGCAAGGCAAGATGCGCATGTTATGGGGTTTTTAATACTGCTTCTAAGTGATAACGAGAAAAATAAATTAAAATATTGCATTAAATACTTCAACATCTTAGCTAGGTTCACTTTTTTCCCTTTTTTCTAATAATACATTTTCTAGGTTAAAATCCGTTTTTCCCAAAGGTATTAAAACGAGCGTCTTGCCCCGCTATCGGGCAAGACGCACTATTTAAAAGATTTTTTTCTTGAACCTTATTTTTGCTCAATTAAATAAATTTGACAAAGAAATACAACTAAATCTTTCAATGAAACATTTGTTGAAGATCTCTTAGTAATTGTTGAAAGTGAAGATGGACAAAAGTCACATAAGAATTAATATTTTTATGAAAAAATTTGGGCAAATGGAATGGAAAATGGAAATAATTAACAATTTTTTTTCATTTGTTCACAATTTTCCATTTATGAAACTGAAAATGGACAAAAATCACATAGTAATTCTAAAGAGCTGACTCCATCTGTAAAGTCTTCATGTTTCCACCATCACATTTGCCACCCTGGATCCATTATTCACTGGAATAATGTGGAACTCATCACATATCAAACAATTTTAAGATGTTATAAACTGTACAACAGATTCAACTTTCTTCTTTTTAAACTATTTGTTTTTATCACTTTAATAATTTGGTTAAATTTTTTTCCCCAATGTTTTTCTTATAGGGGGAGCTTGTTAAAACACCAGCAGATTCTACTTCCTCAATGCTTTACATTTTGCCAATTGTTCAAGAACTTTGATGAGATCATCATTTAAATTTTAAAAAAAGCCAAATCTAAGTTAATTAATTTATTTTAACAAATAATTACAATTGTGTACCATGAAAACCTAAAATAATGAAAAGATTCTTAATTAGATCAGATGAGTGCGTCTTGCCCCGCGGGTATATGTTCCAAACTTATTTAAAAATTAGATGATACGAGTGGGAAGTTATTAGTTATTTTTGTTGTAATTGATGCAGCATAAAAGCGTTGTTAAACTTTTTTTTCAAGTATATTGTAAAATAAAAGAAAGAAGAAACAAACTAACCAAACTAACATTAATGTATCACAAAAGAAATTTAGGCGTCTGGCATCTGCAAACGTAATGGATGTTAGCAAAAAATGCTTTTAAATAAATAAAATTAATATTATCGACAAAATGGTAATCTTAAAAACTCTGTATAGTTTTTGAAGTTTTCTTTTCTTCTTATAGTTTCTTCAACCTTTTCATTTTTTAAAAACATTTTAAACTTTTAAATTTGGGGTCTAATGATGTGGCAATTCTTGACCATTGGATTTTCTCATTATTCATTCTTTGCTCCAATTTAGGAAGACATTTTGTTTGTGAAACGTATGACATAAGCTGGATCATCTTCTGAAGTGCATATTTTTTGTGTAAAGTGACAAATTGCAAGTAACACTATTGAAAATTTCAAGTATTTTTCACCCCTTAGAAATCCTGTTGCAAATCTTCAAGAAATGAAAAGTTTTTTGATGAAATGCAATTTATCTTATTCGTTTGTTGACTGTAAATTAATAGTGTTCACTTGCTGACAATGTAACCAAAACAGAAAAAAATAGTTGGATTTGGATAAGTTTAAATGCATTAAAATTGCGTTAATTTTGTTAAAATGCGTTTAAAATTTTAGCGGTCGTTAATTGATTAACGCGTAAATTGAAAGTTAACGTTGATTAAAGCACAGCTCTAGAATTTTTTTTATAACATTATTGAGAAATTAATAATAATGAACGAGGAAGAAAATTCAGAAGAAGTTTAGTTTTTTAAATATTCACAATTACATTCTACCAAAATTTGAGTAAAATGAACAATTTTCCAATACTACAAGAAGTAGCCAAAATAGTGTTTAGTATACCTTCAAGTTCTATTCTCTGTGAACGGAATTTTTCAACATGTTGTAGTTTAACTTCTGACCCAAGACCCTCTAAGTTGAAAGCTAAAACTCTTAAACTTAAAAACTGTTTATCCTGTGTGAAAAGCAATTAAGACTTGATTTAATTACATAAAAACAGTGACTAACCTCAAATACTTTCATTTTAAGGAATATTTGAAACTTAAATCTTGTTTAAACAAAAATTTTCTCTGACTTTTAAATAATACATTTTAAGAAATTTTATGACAAGCAAGTTTGGGACCAGTGAACATGGCAGTGGAAATGAATAGAGAAACCAAAATTTAATTTACGGGAATGGGTCGGGAACGACTCAGGACCGGGAATTCAGTTGCGGGAACGAGACGGGACGGAATCCAAATTCTGCTAGCCATCGAGAACGGGACGGAACGGGAAAAAATTCGGAACTGGGACGGGGGCGGGAAGGAAAAATGGTCTCGGTCTGACCTTTAATATATAATAAATTTGAACTTATAGTTTATGAGTGACATTTTATATCAAGACATTGAATAAAAAATTTCTTAAAAACTTTTTTACGACTTTTCATCGATTTATAACCCAGAAAAATGGGGTCGCAAAAAAATCACGACTTCAATAATACAAATTTAATCATGTTAATCGAAAAATTACAATTTTTAATCACATTAATCGAACGATTAAAAATTTTAATCGAAAGTAATTTAACGCAATGTTTTAAGCATTTTTGAAATTATTATAAAATATTATTATTTTTTTTTTCACATATGTTATAGAAACTTTAAAATTTCATCAAATTTTATTTATAAAAAAAATGAATAAATAAAAGATTAAAAGTTGCAAATGTCGAAAAGTAGTCGCATGTCTTCATCAGAGAACAACGCTCACATGACTGCAAGATGGCGCGAGCGTACAGCATACCGAAATGACTTTTAGTTTATGAGATATAAATAGTACTTGACAATAAATATACTTTACATGAAACAAGTTGTTTAAGATTTAAAAAAATAAAGATTTAAAATTTTAATGAATAAGGATAATAAGTTAATAAAAAAACTTTTTAAATTTTTTATTTGAATAATACGATATGTTTTTCAATTTGATTCATTGGGTAAATGGGTAGGCCTCTGGGCTTGAGCAGTGGTCAATGGTCCTAGGTTCGAGTGCAATCTATGTTTGGTCTATAAACACGATTTTTAAAATGTGCAGAATAAGTAGCCTGGAAGCTCGTTTGGGTTATATGCCACTACAATAACGCTTACAAGAATTGTTTTTATTCATTCATATTTCACTTTTAAATATCACATCTACAGTGCTAATGCTTCTGGATAAATCCTATTCTTAGCACTTTGAAGCTTTCCAAAAGTAATTTATTAGTGAGATCTTAAAGACATTAAAATAAAAATTCCTATTCAAACTTTTTATGAAAATTTTTGCACGAAAAGTGCTCTCTTGAAACTAGTCTTGCTGACACTGTCGTTGCTTTCAAACTAGGAAAAAATTTCTGCAAAATTCCTTTAAGTTGGAGAGGGTTTCAAGCTTTTTTCAAACTTTGAAAAACAAGTCGCTGAAGGTTGAAGAAAAATTTCCGTTGATTGTATAATGCTCTTTTATGAGTTAGATGAAGAAAATCAAAATTGTAACTTCCTCAGTTATTAGTGCTACTCAAAATATAATAAAATTTATTTTTTTGCTATTATTTAATCCTAAAACAAATTTATATTTATTCTGTTACAGTATCACAATAGCTGTATCATTAAACACATTGCATTATTTGTGGACATTTCAGACAAAAGTGTTAGAATAAGACTCATAAATGGTCGTAAAAAGGAACCGAAATCTGAAAAAGACAGATGGTTGAAGAGATAATGTCTGAAACAAAAGTTTTCTCCTCTAACCAGCTTAAGCAAAAGCTAGAGAAGCAAGTGGAGAAACTGGGCGCATCTATTGTTAAGAAAAAACTATATGAAGTGAGATGTTGTTTTCTTTTTACGACCACTTTTATTTAGTGTCGTTATACCAACAAACTTCAGTTTTTTAGCCACAACTATAATTCTACACTAACGGAATGAACAAAAATTTTTATTTCTTATGTAAGTGTTTAAGAAAAATTAAATAAGTATGAAAACAAATAATAGCCAAAGAGATGCAAATTAAAAATAATCTGAACAGCACTGTAGATGAATCAAAACAAAAAACTTCTTTAGTTATTAGATAAATCGAAACAAAGAAGTTTTTTAGTTATTTCAATATAAAACATTTTTCTGTTTTTTTTATAAAGCTTATCAATTTATTCCATTGAGGTTTCAAAATAATTTCAGCTCATCAAATATTTTAAGATTTAAATTTTCAAAAAATATTGTTTTAAATTTGCAGAAATAACAATGAAGTTTCAATTCAATAAGAAGGAGGAAAGGCTGATGGATTTGAGGGAGGGTGAACAGTCAAGATGTAGAGATTGATGGTGAGCAAAAGATTGATGAAGCTTTGTCGAGGTGGCTGTGGACGAGCGTAGATAAGAGATACACCGCATTGATGCATCGTGAAGGTGAAGGGTCCAAGGGGCCTCCAACGCAGAAACTCATTTTGAATTTCAATTAAATGAGAAAATCTCATCAAGTTCAATTATAATCATAATTATTACCAAAATTGAGTTATACAATAAATCATTCGTACTCAAGGATAACACTTTAAAATTAAAGTTCATTCTTTTTTTTCAAATTTAGTTTCAGCAATGATACAGAAGCCCTTAGGTCGCTGTCTAAATTTCTCTTCATTGAAAGATTGTAATTAAGGCAACTCTGTTATTTTCTCTGTGACACAAGCATGGGTATAACCAGCCCCGAATAAAAGGACGAGGCAATTATTATTATTTTAACTAAAAAATTGTTTGCACCCTTCAACACAAAGACAAAACTAATATACTCATTATTTATTTGAAAAGTTGTTTTTTATATATTATGCAAAGAAAATCTTCATTGATATAAAAAAAAATTTTGTAAGGCTTTCGAAGAATACTGACAAACTACGCATTTAATTATTCAAATAAATGGTTACTTATTTGCTGAATCCCATTGACGAGGAAAGCTTTCAACAGTTTGCTACTTATTAAAATATTGTTCCAATTACAAAAGGAGGCAGCTGCCTCCCCCCTTGCCTTTCCCTGGATACGCTCATGGACACAAGTGATGTACGTCTCATAAAGTAGAAAGGGTTGAGAGGCAGAAGCAGGGGAAGGACTCACATTTCGAAGACATAAAATTCAATTGTTTAAATAAAAAATACCAACTATAATTAATAAATATTTAAAATAGTTTATTAATGATTCAAAAGAAAAACTGCAGACTAAGCTGAAATGAAATAAAAGCTGAAATTTAAGGTTCTGTGTTGGTCTATATATGAATGAATAAATTACTAAAAGTGACTTGCGCGATGAATTGGATTAATGTGATAAAGAGTTGCGCAGTTCGCCGATCTCACTCTCTCGCCCGAGACCATCTTGATCCAGTAGCAAGACAGAGTCGAGACGGCTGGAGATGGAAACGGGTGCAGTGGATGGCCATGATGTTCTTCGTGTCTCGACATGTCTTTAGCGTTTCACAAAGCTTTGTTGAGAATCGCCTTCTTGACCGTTGACCATCTAGTGGTTCTTCCGCTCCGTCCGCCGATTCCAGTCTTCACGTGCATAGGTAGACATTCCTAAACCACTGCGCACGCTACAGTTCCAATCTTTGTTCTAAGCCCTGGAACAGGGATCAAGTTAGTTATAGCGCCAACACCCGCTTTCGCCCCTTCAGCATTTAGCATTATCCATGGAGTGCCACGAGGAGGCATGCTGTTGGACTTTGGAGCAGAGCCTGCAACGCAGGTCGACCTTTTCTCAGTTTTTCTTGGGGAATCCCTTGACCAAGAGGGAACCCACTGAGAGTCTTGCTCCACTTGCTCTATATATACTGTGTGGTGGCGGGATGAATGTATATTAGGGTAAGACTTTTATTCAACCCCATGTAATTAAGTTGCATAGAATTCTTAGAGTAACGTGATCGTTTTTAAACTGAGAGAAAATCTGAAAAAACACGTTTGATATGAGATTCTAAACAGCCTAAAAAAGGTTTCAATATCTTAGTTTAAGGGTCATTCCATAGAATTTCGACCAAAATAAATTCAATTTTACACCCCCCTTTTCAGAAATTCATGAAAATTTTATATTATGCTTAAATACGTTGTCTATTAAAATGAAAAATATATAAAAAGTAATTTTTCAAAAGGTCACCGAGTTATTGACCTTCAAAGCTCGCGAACGTCAAACCCCCTTTTTTTTTTGGTCTGTATTGTTCACAGTCTGACAGACGCATGCCATGTTACAATGGTTCTGAGGACCATGGTTCTTATGCGCCGAGACGCCACTCCACACGACGTACACATCTCTCAATGCATACGTCGCAAACACCGCATCATATACACTAGGTATATGATAGTTTACGGTTGCTTGTCAAGGATTCGAACAGGCAACCTTTGAGTTACAAGTCCGACGTCTACCATCTAAGCCATCCCCGCTCCCCTTCTCTATTCGATATGAAATATCTCAGCTTATATTTATCAGAACGAATAATGTAGTATACCAAAATGAAGGTATTTGAATGTACTATTTAATGGTTTGAATATTAATCTATTATAATAATTATTTTTGGAGTTAAAAGTTTGAATTTGAAATTTTTGATGTTGGCCTATATATTTTGTCAATTTTTTTTCTTAACATTTTTCAATCATATAAAAAAATTGAAAAGATAATATTTAAAAAGATGGCTGCTGCTAACCAAAACCAAAGTCATACGCAAAGTCTTCTTTGGTTACATCACAAATGAACCAAGAAATCGATTCGAAATGGAATTGAACTTGACAGGCGTGCACAGTGCTGAAGTTGTCAGCGAGACAAAAGTCAGAGAAAAGTTCAAATCTGGTGCTGTCCAATGACGAATAAACAAGAAAATTACGTAACAAGATTAAGTAACAAGGTGAAATAATCAAAAAGATACCAAAGAAAAAAATTGCATTTAATGTTTTCCTACTATTTAATCCATTCGTTTCATGCACCAGTTATATATATAACTAATAAAATTCCGTAAACTGATGCATATACAATCATATATGATTGTTTTATAGATAAAATTTTACTTCATTGATTTAATAAAAACTTTTTTCCACTTTCTTCATGAAAGATTTCATATTTTTTCTCAACTTTCGATTATTTAATCTCTATTTGTTGTCATTTTTTATGTAGCGGATCTTACCAACGCTACCACCTGGTAGCATAGTCATATTTGTACAAAAACTGTTTGATTTTTAAATTCTATTGTAGAGGTCTGTATTGGCTACTTGAGTTATAAATAAAAGATATTTCATTTTTCATTTCTAAAAATTTCTGGTAGAATAAAGGTTAAACAGGATGCTAAAAGTTCATATTGCTGTTTTGAGAAATACAACTCGCTTACTAAATCATTAAGTTCCACTTGTGAAATTAAATGAGGTTCGTTAGAGGAGTTCTGTGGTTTGTAATCATCGTTTGTTGAAACTTGCGCCAACTTAATGTCCTCTTTAGAATCTGTAATATCATGCCATAAAACTGGAGCTTAAATGAACGCGATTTCCGAACAATTTTTTATATATAAATAAAAAAAACAAATAATACTTATAGAAACTGATTTTATCTTTATAAACTTTAATTATATTATAAACTCATAAAAAATTCAAATTGGACTATGCAAAATGTCTATCAAATAACATAGTATAAACAGCGTGATCAAAGACACTGCCATTATAATCATTAAACTAAGATATCTCAAAAACGTATTGAGATGGAGCATTTCTGATATCATTTTCATTTTCAGCACAGAAAATCCTTTCAAAACACACTAACTGACATACGATATACAAAAATGCTGTCGGCCAGTGTTATTTGAATGAAGCATGTGAGGTTTTCGCAGTGACTTTGCTACTATTCGCTACAATAGCACACACAAACACATACACACAGACGGGCACACACACACAAACAAACACACACGCGCGCACACACACACACGTATTAAAGCACACAAACACTTGAGTAAAGTTTTGAAATTCCAGGCTTCAACTCATGCTCACACCTGAAGGGGGCTGTGCTGCCTAGTCAGATGGTTTATCACGCTCTCTTTTGTAGAAGTTATCTGAAACACATTATGTTTTTGTTTTGCCGGTTGGAAATAAACAAGATGGGAAAAAATAACCGCCAAGGTTCAATCAGCAGAACATGAAATGTTGAGGCAGTTCATGGAAGGAAGTTTCAGTGTTCTCTTTAGCATCAACTCGTGGTCAACTGTGCTTCCATCAAAATAACTTTTCATCTTATCAAAGCATGCGTAGCTTGGGATCTGCTAGGCTCTTTAATGACAATGTGCTTATATATATTTTTACATCTACATGTAGCACCAGCGCTTAGAGGTGAAGTGGTTGCGAATATAAAGGGTGCTTATCGCTTCCAGAGAGATTCGATAAGGTTCCTTTGTAGCCAGTCCCCTTTTTGAATACTACAAAAGTGTATTAGTTTGCATTAGTTGAGAGTGAAAGACTTGTATCACTCCTAAAATTAAAATTTAGGTATTTCTAGATACTAATATTTGACATTATTTCTGAAACCATTGTATATCTCTATTATTTACACTTTTTAAAGACCTAAGGTATCTTGTTATAAAGGAACACTGATCTGCTGTCACTGCATGAAGGTATGACGGGTGAATGGTCAAACCCAATTAAAAGAGTCATAATTTGTTTGAAAAACAGTTTAAACACACACAAACATACGCTAGAAATTGTCCTTTAGGACCTTTAATTATAATTGATCGATATTTTTATAGAGATTCGAAGGCATGTTCAATCGACATATTAGTACTGAATCAATTTCTTAAACAATTTATGTACACTTCTAAGCATCATGAAAGTTAGAGTAGGATGATTTGAACATTTATATCTCGGGCAGTGTGTGAGAAGGTTTGAGAAGGTGTGAGAGAGTTGATGCTTGCAGAATCCATTTGAATTAAAATTTTGACTATTTAAATGACCTTGTAACGTTGAATCGCTAATTATATCTGAACTGAATCAAAGTGTAATAACATTGACTTCGTACCTTTGCATTTTTTTACACCTTACTTTAGCAGAATTTGGTTCAAAATACTTTTTAAACCTCAGAACTTCAGTTTTAAAGCGTTAAAAAAATTCTATGTCAAAAAATAGGTTTAGTTTAGGGCTTTCAACCTCCGTAAAACTTTTGACTGTATTGGCTGATACAGAAACATACAAAACCTTATACGAAAAAAAATCGTTAAGATTCTCAGTGACTGCTGAGACTTGCCAAAGTGAACTTTTTCGTAGGCTCTTGTTTTTCCGTGACAGAAAGAATCTTGTAGAATTGTTTTTCGATGCAAATTTTTTCATTACATAGAACCTTACTCTGAAGCGCTTGGAATCTTGGTAAACTCTAAAGTTTTTTGAAGTAACATTTAGATTGAAATTTCAGGTTTAAACAAAATGTTTATTAAATAAAAATAAAGTTAGTCGAGCTTTAATACGTAACCTCTGAGATAACATTTAGAATTTGAAGCAAATAGGTGACGTAATTCAAAAGGTGACTGAAAGAGCTTGCTGGATATTCATAAGGAGATTGTTCAAGTTGAGACTTAAAAAATCGTTTTATTCCCACTCTAGTTTCAAAGAAGTAGTCAAGCTTTTTTCCATAAAAGCACCAGTTTATCTGAAGTTTCAGAGTAACGAATTTTCTTCCCATTTGATTGTAGCTCATACCTTGTAAAATTTAAACCGCAAACACAGATGTCGCTGTTCATTTATGGACATAATAGAGCGACCAGCTTTTGTGGTTTTGAAAATGAATGGTAGAGAATCTACGGATGAAATGGTTGGAAGAAAAGCCAGAAATGTATGATAAAGGAGTGATTACGGTTAAACTCAAGCCTACCTTGAAGGTTCTTTTTAAAAATTTGACTCTTGGGCACCTGCATCAAAAATATATTTTGTTGCTTTAAATGACGATTAGTGATGCATGTATTGAATATTTAACACATTCATTTTGTGCCAGAGAGGTCGTCATTCTCTGAACAATTATGCAAATTAGAACCATAAAATTCCTCTTGAAATGCCACTCAGCCGTCTGCCTGCATGGTTTCAACAACAGTCACAGCTTTTTGGAATGTTTATTTCAAAGATAGGCCGAATTGAAACGTATTTAACTGAATTTTTGAATGCTTATTATTTCTCCAGTTATACGCGTATTTATTTGGTTCATGTGTGTATTTAAAAGAGAATACCCACTGGTACTCATGCACGTTCTGGCATGTTTTCGTGAGCAAACATGGTTTGTGGAAAGATGAACGGCATATATATACAAAAGTGCAGTGGCATGTAAAGAGAAGCTGCCATGAGATTTCCGCGGAGAAAGGCTGCATGGTTGGTGCTTTCTTCTATTGATGTTGAATGTCATGCTTCAAATCGATCATTTTTGCCGTATAAAAGCATTTTAGATAGTTAAAGTAAACGAACTAACAAGCTTTTTATCATATTTCAAAGAAAAAGTTGTAAAAATAAATTATCTATTTCCTATGAGCATCAACAAGAACTTAGGGTGGTGATGATAATGATTGACAATATTATTTTTTTTAAATAAATCATCTTTATATTAACGCATAATATTCAAACAATTTTTTATTAATAAACTGTAAGCAAACTATTTTCCAGTATTTGAAAATAAATTAAATAGAAAAAAGATTGATTAAAATAAATATTTTAATCATGAAGCACAATGTAGCATTGAAAGTTTATATGATTTAAATGGTAGCCATTGAATTGTGGATTCTATTGCGTTATGTATGATGTTTTATTCTCTGGCAGACAAACATCGAGCATATACACACACACACACACACACACACACACACACACACACACACACACACACACACACACACACACACACACACACACACACACACACACACACACACACACACACACACACACACACACACACACACACACACACACACACACACACACACACACACACACACACACACACACACACACACACACACACACACACACACACACACACACACACACACACACACACACACACACACACACACACACACACACACACACACACACACACACACACACACACACACACACACACACACACACACACACACACAACGAAGCATAAGTAGGCACACAGATGCATACGCCCTGGGAGAGGCAAACAGGTGCTTAAGCTCTTTTTAGCATTGCAGTCCTTCGCAGCTCAGTACAAGCCTTGACCAATCTTCTCGTCTCTCTTACTTCAGTACTTACTTCTCATGTAATAAGACTTTCCGCCAATTGACGAAGAAGAATATTACTATTAGTTTTTGTTATTATCGATTTGTAAGAAGAATCTCATTCATAAGCATATTCTTCATGTTTATTTTCCGCCACATGTGTAATAATAATAACAATAGTAGAAGTAGTAGTAGTAGTAGTAGTAGTAGTAGTAGTAGTAGTAGTAGTAGTAGTAGTAGTAGTAGTAGTAGTAGTAGTAGTAGTAGTAGTAGTAGTAGTAGTAGTAGTAGTAGTAGTAGTAGTAGTAGTAGTAGTAGTAGTAGTAGTAGTAGTAGTAGTAGTAGTAGTAGTAGTAGTAGTAGTAGTAGTAGTAGTAGTAGTAGTAGTAGTAGTAGTAGTAGTAGTAGTAGTAGTAGTAGTAGTAGTAGTAGTAGTAGTAGTAGTAGTAGTAGTAGTAGTAGTAGTAGTAGTAGTAGTAGTAGTAGTAGTAGTAGTAGTAGTAGTAGTAGTAGTAGTAGTAGTAGTAGTAGTAGTAGTAGTAGTAGTAGTAGTAGTAGTAGTAGTAGTAGTAGTAGTAGTAGTAGTAGTAGTAGTAGTAGTAGTAGTAGTAGTAGTAGTAGTAGTAGTAGTAGTAGTAGTAGTAGTAGTAGTAGTAGTAGTAGTAGTAGTAGTAGTAGTAGTAGTAGTAGTAGTAGTAGTAGTAGTAGTAGTAGTAGTAGTAGTAGAGACATTATTAATTATTGAGACAATTTCTTCAAGCAATCAGTCATGTAAGAAATGGTTAGGGAGAAGTCTTGAAAAATATTTATTTTTCAGGAATATAAATTTTATATCATATTTTTATCTATAAAAAATGTAATATATATACATGGAAATAAAATACCGTGAATTAATGAAAAAAGGGTATTTGTAATTAATTTTTTTAATTCTTGTGTTTTGGGGAGATTTAATTCAAAATTGAACAAATATTTACATAAATAGAATATGGGTAAGTGATTTATTATATATTTTGTGTACTGAAGCTGAAAATATAATTCGATTTTACACATCACCCTCTATTTTTTGTTATACATCATCAAATGTATTGTTCCATCACAATGAACTATTTTAATACAACAGGTTGAATTTTTTTATAGGTATGAAATATTTTGTAAATTGTAGTCTTATTTCTTATTATATATGTCAGATAAACAAAAAGTAATAAAATAAAAAAAAAGTAAAAATATTTACTTTTGTGTACTGCGGTTTTATGTGGAATATTTTAGCAAATCTTTATTTCTTTAAAAAAAAGTAAACTTTTAGCAGCCTTTCTCAAACAATTTTGTTCTTTTAAACGTGATGCTGAAAGTTATAATTGCTGTTTTGAAAAATACAACTCGCGAACTAAATCAACATTTTTTTGCTCAAGGCTTTCTAGTTTTCATTTCGACCTTTACTTGTTCAAATTTTTCAAAAATTGCTTTACTTTTTATATAAGTTTTTTCCATCTCGTTAACAATTTATCACTTTTACGTTTTCAGAAACTCATCGCAGCTGTAAATAAATAAATTGTAGACTATGAGGTGCTATAAAGCCGATGAACACTAATGAATACTAACGGGTTTTTAATTATTAAAAAGTAAATAATTGGTTAATATTAATTTTCAATAGTTTATATAAAACTAATACTTTCTAGTGTTTGTATGAAATATAAAATATATAATCTCTATAGTCTAAATAAAATATATATATAGGAGGAGGCTGCACAAGATGGAACGATTTGTACACGTAGCCTCATACCTCAATTGCATAACCAATAACGTAAATTAACATTTATCCAGCCATTATATTGATTCTTTGTCTAACTTTGTCAACTTCAACATAAGAAATAAAGAGAGAGAAATATGATTTTATTAACCTCAAACATGAACACTCCAAAAATCCATCTTGAGCAAGATGAAATCATATTGTATATCATAAAAATTATAATCTAAACGATTTACTTATCATCAGACTATCTTACTTATCTAAATAAATACTTTTTTCTGCTCACTCAATACTAATACTTCCAAAAAATCTTTAGTTCTTCTGGAATATGTCGTCTTCAGTTCCTTCTTAAAAGCGTCATCAATGTCTTTTGAAAATGCTCTAAAATTGTTATAAATTTCCTTTTCAAAGTAAACTCTGCAGAACAATGCTGCTTTTTGATAACATAAGTTAAACTCGCTTTACCCAGAAAAATTTATTTATTTCGCACTTCACTTATACCTTCAACCATTTCCCGTGCAAACCTCTAGTCTAATGAAACGAAAGTCTACATCTATTCAAATTTATATTTAGCTATAAATAAAAATACTTTTGTCAAAGATAAGGACGACTAAAAGTTTTATTTAATTAAAAAAATTAATTATTTTTCAAAATTAATTTTCAATAGTTTATTAGAAGATCTACTTTATATAAAGAAAGCGGGGCTGGCTTAGATGGTAGACGTCGAACTTACGACTCAAAGGTTGTCTGTTCTAATCCTTGACAAGCAACCATGAACTATCATGTAGAATGGCACCTCTGGTGCATAAGAACCATGGTTCTCAGAACCATTGTTACATGGCCTGTGACTGTCAGGCTGTAAATAATATAAACAACAACAAAAATATAATAGTTCATTTTACTGTATATAGTCTATATAAATTTATCAAAGCGATACCATCCTTTCCCGAAATAGACGAATGCCAGAGACAGATTTATCAATGTCTACTATCTCTTCTTACGTTTCCACCTAGGCAACTATTCATGTTCCATCCTAGGCAACTATGACCATGCTACACATCTATGGTCACAACAAGCTAATCAATCAATTATTAATTATACTACTTGCACATAATGAAACTGTAGTGCATCATCTAGTTAAAAATAAAAAAATAATAATTATATTTTTTCGGATGTTGAGAAAAAAACCGCAAAACTTTATCTCCCAACTTTTTAGCTATTCTTCTTAAAATCAGTTTTTCAATTATTATAATTAAACAAGATAACTTTCTGAATCGAAACCACAATACAAATGTGCTTAAAAGACGAATGCATAAATAAAAAATAAATCAATTTTTTATATTTATATAGCATAGCTGTAAATAAGCTAATTTAATCTCAGAAACCGGTTCATTTTGAGCAACCTTCCCCTTCTCTATATAGTCTAAATAAAATATATACTATATATAGTCTAAGTAAAATATATAGACTTATCAACTTCTACAGTCTCATTCTAAATTTAATTTTAAGAAACTATTCGTATTCCATTTTAGGCAACTATTCTTATCCCATTTTAGGCAACTATTCACTTTCCATTTTAGGCAACTATTCACTTTCCATTTTAGGCAACTATGACCATGTCACACATTTATGGTCATAAGAGGCCAATCACTCAATTTTTAATTTTACAACTTGCACACAATAAAACTGTATTGCATCATATAATTACTAACAAAAAATTTAAATTATATACCTTCGGAAGTTGAGAAAAAAATGCACAATTTAATCTCCCAATATTTAAACAATTCTTCTAGAAATCAGTTTTCAAGTATTCTAATTGAATGAGACAACTTTTAGAAACCTAACTAAAACGGATGCACAGATATTATAAAAAATTTGTTAAGTGCATAACTGTAAATAGGCTCGTTCTATCTTAGGAGCCGGTTCATCTTGAGCAACCTCCCCCTAAGGTATATGAATATTAGAGTTATGACTTTTCAACTTTTTGTCAAATGATTAATTTCGAGTTTTATATATCGATGAAAATTTTCTCAAAAGTAATATGAATGATTTTTATTCTGATTGAAATTCTAAAAAAAGTCCCTTGCCACACGCATTCATTGAAATAGTTTTTAAGGATATTATCAGGTAAAGATATTGAAAATTTATCAGATTAACAATTATTTTTTTTATTTTTGAGCAAAGGTTTATTAGATTATAACATAGAAATTTAATTTTTCGACAAATAGTAAAAAGTTATAGCCCTTAAATAAACCTTACCCACCAATTCTAAGATTTCGTTTAGTTGAAGATTTTTTTGAGAATTAATAAATAAAAACTTATTTTTATTTCTTTTGAGCAAAAGTTCATCGATAAGAGACACAGGAAATAAATTATTTGACAAAAAGTTTAAAAGTCATAACCCTATATATATTCATATATATATATAATATATATGAAGATAATAAATACGTGAAAACAAGTTTGTCTTGCAAAAGACTATAAGTCTGTAAGCCTGCGGAGGTTTCAGCACTTTGCAGGTGGATCGGTGTTATAGAAAGGAAACAATGTCATAAATTTAGTTTTTGAACAGATTGGAATAGATTAAATTGGTTTATGTGTTTCAAGAAAAACGTATTATAATGAAATTTGTAAAAAATATTGAAAAAATTGAGAAAACATTTGAACAACTCAGTTTGAAAACATGGAAAGCTGTAACTACCGCCAAGAAATCCAACGAGAACTAGAAGATGAATATGTTTACAAGCTCATAGAAGCATAAAGAAAAAAAATATGATAAGAAGGCTAAAAGAATAAGTAAGAAAAAGTTGGATGCACGCTTTGGAAAACTTGTACTGGGCGTCTTGCAATGAAAGTGTTTGAGGTGAAGCAAACAACTGCAAGCTGACAGCATGGAATAAAAGCGCAGTGAGGCATCATAAGCACAACAACAAGCCGTAGAGATCGAATGAGTTTTCATGTGTTCGCGTTTTCCACTACCTCGTGTGTATGAGTGAACATTTATTTTTTTAATGAAGAATCGATGAATATTCATATACTATTATGCTCCTGTTTCTATCTACATAGTTCGTAAATTTTCAAAACACTTTTTAGCTCATAGTTGTTTTTTTAATATTTTCATTAAGATATATACATTAAAAAATGGCTTTTCACTGTTCTTCATCATAATAAGCACGAGTATTATTATAGTAGCGTATAACCCAAGCAGGCTAAAAGACCTTTTAAGCTGAAAATGTTTATTCGCGTCTAGGCTCCTGCAACTAATCAGGGGCCGCTCAAAGGATTAAATTAGTTTGGAAGATTAATTATGAAATGAAGTGGAATTCGTTGGTGAAAATGAAGCAAGTACTCCTAATGACGAATCAGTCGGTGTTTTGAGGAAATTATCGATATAATTTGCAGTTTGAGAGATATTAATTTTTTAAACTTTCGATGATGTTCGAGAAGTAAATTTAGAACAAACATTAATAGCGTCTATTTTTTCTGTTTGAGAAATTTAGGTGTGGCAGAAAAGTGATTGAAGGCGGTGAAGGACATGTATGAAGATTGTGAAGTGAAGTGTCTCGTGGGGACAAAGGATTGCTTCAGAGTGAGGGTATGACTCCATCAATGCCCTGAGTCTTTTTTTGCAGATTGAGCTAGAAAGAAAAAATGAGATTGAGTGTGAACGAGATGCAAAATTCAAGTAAATCGGTGCCACGGTTCAGAGTGCTCCAGAGAAGTGAAGAGTGCAAATATGGGGTGTTGTATAAAAAACTAGTAGGGCTGTCTGCAAATATAAAAATAAAATCTGTGATGTAGCATCCTACTGCTTTCTACAGGTTAGAAAGACATGGATTCTTTGAGTTAATAACGCTTAATCGTGTTTAAATAATTAGGCCAGGTAGGGGTTTTTGGAATTTATAATCGATTCTGGTGTCTCAGACGAAAAAATTTAAAAGTTGTATTTATCGTCAAAATTATTTAGTTATCTAAAAAAATATACCAGTTTATATTTTATGTGAATTGTCATTTAATCCAATTGACTAAATTAAATTAAATTTAGCTTTTAGGTTAATTTTTCAAAGTTTCCTTTTTTTGCTCTAGGCTTTCTAGTTTTCATTTCGACTTTTACTGGTTCAACTTCTTCAAAAATTGCTTCACTTTTAAAGTTTTTTTTATAACTCGTGGTCCATGTTAGGAAACTATGACCATGCACCTAATCATGGTCATAACAGGCCAATCACTCTATTTTTAATTTTACAACTTGCACACAATAAAACTGTGTTGCATAATTTAATTACTAATAAAAAATTGAAATTATATATCTTCGGAAGTTGAGAAAAAAAAGCAAAATGTTATCTCCCAATATTTTAACAATTCTTCTAGAAATCAGTTTTTCAAGTATTCTAATTGAATAAGACAACTTTCCGAAACGGAAACAACAAAAAAATGTGCATTAAGATGGATGCATAGATATGAAATAAATAAAAAATTAATTTTCAAAGCGCATAACTGTTAATAAGCCCGTTCTATCTTTGGAACCGGTTCATCTTGAGCAACCTCCCCCGACTAGTAACAGACTATCTGATTTATCTCACTTGACGTTGAAAAAATCAATTTTTATAATTTTGTCTTCATGCATTTAAAAAGTTTGAAAATCTAACTTAAAAAATATTTGTCATAATTTAACTATACAACTTTTTTTACTAAACCTTTGTTTATAAGAGAGATCAGCGTGAACAACAACAAAACAGGAATAGCAAAGTTCATAGAAGCAAGAACAGAAGATAATAGAAATGGCAACAAAGATCACAAAACCATATGGACAATGAGCAGGCCATAAATTCAGCAACATTGACAGAAATATAACAATAGCAGAGTTCTATGAAGACCTGTAGAGTGCATAATTAAAATAAAAAAAAGTAAGACAAAAAAAAGAGAAAAATAAAAATAATAAAAGTTTTGATTGGTGAGCTTGGTAAATTTCACTAGCTTTAGAATTAAAATAATAATAATAAAAAATTGTGACATGATAAATAATATTTCAAAATCACAAAAATCAAATCTCATTTCAAAAAAATTGTTGAAACATATAAAGAATAAGAAATATGACAAGAGAGAATGCAAAGAAGCAAAAGGAGGCATCGATAATACAAGCGGTAGAGCGGTAGGCATTGACGAGGCAGCACGGAACACCTGGCACAGAAGCATCGATCCATGAGTCATTCTGTCATTCATCCGCTCTTCCCTCCTTTTTTATTAAAAATCTTTTTGAAATTCAAAAGTTTTTAATAATTTTTTGTGCAAATATTATAGTACTTGCTACAACAGTTTCTCATCTAGTTAAGCATCTCATTAATTGAATTTTATCTTACAACATAATTTTAAATATTTTGAAACATTATATATAAATCAAAGATAATAAATCTATTTGTTTACTGGGACTAGCTTTGATGCTAAAGATAAAAGATAAAAGTCTGCATAATAAAATTGTTTGAAAATAAGTCCGTACACTCTCTAGGAGATGTGTCGCCTTAAGTCGATCAATCTCGCTTATCCTGAGACTGCTTGCTGTTGTACCTTGTGCAAGATCTTGGCCGCTTCCACCAGCAAGCAATCCAGATTTGTTGCACATCTCCACCTATTTTTCTCTTTTTACTACTCCACCCATGTAAAAACTTTAACAAAATTATTTGCAAAATCTACATGAATTTGACTCAAACCCATGCACGAGTATAGAGAATTTTAAGAGTAGTTAGTTGAAATTTTCTTGCAAGCATGTACCCAGATGTCAATCAATTACGTGACATTGAAGGCTTGGCGACCTAATTTCGTGTTGATTGCCAGCATGACTGACACGTGTGTTGCAGTAGCACTGCATCTGTCGTCAGCGCAGCCTGGTCGATGCTCTACAGTCCAGATGCCTTCCTCGTGTCATTCTTCGTCACATTCATTTTCCAATTCAGACCGATTATTTTGGAAGGCATGAGAAAGCTAGTATGAAGCTTATATCGAATTCAGTATCATTTTCGAATATGCACAAAGATGCACGCACTGATGCCATTACTAATCCGCAGACGCCTTGAAGCATTATTTGTTGCTGTCTTCACAGCTATGCAGCGCTTTTTGATGCCTGGAGCTCCTATTCTCTTTTTTGTTCTGCTCTTTGTCTACTTTTCAATTCACCTTTATTTGTTCCATTGCTAGCAATGTATTTTCAGATGAAAATGTTTGTAAAATAATTATAAGTGATGAAAGATCTTCAAATGAAGGTAATCATGCAGGTATGGTGGACTATGAAGATGGTGAAAGTGACGATGATATAAAAAGGATAGTTATGATGATAATTATGATGATAATTATGATGATAATTATGATGATAATTATGATGATGATGATGATGATGATAATGATGATGATGACGATGATGATGATGATGATGATGATGATGATGATGATGATGATGATGATGATGATGATGATGATGATGAGGGTGATGAAGAGCAAGAAGAACGTCGATGCCGCTGCTGACGACTTGAGATGAAGCGATCAATCAGAGGATGTGTTCTACAGGTAAGAAGGAGATGTTGAAGGGAAGAGAGGGGCAGGAGATAGGCTGAAATGAATAATAACAAGGACGAGGATAATAATAATAATAATAATAATAATAATAATAATAATAATAATAATAATAATAATAATAATAATAATAATAATAATAATAATAAATAAGTAATATTAAGATGATGATTATTATTATTATTACTATTATTATTATTATTTCTATCATTATTATTATTTTTTATTATTATAATCATTATTATTTTAATATTTAGTTTATTATTATTATTTTTACTATTAATTTTATTTTTTATTTTTATTATTCTTTTTATTTATATATATTAGTCTTACAATAATAATAATAATTATTATTGTAATTATTACTATAATTGCTTTTTTTGGTTTTCATTACTTTTATGATTTTTGTTAGAAGAAAAGCATACTATTATTGAGAGATGCTGAGAGTAAAGAGGAGCAAACAAAAGGAGATGAGTGGATCGATGGGGCTTCTGTGAACGTTCCGAGTTCTTTCATGTCTGCTCACAAACACACATACACACACACACATACGAACACATAAACAAACGTACACATATGCATCACACATGCAAACACACACAAACAAACATATTGACACTCACAAACAACAATATATTTGTTTACAGATGAAATAAAATTAAAGATGGCGATCGATAATGGGATTTGTCCACGAAACGTTTATTCAGTTTGCGCTTCTTCGATGAAGCTTTTATCTATTCCTTTTTTACCTTTTAAATGTTCAATAACTTCATTCATTTGATTTTACAGAACATACTTTAAGAATGATTCCTTCTGAACCATCAAAACCAATTAATAGATACGCACTTATGAGGTTTTTCAATCTTTATTTCTCATCCTTTCTTCTTATTGACGCTTTTTCAATAACTTTTTCAATTTTGTAATTCATCATTATCATTATCATCTATAATTTTCAATATATTATATTATAAATATCATCAAAATTAGAGAACTCACTGATGATGATGATGATGATGATGATGAGGATGATGATGGTGGTAATGATGATGATAGTAATGATGATGATGATGGTAATGATGATGATGATAATGATGATGATGATGATGATGATGATGATGATGATGATGATGATGATGATGATGATGATGATGATGATGATGACTACAAGTCATTATTATCATCTACAACCATCCTTGCGTTTCACTCTTAGCATCACTATCATCAGCACCACAAAGCCAACATTTTCTGAAGACTCATTCTTTATCTTCTTTCCCACACCGTCTCCAAACTTGCATTGTTACAAAGCAAGCAAAGTGCTCCCATTGAGTTTGCTGCATCACATCGGCTGCCCCCCCCCCCTTTTATAAATAGGAAAACTTTTACTGAATAAACTAATTTTAACAACTTATGTTGTTCGAGTACATACTCACTGATAGCAATATAACAATGAGTTACATATCAATATACTCTCCGTGGCTGGTTTACTCAACAAAATCGTAAAATGCATTTGAAAACATTGTTTATTATTTGAACCTTTAATCGTCAGACTGTTCATCAAATTTTAAAATATCCATGAATGCTGTAGAGAGCATCTTTGAACACAGGGACACCAGACTGTTATCGAATCTGATAATTGCTGAAGGGGATTCCGGTATCGATTTACTTAACCAGTCTTTGGAAAAACTAATAGGAAATAAAAAAACAGATACTATCATCAATTGTTTCCTGTGGCCTTTTTTTTGGTTCACATCATTTACCCCTTAGAGGAAAAAAATAGACGAAGAAGTGTTCAGAGATTTGTGCCGCAATGCGGTCGAAGCCGCTGATTTGAATTGAAACATCTTTTTGAGAACGGACCACTGAATGCATTATATCGGCTTCCTATTATTTAACAAGAAAGCATAAATCTTTGCGGAAAAATAATAAAAGATCACATAGTCTCCGAACTTGATAAACTTGTGCTAGCAGCATTATGGCTGACGAGATCGCAGATATTTCCGGAAAAAAAGTAATTAAAAATTAGTTGGGCGCACCCACATTTCAGTGCACCCACGTTTCAGTGCACCCACGTTTCAGTGCACCCACGTTTCAGTGCACCCACGTTTCAGTGCACCCACGTTTCAGTGCACCCACGTTTCAGTGCACCCACGTTTCAGTGCACCCACGTTTCAGTGCACCCACGTTTCAGTGCACCCACGTTTCAGTGCACCCACGTTTCAGTGCACCCACGTTTCAGTGCACCCACGTTTCAGTGCACCCACGTTTCAGTGCTCCAACGTTTCAGTGCACCCACGTTTCAGTGCTCTTCAAGTCGCTTTAATCTGTTGCTCTGCAAGAATCTCATCTGTTCGCAACAATCACAGTTCAAATCGTGTCAGCATTTATTGTTTGAAATACATTTTAGAAAAAATATTCATTTATAGAGAATAAGTCACTCTTGAAAAATCGTATAAAATACTCCGAGATGGTGACCAAAAAAATTATCAAAAAAATAGCTGTGTAGTTAGTCTTTTTTTGTATTTATTAAATAGAATTGTTTCTTTAAATTTTTTTACATACATAAAACTTCATAAAATTGCATAAAAGTCGTTTTTGATTAAAAATCATTTTGAGGACGTTTTTTCTTGGAATCCTTCGTAAGTCATCAGACCACATATCAAATTAGTGAAATTTGATATGTAATACGCTGATGGAAAATGTGTTGACGAGGTTCGGGCAAGTGTGATGTAGGGAAGGGAACACAAGATTATTGTGATCGCATGTGAAGTCGTTTGAAAGACATCACGCGCAGGCGCTCGCATTCTCACAAAAACTCGTTCATGATAGAAGCACAAGCTACGCGTCAGTAGGCACCAGAATTTGATGCTTGCATCTTCAAAAGGAACACGCTGTCCTCATTTGTTTGTACACACACACGCGCACATACACACACACACACACAAACACACACTCACACACAAACACACACACACACACAAACACACACACACATACAGGTAAATACAAACATAAAAATTAAAACACACATAAACTTATAAATACATTAAAAATACAGACACATCCAGGTAAATAAAAAAAACGCATAAAAACTGACGAATACAAAAAAAGACACACACACTCATCCAAAGGCACACATATACACAAAAGCACGCACATGCACACATGTGAATTGTAAGTCACCTGTTCTCAACCTTGATGGCTTTTTGATTTCATAGTCCTGCTCTCTCACCAACACACACACACATCCACTCACCAAAAGCAACTCACGCTATCTCTAATTATTAGCTTCTCACCCCATGAGACAACTGCCTCTTTCATGCGTGCAACACGTGCAGCTTCTCACAGAAACACACAAACACTCACAGAAATACAAAAATAAACGCAATAAAGAACCATTTCAAGTGGCTTAGATCCAAATGGATTACGATTCAATAAGTTAATGAAATATATAGTATACAAGATCTGTTCTAAACTTTAAATAGTTATATTTCTAACAAAAAATTAGTTTAATTTTATAATAAAGTTATGAAAAATTTGATAATGGTGTTATTAAAAAAATATGAGTTTTAAAATGTATAATAAAATAATCTAAAAATGTATCATTGTGAGGAATTAGGCATTTTGAACAATTGAAGCGACAATAAGGGATGAGCTTTTCGTGATTTTCCTCCTCGCTCCTTCATCCTCACATTCACTCTTCTGCTCATCACGTAAAAGTCAAATATTGAAACGCCTTCCAAACACACGCACACATCAAAGCAAACAAACAGACAGACACAAAAACAAGCACAAGCCACAGCAGCACGTTCAAACTCACGTACACAGAACACATTCAATTACACGCACACAAAAACACATTCGAACACATACACACACGAGCACCTATCTAAGCTGATGAACATATGTGTAGAAGCAGGAAAGCACGAGACATCTGCACAAAATGTTCAATAGCTTAATATTCACAAGACTGCATTATTCGATCTGCGATCGTTAACATCATAAACATATATAGATTCTTCTGTGGATATATATATGTTTTTATATAAAATGTTTGCATATATATATATATATATATATATATATATATATATATATATATATATATATATATATATATATATATATATATATATATATATATATATATATATATATATATATATATATATATATATATATATATATATATATATATATATATATATATATGTATGTATGTACTTATACAAAACGTTTGTATATATATAAATAAGGCACTACGGAGTGATTCGAAGGATATAAATTGATAGAAGATTGTAGACTGAGGCGACACGTTTTGCAGCATGGCTGGCTTATTGGCATCGCAAACTCTAGGTGAGCAGAGTGTGTGTTTGTTGGGCTTGTGTGTTGTTAGAGCAAAGCGAGATTATCATTATAGCAGTGTGGAAATGCTCTTTATCACTGTTTCACGCATTTAGGGTATTCCCGATTATTTGCTAAAATGCGCTAAAAAAATATTTTTTAAAACAATTTTCAGTTTAAAACTATGCGTTTGAGCGAACTTTTATGATTATTGTTGTAAAGCCTGCTCTTTATAAGTGAGTCTGAGAAGTGAGAAGATGTGTTGAGAGTGCAAGTGTTTTAAGTGTTGAGCTCGCGTGCCAGTGCGTTGAAAGTAGAGCATCAAAGAGGAAGAAAGTGATCCCAATAAACCAATCAAAGAATATCTTTTTTTGCTATTTATTTTAAATAAGGAATCTGCTTCGTCATTTTATAAGATTAGAGAAAAATATAAAAATTAATAGTTTAAACAATTATTTACTAAATAATGAATATTCCAGAAGAACCTTTAACTAACAATCATGAAAAAATAGAATTTAATGAGAAAAAAAATTATTATGAAAAGTCATATATGAAAGAAAAGATTTCCAACAACGATATAACAAATTGCAACCACCACATGACTTCCATTTCAACAACGAAAAGTTTATTTACAAACTTTCTCTCTCCAGGCATGTTTTCTAAGTTCGTTTCAAATTCAGATGATAATTCCACGTTCATAAGCAACAATTATGAAAAACAAAAAAACACAATTGAAACGAGTTTGATGCAGCCTCTAAGCATCGTCCCTCAAACGCATGCGACTTCTCTCTTCCAACAAAAACTTCGCACCACACCGGCCAGAGAGGCGGTAGACCCTCTCAAGTACATCAGCATTGAAGAGCAAGACGGAACCAAGTATGCTTGTTCCAAGTGCGGAAACGTATATAAATGGAGGAAATCTCTGAACAAACACTGGAAAGAGAAACACGAAGGTGAGCCACTGCCTACCAAAGAAGAAAGAGAAAGAATCGTCAAATTCCCTCCTCATAATTTTCAAAAACATGCCACTTTACATCTTCTCAACTCGATCAGCAACCATCAAAAAACTGTGTACATTCCAAACGCAAACAAAAATGCTCAAAACAACGAATCTCTGATGCACTCTGCAAAATACTTGAAAATATATAGCAAGCCTAAATCGACCCTTTCCGACTTTTCTTTCCAAGATAACTCTAATCTTTTGCTCAGCATTGCTTCATTACCCCAATCCAACAAATTTCACACAAACTGCGACTCGTTTGACCATCACGGTGTCTTGGATCTTTCATTTAAAACGCCCACAATAGTTAAAGAAGAATCGCCTCTTGATTACTCCACAAGGAGTTCAAATGCTTCAGATAAAGACACAACCGCTATGCAAGACAAACTGTTGATGAAATTATCCTATAGTTGTTTTCAGTGCAGAACTGACGTCGAATCGCTTGAACGACTCAACGATCACTTCTCCGTCTTCCACGTCCACCTCCTCAAATCAGTCTCCCATACGATTCTCCAGCAGGTCGTAGAATCCTCCAAATGGGACTTCAAGTGTTGTGTGTGCGGGCACGCTGAGGAATGGCTATGCAAGCTTGAAAGCCACTACACTCAGTGTCACAGCGTGCTTACGCCTAATCCATACAACCTCAAAAATTCCAGAAACACTTTACTCACACATTACGATGACACGCGACTTTCAATCAACACACAATTTAACTCGTCTAATTGTAAGATGAATCTTTCAACGAGAGAAAATTCACTTTTAGAATTTACTGAAACAGAAACTGTGCTAGTGATTCCTAAAGCTCCAGAAGAAAACGTTTCGTCGCCTGACAGCAGAACTAGTTGTAAAACCACGGAAGCATCTTCATATTCAATTCCTAGCACATTTTATAAATTCTCATGCAGTGTAGATTTAAATTCTTCAAAAGTTAATTTAGGTAAAAGTCACCGTAGCAAGAAAGATGGTGGATCTGGCGGAGAGACGAACTTGCCATACCAATGCGATCTCTGCGACTACAAAGCCAGATGGCCTTCAGAAATGACGCAACACAAAAAAAACCACTCGGATGAAAAACCATTTCTCTGCCCCCAATGCCCTTACAGGTGGGATTTTAGTGAGATAAGTAGTATTTTAACTTTTTTGTGAAAACTATTTTTTTTATCTTTCTAATTATCTCTTTTCAACAGATCTAAATGGAAATGGGATGTAGTGAAGCACTTGAAGAGATGCGGAGGCAGCAGGGACTCTTCTGATCACCAAAACAGACAACGCAAAATTAACCTAAAATGTCAAGAACAGATCGAAAGCAAAAATGGCTTAATGAAGGCTTTTAAAGCATCTTCTACACAACACAGTCCTAACAATTCAATGAATGGAAAATCAATTTTAAATAGTTTCAAAATTGAAAATAAAGCTTCAAAAATCTTTTCTTCACAGTTGAAACAGTCTGGAACTTTCTATGAGCCGTTCATTAAACTGGAAAGCTCCCAAGTAGTTGTTGCCCCGACAGGAGACTGCCACAACACTTACCATTGCGAGCAATGCCACTTTGTGGGCCACAGTCCAGCAGAACTGCGCAGACATTTGAGAGTTCATTCCAATGAAAAGCCATTCGTATGCAAAACGTGCCAGTACTCCACTAAGTGGAAATGTGATCTCAAAAAACATCTCAAGACTTACAGCCACCAAGCCATGAACCCTCACTTGATGGAAAGCCACATTAAGAAAGTGTCCGACGCCGGTGAGAGCATTTCAAAAAGCGAAACTTCGGATTCTGAAGGACACTCGATGTGTGAGGCCGAAATGGACCAGGATGGGAATCTAAAGTGCAGGCATTGCTCGTTCGAAGCGACCAACATCTCAAGCCTCTTCAAACACGTCAGTGAGCAAAACTGCGCAAAAGAGGCCTTGGAGACAGATGAAGTTGTGAATGAACATTTCAAGAAAATTAACAAAGAAGGCTTTTTAAAAAGATTTGGTCTTTTGAAAAGATTAAATTTTGATTCAAGTTTGAACGAAGAAAATCTCAATGAGCCGCCTATTTTTCCGTCTATGAATTTCACCTCGAAGGATGCTACAAAGTTAAGCTCAGTTTTAAAGAGAAGTATCACTCATGGGAGCCTCAACAACTGTTATCAAAGCCTTCTTGAAAAAACAAATAACGTTTGTAACGGTTTGAAAAAATTGAATGACTTGCATGATACACTCCACACTTTTCCTTATAAACAATGCTACACTGAAAACAACTATGAAACGATTAATAATATGTCAAATGCTGACAAAAGCCATTTTGTGGACCGGTCTTCAGACAATACCTCATCTTTCGAAAAGCTACCAACAGACAAAGAGAAAAATGATATTTCTGACTGCTTGGATCCGACTGACGTCACCGATCCTTCAAATAATAGTTTGATCAAAGACGGTTTTTTACCGCTGAATCAAAGATTTTTTTTTGAAACGGTTGAAAAAGCTAATTCAACATTATACAAATGTAGATCTTGCAAGTTCACGACTAAGCTTCGAACCGTTGCAGTCATCCACAGCAGGCTGCACTGGATGAAGGGGTGTCTGCGCTGCTCCATGTGCCTTTTCCACACTGACCAAGCTTTCTTGCTGCACTACCACGCCCATAAGTGTCATGATGTTAACAACAACCTTTTTTATAAAAGATCTTTTAGAGATTTATATGGAAGAAGATTGGGAAAAAAAGTTGACAGAGGAATTTCAATGAAATATTCAATCAAGCTGCCTTCCTGCTTGAGAGCTGCGGGAAAGCACGGGTGCATTTGTTGTGGTTATACTTCAATTAATTGTATACAAATCATAAAACATAAGTTACAAAAATTATGCAATAGGAACCTCAAAAAAGGCCAAAAACTCTCAAAAAATGGCAGTTCTCTCATTTCATCGTAAAATGGCCAAATTTTCATAATGGGTCAGGGTATATTATATGCACTATAATAGTGTGTCAATTTATTTTTATTCATTAAATTGGTTCGATTTTATGAAGAAATATTTACATTTTTATCATTAAATCTTTTCTCTCAATATAAATTTATCCGTTAAATTTGTTTTCATTCATTAATCAATGATCAGTTCATTTTTATCAATTAAAATCGCTGAATTTCATACATTTTAATCAAAATTATTTCATATTTTTATTAATATTATATCAATTCTGAATGTTTGAAATGATTTTTATTAGGAAAGGCTTTATGAAATGATATACCTCACAGAAAACAGTCTATCATAGCCTAGATTCTTAGTCGCTCCACATTCGAATGAATTGTTGTCAACTCATGCAATACAAGTAACTATATGCGCTCCTTTAACGCCATCTTATCGGTTTTTTCTAACACCAACCTTAATATCCATCATAAACGCTAATTCGATCATATCTTTTTCTTGAAACTTATATAAGAATCATTAAAACTTTTTTCTTAATATTTTATTCATTGTGTGTTGCCTTAACTTGGTGATGGTTTCATCTTTTCTCCTGCCTTAATGCCGTTCAATTTTTCAAACTTCCACGTTTTCATCAATTTTTTCTGTTTTTGTGTTTTTCGTGGTATTAGGTTTTGTAAATTTTCGACTTATTTTTAATTTCTTTCTAACTGCTTTGAAGTGTTTTTGCCATTTTCAACCATTTTGGACAACCATTAAGTCGTGTTTTTAAACTCTATAGACCTGGGTGCCTTTACATTCATTCAATATTGTTTGACCTATACATAATCTTAAATACACAAAAACTTCTTCGAGAATTGGTAGTTAGATATTTTTTAATTTTCTTTTTTGAAGCTGAATTAATGAAATTTTAATTAAATAATTGTATTAATAACAAATATTTTGAAATCATTAAGCTCTAAAACTGGTTGAGGATTTATGAATTGTTGATCAGCTTATACGAACATATCATAACTTTATTGGATTTTAAATCAATCAGCTAGAAAATAATAATATTGGTTAAACATGAATTTAAACAATCAATAAATTCTAACTATGGAAGCAGTAATTATTATAGATTATTTGTTAAATTTATTTGTTCGTAGAATCCTTGTTATTCTCTGTGTGATTTTTCTTTAGCATTCCTGATCATAAATTTACTATACAAACGTTTTTCTTGCATAAAGTGATTTAAAAGAGTTTTTTTCCTGATCCAAAATAATTAAATGTAGTAATTAACTTAAATATGAACAAGTAGTTATTAATTAATAAGTAATGAATTTTATAACGAGAAAATGGCGATACAAAAGTCAAATAAAATTTTCTATGAAAAAAAATATTGCAACGAAATAACTGATAGTAATGAGAGACATAAAAGAAGCGTAAATTATATTTTTCGTGCAAATTTCACTAATAAAAACTTGCGATTTTTGTTAATTCCATAATAATATAATGCAAAAAACTAATTTTTAAAATTCTGCATTTCATCATTGGGGTTTCCCCAATTTTTTAATCATACATTTTAAGTTTTATTTTACGGATTAGAAAAAAAAAAGTTATTCAATGCCAAAAAAAGTAAATTTTATTAATCTTAATAATAATAAATTTAAAAAATAATAAAAGGCAGAAAACTATTGTTGAAATTTTTGCATTTCATCATTGTGTTTTCACCCTTTCGTTAATTATACATTTTGAAAAGTTATATTACGAATTATAAAAAAATTAGTTATTCAATGCCGGAAAAAATGTTTACTTAGTAATCTTATTAATCATAAATGTAAAGAGTATTGGCATTTTTTAAAACATTTTAAATATTTATTTTAGATTCTAACATTAAAATTTAAAAATTCTAAACAAGGGTTCCCAGAAAGATGCATCCACATAAAATTATGCACACACAAAAATCCGCCAAAAAAATTCTTGCACAGCATAATGTGCACTTTTCTCTGCGCATTTTTCTGTTTGCGAAATTTCCCGTGGCGCATTTTTCTGGTCACCCTGAATAACCAGAATTTATAGTCTATCTAACCAAAATCATTTAAAGAAGAATTAATTAATTTGGGCTATTATATTTTAATCAAAAAAATAATTAATTTTTAGTAAATAATAAAAAAAATATTTCTTTTCAATATTGTAATACAACTTAGCTGAAAAAATATTGTAGAAATTATTGCCAGAAATATAACAAATTAATACATATAACAATAATGCAAAATATTTCTGTTCGCTATTGTAATGCAAATTACTTTTAAAAAATTTGAGAGTAATTACATCTTCAAGTATGAAAATGTGCTTTTCAAAAAATGTTATTTGAATAAAAATGTTATTTTGATCTTATTTAATCTACGTTAACTTTCGATTAACGCGTTAATCAATTAACGAATGTTAAAATTTTTAACGCCGTTAAATATTTTAACGCATTAAAAAAAATTAACGCATTAAAAAAAAATTAACGCATTAAAAAAACATTAACGCATTAAAAAATGTTAATGCATTTAAACTTATCCAAAACTGTTTATTGCTGTTTTGGCTTCATTGTCAGCAAGGGAACACAAACACTCTCTTAATTTACTGTCAAAAAACGAATGGAAAAATTGCATTTCATCGAAAAACTTCTCCTTCCTTGAAGATTCGCAACAGAACTTCTAGGGGTGCGAATTATTTAACATTTTAATTTTAGTTGCATTCATTGAAAATGGGGTCAGTTATATGGAATAGGGCTGTTTCTGTAGAGTGGTAAGATCTGTAGGCTGATTGATGACTGGGGTAGTTTGGATTGGAGGTGATTTGAGGTTGTAGTTGTTTTAATACGACCCTTTCCACAATTTTTGATATGGTGGACAGGTTGGAAAAAGGTCGAAAATTTGCTGGATTGGTTGGGACAAGATTGGCTTTCTTTAATATTGGTGTAATTTAGGCTGCTTTGAAAGTAGATGGAAAACATCCTTCTTGGAAAGATAAGTTGACGAGCTGTGAGATGGCTTTTGACAATATTGAGCTACATTGTCCTATAACTTGGTGAAGAGAAGGGTCTATGGGCGATGTCTTCGTGCATGTACCGAGGAGCGGGGATGGCTTGGATGGTAGACGTCAGACTTGCAACTCAAAGGTTGCCTGTTCGAATCCTTGACGAGCAACCGTGAACTATCATATACCTAGTGTTTATGACGCGGTGTTTGTGACGTATGTATTGAAAGATGTGTACGTCGTGTGGAGTGGCGCCTATGTAGCAATGCTGCTCGATAATGTTCCTCTGGTGCTGTTGCTACATGAGCTGGGCCAGCCCATAGTTTTGTGGCGGCTTTCGCATCCGAGGTACATCAATCGGCTCGAGATCATATACCAAAACCATACTGTTGACATCTCTGAAAATGGCGTTAAACTGTTCATCTGATCGTAGGCAACGCAATTCTCGCACAACGGAATCAGTCGCTGCAACCATTCCACTGAACATGGCACTTGCTGATTGCAACGACCTGTTTAACTGTTCCAGAAGTGAAAACACCAAAACAACTACCTTGAGGGTCCTGTTGAAAAAAGGCCTCAAGCCTTTATAGCTGTTTCATCAGCAGTACCAATGGAAGCAAATGATTCCAAGCTAACAAGTACAGAAGACACTGTAGATACTCTAGTTAGCCATCTTGTAGGACAAAGAAGTTTTATACTATAGTTTTTTTTCACTGGCTCATCAGGAAAGTCAATTATAAGAAACATTAAAGCATCACTAAACTGCTTTTTGACCTTCCCTGAACGATTGTAAAAAGCACCTAACTCTTGGACAAACTGAAATGAACTGCTCACAAAGAGATTTGCAGCAGCTGTGTACTGGGCAACAAGATTTGCACAGTGTGCACAGTGGAAAAACAATGCAAGCGGATGCTCACTGCTGATAATAGCCTGACAACCATTATATCGGCCGTTCATGTTAGCAGCGCCGTCATAAATCTGAGCTCTAAAGTTTTTCTATAGGTAGCATAATTCTGATTAGAAAATCTTGTACTACAGCAGATAATGTTTTTCCGATCGTGTCTGGTGGGCTGTATAAACCAATAAACTGTTCATTAACATTCAAAGCTTTGTCAAAAAAACGAATGCATATCGATTCTTGCTCTAACCCATTGCAGTCTTGTGTGCCGTCAACCACAACACCAAATTCGGCGATTACAATGTACACTGTTTCTAACGATAGAATGAGCTAAAAGCCTTAGCATTTCTTTTTGGCAGTTATGCGATATGAAACTTGTAGTTTGATTTACCTACAACTTTATTTAATGTTCGAAGCCTTTTAAAATTCATTAACTTTGGTTCATCTAAAAAATTGAATAGATCGATATTGAAGTGGACCTCAGAACCCCCCTATGAATATCGTCCATGCAAAATAAGTAGCACAATATGAATGAATTTTCAATAAAAATAAAAATCTGTCTGCTTGCAAAAAGGGAAACGATATTTTCTGAAAAGCATTTTGAATGTCTGCTTGCAAAAATTGAAAAATTAGAAATTTAATTATATAAAAATAATTCATTAATTTAAATCCATAAATATAAAAAGAAGAGTAGGTGGAGGAGTATTTGAGTAAGAAAAGAATAGTTTTGCTTCAGACAGCTATCACTATAACTACGCCTACCCAAAATATATTATTGAATAAAAATTCTGTTTCATGCTATGGTTGACGATTATGCTTGTATTAAGATAAGAGTTGAGAAATTATTGTACTTGAAAAACTAAGAAGAGTCCATATTAAGAGGGACCCTAGGACCCCCCTAGCATCACAATGTAATCATGTATTATCATTTTTTTATCCCATGGTTGACGATAAGGCTGTGTATTTTTAAAAGAGTGAGGGGGTCCTTGTAAAGGTGAACCCCAGGATTCCCGCCTACGCCATAGTGATAAAAAAACTAGGTGAAGGAGTATTTAAGTAAGCAAAGAATATTTTTGTTTTAGACAGCTATCACTATAACTACACATACTCACAATGTATTACTGTATAAACATTTACTTTTATGCTATGGTTGACGATTATGCTTATATCTAAATAGAAATTTTTAAATACAAAAATGGACAAAAAGTAGGGGGGTTCCTAATAAGGTGGACCCCCTCCACTAAAAAAAGTGGGGGGGTTCTGACCCCAGGACCCTCCCAGGATCGCCGCCCATGCAATTCAGCAACAAGACGACAAAACAAAAACTAAAAGACATGGAAATAATGTTATTTCACCTACTTTAGTCTAAAATAACTTGTTGAAAACTCAAAATATCTTTTTAAAATTGTTCCTAAAATAACAACAAACATCTGGACTCAGCGTAAAGTAAAAATTAAACTTTCTTCTAAGACGCCTAACTGTTTCATTTAGGACTTTAAAATATGTTCCACATTGGGAACGTTCTCCTTCCCATAAAGTGGAGCATAGACGCACTCATGCGACGGTAGGAATCGAACCCACGCTAGTGGTTAATAATTCCATACTTTGAATTATTCATATCTTCTTTAAAAATTAGTTTTTCCTCAGACCATTCATCTGCGTTAAGTTTAATTCATTTCCACCCATGCATCATAAAAGGCCACTCGTTGAATAATTGGACAAAACGATTCACCATAATTTGCATAATAATGAGCATATTAGTTTTATATTTATTTTGAATGATACAAACATTTTTTAATTAAATTTTAAAATAATAATAACTACTCCCCGACTTTTAGCCCATGCAGGTGGACGTCACGAATTTCCACTTTTTCGATTTTTTGCTTTTTTATTCCCTCCTCCCTAATACTAAGACTTTGCTGATTACGTATTTTGTTTTCAGAAATGTTTGAGTTCCAGAACTGCAATTATCATTATTTCACTGGATGCCAGAAAGTTGGAATTGAAAATAAAATTGGAACAAAAGCAAAACCCATAAAAAAAACTTTGAAGGTATTTCATTCAACTCGTGGAAGGCATCTGGCGTTCGAGTCTCAGAGAAGCGATGAAGAATTGACCAAGGTTTTAAAAGTATTCCTAAATGCCATGAGACTTAAAACTTAAATGACAAAGATGCCAGAAGGATGGATTCTTCTGGCTTGCTATTTCACACATCTTTTTGCAGCATTTTCTGGTCAGAATATATGACAACTTGTGACATAATTTAAAATAATAATAAAATATCAGTCAGCAGGCAAGAGAAGACGCGTGTAGTTTTTCGAAAATAATGTCAGATTTTTCATTTGATTATTGCACTTTTGGGAGACTCCCAATACAACAAAAGTATTACAAAAACAGTGTTAATACATTGTAACATCTATTCCACAAATCTTTTTTGATGAAGCAATAGACTGCTCAGAAAGTATCTTTTAAGAATTAATCCGCAAGAAGATCTGACCTGATTTAGACTGAATAATGATAGCCTCGGATGAAACGCATGCATAGTACGCCATATAAGGAAAGAACTCCAGGGAGGTTTTGTTATTACAGCTAGCCTTTCCCTTATCGAGTTAGGTTCGTGACTAAATTAAAATGTAGATACTGAAATAATGTTAGCAATAAAGTGTAATTATTCATTCAAATAGCACAAGAGATCATGAACTGATATTAACATTCCATGCAGGGTCACAGAGCACGAAATGAGTGAACTTCTCGATTAATTCATCATAAGTTTCAAACATTAACAACAAGTTATGATTTAAAAAAGTATTTAAGCGCACACCCGTCAAGTGGTCAATCGCCAATGATTGCAATTCTTCTTAAAGGCTCAAAATCAATGAAAACAACTATTTTTGCCTTCCTGTATTAAAATTTCATGAATGCAGGTATTATTTATGTATGTGTATTTACATTGAAGGTATATTATTAGTGCATGTACTAGTGTAAATGCTTTCATATGCATGTGCACATCAACTGGGAAGAACGTCGTTAAGGCTGATGGTGATGTGTTGGAAGCCTGGCAGTCGCCCCAGCACTGAGCAGTAGTACCTCAGGTCCCTCGCTATGGCCCTGCAGTGGTCGCATTTGTCAGAAGCCTTCAAGCTGAAACATTTAACTTGAAATATTGAAAATATTTATAATTAGCAATCTTTCGCCCAATGTGAGCTTTGGAAAGGTCAAGATGTGCGGCATAGACGCACTTGCTGTATTGGGAATCCCTTGCGTTGACGGGAGATGAAGAGAGATGTTTGCCGAAGTTGAGAACAAAGTTGTGGTGAAACTGCGTGACGATCGCTTCTATTTGCCGCTGTGGCAGCAGATCTGTGGTCGCCTCGACAAACCTGGTGTGGCGAAGAAAATAAAAGTCAAAGTGATCAAAGAGTGGAGATCAATGACGAAGTGTTGTGCACCTAAGGGTCTGTTTGGTGATGGCTTCGAACGTGTTGGAAGATGACAGCGAAGAAGAAGAGAGACACTTCACGTCGTACTGAAAGTGGTGGTGGTGCATTGCAGTTAGGAAAGAAAAAATTTAATATTTATGAAAAAAAACGTTTCCGTTTTCATGCCGTCAAATTTTCTATAATCGATCGAAAATGGCGATGTATTAGCTCATGCGTCTGTTGACCATACAAACACACACACGCACACGTACACACACACACACACACACACACACACACACACACACACACACACACACACACACACACACACACACACACACACACACACACACACACACACACACACACACACACACACAAACACACATACACACACACACACACACAACAAAGAATGATGCATCACCTTGCTGATGAGTTTCAGAAGCACTTGGTCCATGATCGAGACCATCTTCACCGAGATCTCACTGATGTGGTCGTTGTAATCCTTCGGAGTGTGCGTGTGTTTGTGCGTGCATGGACGAGTACAAATGAGCGAAATGTCTTCGGCAAAGAGCAAGAGGACACACCTTCGTCAAGTGGTCTATCTGCTTGAGGTACTGTCGAGTGGCAGGGCAGGCCAGTCTCGCCTCGAAGTGTTTCTTGATGCGTGGCAGAAAGTTTACAACCAACTGCAAACAACGAGAGGCAAGTCCTGTTGTTTGTTTGTGTATAATGTATTTGTATATGATGACTATTATTTTTGTTATTATTGTGTGTGTCACCAAATGAAAGAAAATGGTACAATAAGCTCCTATATATATCCACTGCATTTTATATGCGTCACTACAAAATTTAACATCATGGCAAAAGTCACTAGGAGAAACTGTTATTTTTCAATTCACAAAGAAGTTTATAAAAATATTATAAATAAAAATAAAAATTCGTATATTCGTTTTTTTAACAGAAAAATCTCAAAAAATTCATGATTTTGATATAACTGGGAGCTCAAAGTCTAGAGTATAAATAGTTTCGTGTTAAGATTGGAAGGATGGGAGTTCTTGAAGGGATAGAGCACAATAGAGACGGGAGATAGTGGAGCATATGTGATTGGTGGTTCAGGATACTATTATTATGACTATTATTTTTGTGTTTATCTCCTAGTTCTCAATACTTTCGAAATTTATATTTATAAATTAAAAAGATATAAAATTTGGAAAAGTGCATCCAAGTATTTTTTGTCAATTTTAATATTTTTAATAAGTAATCTTATATTATACTTCTGAAATTATTATTGTCTTGCTACAATTATTATTATATTGCTGAAATTATTATTATATTGCCAAAATTATTATTATATTGCCAAAATTATTATTATATTGCCAAAATTATTATTATATTGCCAAAATTATTATTATATTGCCAAAATTATTATTATATTGCCAAAATTATTATTATATTGCCAAAATTATTATTCTAATAAAGTTTAAAAAACACAGCTAAGTAGAGGAAATCGGGACTGAATGTTACAGGGGTTGTATGTTACAAGCTGAATTACTCTTATATTAAAAAATCGAAGAAAAAAGTTTTATAATCCTTGGTTCAACCTTAGTTGCTGTATTCATGTTCTTGAACATTTTATAGTCTTTTTTCTTTTTAGGAAGAATTTAGTAAGAGTTTGATTATTTTTGTTAATAAGAATTTGCATTTAATTGAATTTTTTTCAAACTACTTTAAAGAAACCTTTTATTTATTAGTGATTTTTAAATGAGTAATATGATATAGGGGTTATAATACAATGGGGTTGTTTGTTACAAACCGTTTAACGACATTCCAATCAGTGAAGTTGTTTATACAACTCAATCTAAGTTATTTTATTACGTTCAGGTAATATAAAGAATTATGTAGAAAAAAAGATCGGATTCGCGTGAAACCAGATGTTTCAAAGCATGCAGTGGAGACTGTTAAGGAAACTCGACGTTCAATCCGAAGTGTTTGTGCCTGAAACGGCTTGAACTTCATGATGCTTTATCGAATCCATGAGAAGGGTTTAACAAACGAAAGTACTTTGCCGTTGAAGAATGAACATAGTCAAAAAGCTTTTACTACTTGACAGAAGCGGGAAATGGCTGACTGTTGAAACAGAAGCGAAATTGTACCATGGTCTCCCACCAAATAAAGTAAGAAAGCTTGCATATCAATATGCTGTGAAAACGAGATCAGGTTTCTGACGAACTAGATAATGCTCAACAAGCAGGCGCACATTGGTTTGAGTCATTTATTACACGAAACAGTTTCCTCTCAATCAAACTCATGAGGTTACAAGTCTGAGCCGAGACACCAGCTTCAACCGGGCAAACTTCAACTTTTTTTCGATAAACTGGCTTTGGTTATATACTTCAACAAATCTTAATCAATTACTGTTTATTTAATATTTATTTCACATTTGACACTTGAAACATTCAACCACGACTAACGTAACAAACAACCCCTGTCGAAATGTTACTACTTTTCAATGAATTTTAATATACATATACAGAATTTTTGTGTGTTTTAACTTGTGAATAATAGAATTCTTAGTAGATACAACAATTGTTATAATAACTGTTTCAAAAATAACGAAGTGTAGCATACAAGCCCGTTCTCCTCTAACTGACATTGCACTAAGTATTTAACTAAATTTTTATATATAAATTTTACTTATATTAATTTAATCTTCATTTAATAAATAAAAAATCAATTTAATAAACTGATTATTTTTACATTTTAGTTACAACCAATTAGAATGGAGTATCTGAATAGCTTTGATTGGATATTACGGAAATCAACGGTTTGTTTGTACTAGAGGTCGGACCGAGACCATTTTTATTCCCGGTCCCGTCCCGGTCGCGAAATTTTGATCCCATCCCATCCTATTCCCGCAACTCGATTTCCGGTTTCAACCCGTTCTCAAAAATGAAATTTAGATCTCCTTATGCATTCCCACTGCCGTGTTCACCGGTCCAAAACTTCCTATAATTGTTTAAAATTTATAATAATAAATATTATTATTTAAACATTAGAGAATATTTAAAAAATAGCGATTTACATTTCCAATATTTATTGGAACACAATTATTGAAGATAGTGATTGTTTTAAAGTAATTAAACCAAGTTTTCACACGGGTTGAAACGTCTAAAGTTTTAGCTTTTAAATGAGATGATCTTGGGTCTGAAGTTAAACGACCACATGTTGAAAAATTCCGTTCAAATGAAATAGAATTATTATTAATTTTTCAACAATGTTAGAAATATGTTTTTTCACAAATTTATTATTCTCCACAACTGGAAAAATTAAATCATTCGTCTAATTTGATATTATGCTAATTTTGTTTTAATTTTAAAGTTGAAAAGACAACCATAATATAGGGGAAAGGCATAATCATCAATTTCAAAATGTAAAAACCTCCACTTAGGACATGATTAACACTAACAATACAAGAAGTTTAACACAAAAACTAACTTTTTATGTCAAAAATAACCCCCCCCCCGCGATTGAAAAAAACACAAAATGAGAGATGTTAAATTTTCTATCCACTAGAAAAAAACTTTTTTATAACTTTATTTATTTATTTTAATTTTAATCTTTCTTGGTTTATACTTTCATTTATAATTTTTTTACAACTTATTTATTTTCAGTGAAGGGATCATCTTTGATTTTAACAGGCATAAAAGTTCAAGTCTTTTTCGCTTCTTTCTATAAACCAGCTTTGTTTAAATTGTTGCTTTTTTTTTAAAACTTAGTTTTTTATCTTTTAGTCAAGTTAAATTTTAACTGGCTTTTGATTGACCCGTTGCTTTAAAGCCTCCGAAAGACGGGATCTGTCCATCTCTAGGCTGCTGGCTCTTTTATAGGATGATGGATCTACTGACTGCATTCAATTTACCAGTTTTTTTAGTCTATGGTTCACTTTACCACACTGCTTTTCCATTCAAAAGTTGTGAACAAGAGTGTCATCGATTTCAGAAGCATGCTCACTGATTGGGTACCCCATAGGTTAGGCTTCTTCATCAATGTCCTGGTCTCTCTTTTTCTTATCTAAAACCGTCTTGAGATTGGGCTGCATAGGAGAAATTAACTTATAGACTTCCTCCAAGTGCTCAACTGCTGCTTTTGACACCAAGGGCACATCTAAGCAAAAAAACACCACCAGCACAACTTGAAATAGAAAGGTTCTATAACTAAACAGGCTAGGCGATTGTTTATCTGTGGGTTCTGGCTTGAGAACTCAGTGAGATCATTAAAGTGGTGAATAAGAATTTTTGTTGTTTTGGAAAAACCAGTACTTGTTGTCTTTGTAAAAAACAGCCCACTAGATACCATTCTTTACTCAAGGTAGAGAAGAAACTCATTGAATCGGTTCCAGGGTTTGGCTAAGCTCGGGAGCCACCAGCTGAAGACACATTTCAAGTGCATGTCTAACTAAACTAGAATTTTTTATAAACGTTAATTTCCACCATACAACTTTGTAAAACCTGATATATCCTTATATCCGTTTCAACCAACTGCAGAACTTTATTCATGCCACTGCTGAAGCCCAGTGTAGTGTGGGCGGCACAAATATTTTGTTATAATATTTATAATATTATATTATATAAAGTATTATATTAAGTAAATTTATTATCGTAAAATTTGAGTCAATTAAATTATTTAATGATTTCTTTGTACTGGAAAACGCTGAGACTTAAGCCTAAATCTTCGATTTAGTTTTTTGGGCGTGAGGAGAAGGAGGGGTTTCATCAAAAGTACCAACTTCCAATATTAAATATTCATGAAATAACCTAGTGAACCATATTCCAAGTATAGACGTAACGAAAGAGAAACCTAATTTTTTGAAAACAAAATTTTTAATACATATTTTATTTAATTCAAATTTTGTTCAATGCCCACAACTTTAAATCCTATTTTCCCCGTTCCCGATTTGAAAGTTGATTCAAATTCCCGTTTTTTCCCGTTCCGAATGTAATTTTCATTCTCGTTCACGCGAGAGTCCCGCGGGTACCCGGTCCGATCTCTAGTTTTAACGCGCTTTGTGATAAAGATACTTCTTAATCATTATGAGATGGGATTGATAGTTGAAGAGACCCAGGTTGATGGTGTTGATCGTCTTGAGACCCACCAACTGCAAGGCTCCAGCCCCCAGTATGAGTTGACATGTGCGTGAATTGAAGTTCTAGGAACGAGGGAGTGTGTTATGTGTGAATGTGTTAATGTGTGTGTGTTATGAATTGATGATGCTAGAAATATGAGAATTGGCAAGCAAAGATTTACATTACTCAAATTCGCTGATCCAACAACTGGACACTGACGAGTCAGTTTATACTGCTCCATACTTGCCAAAACACCAGACACCATACCCTCACGCACCATACAAAACCATACACACACACACATACCCACGCACACGAACACACAAGCACACAAACACAACACACATACACACAAGCAAACAAATACAAACTCACACATACACAAACACAAACACACACAAACACAAAAACACACAACCACACACAAACACACACAAACAAACACACACAAACAAACACACACAAACAAACACACACAAACAAACACACACACAAGGACACACACACATACACACACACACACACACACACACACACACACACAACACCGAACCTTGAGCAACTCGACCAGCTTGTTGAGCACTTGAGCACTCATGCTGCGCAGCTCCTCTGCGAACTCACAGTACTCCACAATCAACTTCAACAGCATCAGCACCGTCCTGCCAAAAAACAACAACAATAATAACATTAACAATTATAATAACTAGAGCTGTGGTTTAATCTACGTTAACTTTTGATTGACGCGTTAATCAATTAACGACCATTCAATTTTTTTACGCCGTTGAATATTTTAACGCATTAAAAAAATTTAACGTATTTAAAATTTTTAATTCATTTAAACTAAAGCTATGCTTTAGTCTACGTTAACTTTCGAATAACGCGTTAATGGATTAACGCCATTAAAAAAATTTAACGCCGGTAAAAATTGTAACGCATTAAAAATTGTAACGCATTAAAAAAATTTAACCCATCTTAAAATTTAAATGCATTTGAAACTTCTGATGATAGAGAGACTAATGTATTGCAAAGATGCTGTTTTGGAAACGTTGTCAGCAAGTGAACACAAACACTCTTTCAATTTACTGTCAAAAAACGAATGGGACAAATTTAATTTCATCAAAAACCTCTCATTCGTTGTAGATTTGCTACAGAACTTCTATGGGGTAAAAAATACGTAACATGTTCAATAGTTTTACCTGTAATTTGTCACTTTTTTATTATGCAGCTGCAGAAAATTCAGTCTATAATCAACACCACAGCTAGGCTCATAACAGGTGCTAGAAAGTATGATCACATCAGCCCTGTTCTTAAGGAGCTCCACTGGCTTCGTGTTGAAAACAGACTTGAATATAAAAACATCTTGTTAATGCACAAGTGTCTGTCTAATGAGTGTCCAGATTATTTGTCGAGTAGCATAGTCATGAAGGCAAGTCTTCCCCAGAAGCAAAGACTCAGGTCTTCCAGGTCAAGAGATGTAGTTCCACAGAGCTACAAACTCAAGTATGCAGGTGCAAGAAGCTTTTTTTGCAGCGCCGACTCTTTGGAATAGTCTTCTCAATAGTCTCAAATCCCCGAGCTCGACCGCGACATTCAGCCGTTCCCTGAAAACGTACTTGTTTGACAGATCAAAATAAGCCACAATTTAATGCTAATTTTTCTATTCATCAATATCTTACTTCCTAATTGTATCTTCATTTTTTACTAATAGTTAAAAATAATTAAAAAGCAATAAATAACAATAATAATATAATATAGGGGAGAGCGGTGCAAGATGCACAATCGGGGGCAAGACGCGCATGGGTGTTTTTGTAAAATAGAAATGCGATATAGAATTTCCAAGATTGCCAGTTTGTCGAAAATATTAATTTTATTTATTTAAAAGCATTTCTCGCTAACTTCCATTACGTTTCTAGATGCCAGACGCCTATTTGTTTTTTCATACATTAATGTTAGTTTGGTAAGTTTGTTTCTTCCTATTTTGTTTGGCGCCTCAGTTGCATGCCTTGGCGCATTATAAATAGGCATTATTAATTAATTTATCATTATTAAATTTTTCATAACTAAGTGTTCTTGAAGCCCGACCGGGTTTACGCCACGTTAATAATACTCGTCGTTGTATTGTAATGTATTATTACTATTTAATCCATTTGTTTTATGCACCTTATTACGAAATTTTATTGCAAAATTATTTTTTTTATATGATTGTTCTATATGCAAAATTTGACTTAATTTGATTTAATAAGAAACTATTTTTTGACTTTTTTCATAAAAGAATGTACATTTTGATTATTTCATCTCTATTTGTTATGTCATTTTTTGTGTAGCGGATCCTACCAACGCTACCACATGGTAGCATTGTCATATCTGTACAAGATTAAATTAATTTTTTACATTTTATTGTATAGTTTGGCTATGAATACAAGATATTTTAAAGTTTAAAAATTGTTGCTTTCAAAGAATAAAGGTGCAACTTTATTGGGATGAAAAGAAACTATTTTGTGAAATTTATTTCATCTTTTTGCTTAATTCACTTTTTATTTTCGCTTCCACATTTAACATTGTTGTTTTAGCAAAAACATTCTGATTTGTAATGTTATTTTATATATTGGCAGAGTTGAGCAAAAATAAAAGATATTTAAAATTGTAAAAAAATTGTGCTTTCTATATATTTTCGGCCAAAAAAAAAGGTTAATGTCGTTGTCATGTTGACAAAAAACTTCAAGAAAGTGTGCCAAAGGACCTCACACTTTTTCGCATAAAAACATTCGCCAATCAATTGTGGTTAAAAGGTTTGTTGATTCGAAAACAATAACGATTTGAAAGCATGTGTTGTTGTGGCAAGAAAGCAATGGTCCTCACCCCACAACGACGAACTTTTCCCCTGCCACCTCCAGATACTCTTCTCCTTCTTTAACTTCGAAAACGAGATTACCTTATTATTATCCTTAAGCTTATTCTTTTCAATATCATCATCAAGCAATCCACTTTGAAACGGATTATATTAAAATTTTAAAAAAAATGAACGCATGAAAAAACCTGGGTGGCACGTTTTAGGCGGGAAAGTCATCGTGTCTGAGTGATGAGAAAGGAAGTTGAATAAGGAAGCAGCCCGTGAGACTGGCTTTTTATGCTTCATTAACGGCTGCAGCCACTCATGAGGAATGCAGTTTGGGAGTGCAAAGAAAGATGGAAAAGTCACCAGTGGAAATGAGGTGGTCGACGAGACGCTGGAACTCCATCGGAACGTCTGCCTGCTTCCACCGCTCGTTGTCGAGAATCAGACTGCAATAGTGGTGCGGTCGTAAAGCTCATCGGGTTCACTTCACGTCAAGTTAATAACACTGGCCAACAAATTGAAAAATGTACGTAAATGAAATATGGATCGATGATTTTTCATAAATTTTGTTTGCTGAGTCTGAAAATATAATATGTTTTTACACCGTGTTATATCGTATAAGCAAAAAATGCAGTGAGGTGTGTAAAAACAGATAATATTTTCAGATGACTTATACGTATTGCTCAATTACAATGAACTATTTCAAAAAAGTTGAATTTTTGTATAGATTTGGAATATTCAATAAATTTTAATATAATTTCTTATTATATATGTCAGATAAACAAAACATAATAAAAGACAACAATAAATTTAAGACTAAAATTTGTAAACTATGGGCCCAAGATAAGTTACTTTTTTCTTTTGTATACTATATGGTTATTTGTGAAATATTTCAGCTAAGCTTTTTTTCTGTTTCTAATGTAAACTCTTAGCATTATTTCTCGAAAAAGTACACTCTCTAAACGGGATGCTAAAAGTTCTGATTGCGGTTTTGAGAAATACAACTCGCGAACTAAATCATTAAGTTCCACTTGTGAAATGAAATGAGGTTCACTAGAGGAATTCTGTGCTTTGTAATCATCGTCTGTTGAAACTTGCACTAACTCAGTATCCTCCTTAGAATCTGAAATATCCTGCCACGAAACTGGAGCTCTTGGAATAGGTGAATCATCTCCATGAAAAACTGGTCTCAATGGGTACAAAATGGAAGCTCTATTGTTGAGACATTTTTCATACAGAAATAGCAGTCGCCATGATGCTTTGTTGCTTCACGACGAATCATCGAAACAGCAAAAGGTAAATAGTGATTTTTTTTCTTGTAGCCATTGAGACAATTTGACATCTATTGCACGCTCGATGCGGTGCCCATTGTTTATCTTGATATCCTAGTTGGCAACCTAAATAAAATTTATATGCAATTTTCACAAAATGTGAAACTGTTCTGCGCTGACTCTGTGTAGTGAATTCACCACAGACGCAACAAAAAGCATCTGGAGACTTTTAAATGAACGCGATTGCCAATTTATTCTGTATATAAAATATAGAAACAAATAATACTTCAAGTAAATGACTTTTTTCTATGAAAACTTATAAAAAATAATTCAAATTGTCCAATTCAACAAGAATGCCGATCAAATAACATAGGATAAACGTGATGAGATGGAGCATTTCTGATATCATTTTCAGCACAAAAGATCCTTCAAAACCCACTAACTGACATACAATTTGCAAAAATTTTGTCGATAAGTGTAATATTCGCCATTGTATTGTGTTGTATCGTATTGCGAGGTGGTGATGAGAAGTGGTTATGAGAGGGGGTGATGAGGGGTGGTGATGAGAGGTGGTGATGAGAGGTGGTGATGAGAATGGGTGATGAGAGGGGGTGATGAGAGGAGGTGATGAGAGGGGGTGATGAGTCCTACATAAAGTTAGAGGCTTTCAAAATTCACCCATGGAGGTTGATATGAGACAAACAAAGACAGAAACACACAAAAAAACAGATAGAAAAACACACAAAAATCATCAAAATAGATTAAAACACCCACAGAAACAAAAATATACTTACAAAAACATGAAACAACAAAAAAAGAAACAACAAACAAGACCCACCATAGCTTGTTCTTCTTTTCTTCATGAAACTTGTTAACAAACTCGACCGCCTTAAATAGTAGACGCATGTATTGCCTTTAAACACACACACACACACACACACACACACACACACACACACACACACACACACACACACACACACACACACACACACACACACACACACACACACACACACACACACACACACACACACACACACACACACACACACACACACACACACACACACAGACGCACACAGACGCACACAGACGCACACACACACACATACACACACAATCACACACACATACACAACACACACACACCAACACACACACACACACAGACACACACACAAACACACACCAATACACACACACACACACCAACACACACCAACACACACACCTGGCTCTGGAGATGGCCTCTGAGCAATCGAGTGCACTTCCTGCCAACCACCCTCTCTCCCTCCTGTTCGAACCACTGCACACGGGCAGACAGTTCCAGAAAGTGAGCAACACTCAGCTTCTCGAGGTGGTCGCTCTGCAGGGTTCGCTTGAGCTGCAGTGCCTCCAAGCAGCTCTCGTCAGAAAACCAGCCATTAAGAGTATTCATAACAAGAACAATAGTTTGAAAAAATGATGAGCATTATGAGCTTCAAAAAGTATTATTATTGTTGTTATTATTGGCTGCTTGATGCAGATGGAGCGAAGCATCTAGTTTGCGAGGAAGATTCTTCTCCAGTTCGAATTAGAGGTCGGACCGGGTACCCGATCTGACCGGGTACCCGATCTGACCGGGTACCCGCGGGAACGGGAATGAAAATTAATTTCGGGACGGGAAAATTCGGGAACCGGCAATAGGTTTTCGGGATGGGAACGAGAACGGGAATCAACTTTCAAATCGGGAACGGGAAAAGACGGGAACGGAAATCAACTTTTAAATCGGGAACGGGAAAAACGGGAATGACAGTTATTGGGATTGGATTTTTTAACAATGATTTTTCAGCAAACTTCTAAGTATGGAAATCTTTATTTCATCGATACTCCGTACTTAAAATAAGTATTAAATGCAATAGAAATGTGTAACGAAGCCACCATTGCCAATGTCGAAATCTCCAACACTACAATTGAAGTTGTTATGGTAGGTCCAAAGATTAGGAAGATTAGAACAAATGGGTGATGATGAAAACTTTTCAGATGAAATCAAAATGGTCAGTAATATTATTTTAATTTTATAAATTAATACTTTGAATTGAAATGATTAATTTCCAAATGATTGTTCAGTTGATCATTTCGACAAAAGAAAAGATGCCATTGATCTCATTCATATGACAGCATGTCTGTTGCATCCCCAGTATGAAAGAATAATAGGAAAAAAGTTTGGGATAGAAAAGAAATAAATACCAAGACTTTCATTAGAGAAAATTTAATTCTATTTTGTACAGCCAGACCAAGCTGCAGTGCCGTTGAGAAAAAAAACAAATTATAATAAAATTATTATACTAACAAATTATACGAATGATTTTATATTTGCAGTTGTGGAGAATAAGAATGTTGTCAAAAAACATATTTCTAACATTATTGAAGAATTAATAATAATGAACGAAGAAAAAAATTCAGAAGAGGATGAATTTTACAAATTTTCACAATTACGTCCCAAAAAAATTGAAAATTATAAAGATGTTTTATTTTATTGGAATAAAATGAGCAATTTTAAAATACTACAAGAAGAAGCCAAAATTTTGTTTAGTATATCTGCAAGTTATATTCGCTGTAAACGGAATTTTTCAATATGTGGTCGTTTAACTTTAAATAGGTGGTCTTCTTTATCTAAACTTTTACATAAAAACTCTCCTCATCCATCTTTCTCTCCTGATGACTATCTTAAATTCCTAACTAATAAAATATCTAATATTAGATCTTCATCTAATAATAGGCCTACGCCATCTTTTACTAAGTTTATTTCTGAATCATTATCATCCTTTTCTTCTGTAACATTGGACCATCTTACAAATATAATTAATTCTATGTCTCCCACTTGTTCTCTAGATCTTATTCCTACAACCCTTTTTATTCTATCCTATTGTTCTGGATTTGGTTAACATCTAATTTTCCGTCTGCCCCCAAATCTTCATTTATTATTCCTACAATTAAGAAGCCTTCTCTTGATCCTGCATCCTTATCCAGTTATAGACCTGTATCTAACCTTTCCTTTCTTTCTAAGGTCCTTGAAAAAGTTATTTCTCACCAATTAATCTTCTATCTAGAAAAAAACTCACTTCTTCCTTCCTCTCAATCTGGTTTCCGAATAGGCCACTCCACTGAAACTGCTTTACTTAAACTCTATAATGACCGAAAACAGATAGCGAGTGAAATGGTTTCGAAGAAAATAGCAGAGTGGAATAGAAGAAGAATTGAATACATGGGAAGAGGGAATGAAAAAAAGAGAAATATGTTCAGAGAGTTGAATAAGTTTATGGGGAAAGGGAAAAAATTAATGGAGGTAGAGGATCTGGTGGATGAAGAGGGTGGTGTTTGGAAAGGAAAAGAGGAGATGGGAGAGTGCATACTCAACACATGGGGAAAGTTTCTAAATACGGAGGGAGAAGCCACGATGAACATCGAAAAAGAAAGTATCCAAATGGAGGATGAAGGAAGCATCAGTAAGAATGAATTTGAACGGGCACTGAAAAAACTTAAACTAGGAAAAGCAGCGGATGAAGAGGGGGTAACTGGGGAGTTGTTGAAGTCGTTGAAATGTAGAGGAAGAGAAGAGGTGAAAAATTAGTTTAATAAAATATTAGAAGAAGGTGAGGTACCAAAAAGTTGTAGGTATAGTCGGGTCGTCCTAATTCATAAAGGAGGGGAGAGACGGAAAATTAAGAATTATCGACCGGTAGCAATTAGCAGCATTTTATATAAGCTAATGATGATTATTTTGGGAGAACGAGTGGAGAGATGGGCAGAAAGTAATTGTATAATTAATGAAACACAGGGAGGGTTTAGAAGAGGGAGGCGTGGGGATGATAACCTCTATATGTTAGGGCGGGTTGTTGAAATTGCAAAGGCAAGAGGTGAAAGACTATTGGTAGCGGGCTAAGACTTAGAAAAGGCATATGATAGGGTGAACAGAGGTAAATTGTTTGAAGTGTTAGAAAAAATGGGAATGGGTGGAAGAATTTTAAGGGTGTTGAAGGAGGTGTATGAAAATAACAAAGTGAGATTTGTGTTGGGGGACTTGGAGACAGAATGGGTTACGTGCACAAGTGGAGTTAGACAGGGTTGTCTTTTATCTCCAATCCTCTTCAATCTATACAGTAGGGATGTGGCAGCGGTCATGGATAACCATCGAGCCGGGGTAGTGATGAAAGTACACAATCAAATGGGTAGGGAAGATAGTAGGAAAGAGTGGAGGTTTGGAGGAATGCTTTATGCTGACGACATCCTAGTGACGGCGGAAAATGAAGATAATATGAAAATAGTGTTAGAGGATGTACTGAAGGTGTTAGAGGAATATGGAATGAAACTGAATGAAGAGAAATCTAATGTTGTGGAACTGGTTGGTAATACAGGTATGGAAGGATGTCAAGAATGGGTAATTAGAGGTAGGACCATAAGAAAATGTGATGAGGTAAGGTATTTAGGATTAAAGCTTAAAGGGGCAAAAAAAGGGGGGATTTATCAACTTGGTGAAATGATGAGAAACGTTGGAAGCCTAACCGGCATGGTAAAATATGGAGCAAAAAGATCGGGAAGTCGTTTTATCATGGGCAGGGAGGCATGGAAAAGCTTGGTTGTAGAAAAGATAATGTATGGGGTTGCAGCAGTTGGTTGGTCAGCTAAGGAGAGAAAGAAGTTAGAGGTTTTGCAGACTAAGTTTGGGAGATGGATATGGGGGGGTAGAGACTAGCGTAAGAAATGTCGTAGTACATGGTGAAACAGCTTGGAGTACATTCTGGGAAAGAGAGGCTAAGGTCATGAAAGACTTTATGATTAGGACATTAGAGGGGAAAGATATAGTAGGAAGAGTAGGTAGAGCATGTGTAGAGAAGATAGGTAAGAAATCTAAATGGTGGAGAGGTGTAGCCAACTTAGGAAAAAAATTGGATGTGGAGGTTATGAGCAGAATGGTACGTGGAGGAAAAGGCGCACGAGCAAAAGTGTTTATGATGGGCGTTTCAGAAAGAGAGGTCGGAGGGATGGGGGAAAGGGAGCTGGTGAAGAGAATCCAACAAAAGGGAAGGGAGGAATGGGAGAATAAGATACAGGAAAGTGAAAGATTGAGACGATACCGTGAGGAGAAGTCAGAAAGCAGGAAGTTGGAAAAATATGTAGATGGTTCAGATGGAGCGAAAGTTAGGATGATGTGTAGGGGGGATAGCTTGACGGTAAGGAATAATGGAATTATGCGCTGGAAGTATGAGAAGGAGGATAGTAAGTGTGTTTGTGGGAAGGAAGAGAATGAGAGGCACGTTTTGCTGGAGTGTGGGTTGTATGAAGAGTGGAGAGAAGAATGGCTGACGGTTTGGAGAAGGGAGCGTGGAAAACAGGACCCGATGGAAGGGGTCCTTGGTTACCAGGAAGAGGATCGGAGGATGGAAGAAGTGGTGCTGAGAAGTGTGGGAGCAATCTGGAGACAGAGGGAGAGGAGAGAAAGGGGGAGATGAAGAAAAAGATTTGAAGTGTCGAGACAAAGACACTATAAATACTACTACTACTTATTTTAATTTCTGATTCTAGTGCCTCTTCTCTTCTTTTATGCCTTGACTTTTCAGCTGCTTTTGACACTGTCGATCATACTCTTTTATTAAATGTTTTAGATTCCTTCTTTAATATTTCTGGTTCCTCTCTTATCTGGCTTAAATCCTATCTTTCTGAGCGAACTTCCTATGTATCAATTAAATCTTCTCGTTCTTCTTCTGTTTCTTTATCTTATGGTGTTCCACAGGGCTCAATCCTTGGTCCTTTACTTTTTATTCTTTATACCTCGGAACTACCTAATATTATTTCGTCATCTTCTTTAAACAGTCAAATTTATGCTGACGACTCCTATATTTATACATCTTTCACTGACTCTTCTCTTGACCTTACTGTTAATAAAATAACTCTCTGTCTTCAATCTATAATCTCTTGGGCTTCTTCTATGTTTCTCAAACTTAATCCGGACAAATTTGAACTCATATATTTCAATAAAAAATCAAAGTCTTTACTATCTCTTCCTTCTTTAGTTTTGCCTCCCCCCTCTTCACTCTCTCTAAACCCTTCATCTTCCATTCGTAGCCTTGGTTTTATTTTCGATTCTAACTTGTCTTTAGCTCCTCAAATTCTATCTGTCTCTAAATCTTGTTACTTCCACATTCGTCGTATTAAACAGCTTCTTCCTTTTCTCGATGATCCTACCTTGCAACTTCTTGTATCTTCTCTAGTTCTTTCCAGGATTGATTATTGCAACTCTCTTTACTATGGTCTCCCTGATACTACTTTAGCTCTTCTAAATAAAACCTTTAATTGTGCTGCTCGTCTTGTTGCTCGTGCTCCTAAATTTTCTCACATTTTTCCTTATCTTCGTTTGTTACATTGGTTACCTTTGAGATCTAGAGTGACTTTTAAAATATGCCTAAATATGTTTAAAAGTCATAACTGTAATGCTCCAATTTATCTTAAAAATCTAATTAAACAACCCCCTAAATCTGGTCTAAGATCATCTACCTTTAATCGTTCTTTTCGTTTTCCAGTTAAACACTCTTTTGCTAAACGTTCTTTTTCTTACTGTGGTCCTCTTTTATGGAATTCTTTACCTTCTTCTTTAACTTCAACTAAGTCACTCATAACTTTCCGTCGAGGCCTGAAGACGTACTTGTTTGGGACGTGATAGCTGAGCGCTTTTATTCACTTAGTCAAGGGCGCTATACAAATTATTAGTGATTGATTGATTGATTGATTAACTTCAGACCCAAAATCATCTCATTTGAAAGCTGAAACTCTTAACGGTTTAACCCGTGTGAAAAGCAATAAAGACTTGATTGAATTACTCAAAAACAATCACTAACTGCAATACTTTCATTTCAATAAATATTTGAAATTTAAATCGTGTTTTTTTTATTTTATTAAAAGAAATATTCTCTGACTTTCAAATAATTAATTGTAAGAAATGTTAGAACTAGCAAGTTTGGGACCAGTGAAAACGGCAGCGAAAATGAATAAAAAACAAAAAGCTTTCGGGAACGGGTCGGGACGGGAAAAAAAATTCGGGAACGGGACGGGAAAACAAATTTCGGGAACGAGACGGGACCGGGAATGAAAAATAGTCCATGTCCGACCTCTAGTTCGAATCACACAGACCACCGAATATTTTTGAATTCGCGCCTATGGATTACTAGAGCATCGCTTGCATTCGAACGTAGGACGTTAAGCATTGGTCAAGCCGAAAGAAGTTACACTCAGCTGCCCGTTCAAACAGGCGTTTCATGTCTTATATTAAATTCACCGCTTGAAAACCAATGCGACTGAGAAATGTTCTGGGTGGCACGGCAATGAAGGCTTGAGCGATAATGATGCACTATATAAAGAAAACATGCAACTACCTTGTCTCTGACGAGGAAGAGCTTCAAGACTCTCTGATTTGCAAACTCGAAGACTTGAAATAGCGTGTCCTGCAAGCAGTGCAATTGAGCAAGAAGGATGATTAGTGAACGAAAATATAACTATACCAAGTTTATATTCACAACTTAGTAAGCCTTGGTCGGCCACTTGAAGCAAACTTTTGATCTTATTAACTCCAAATATTTAAATGGAAACTACACTTACTACTGTGCTAATAGAAAATGGCAGATGATAAAATAAGAGACCTGCAATTGGTTGGTGATCTTGCAAGACTCGGACTTTGTCAAGATTGCTTCACAGTCTTTGATCCTTCAAATTTGAATGTGAATATTTCTGTTACGTCCATTTATAGAACCCAAAAAAATGTTACAATTTTATAATAAAATATTTAGGAATGCTTACTTTTTGCTAAACCAAAAATTTCGCACTATATTTTAAAATTTATGAATAATTGTAATTAAGATTGATTCTTTACAAATAAATATATTCTTAGAAAGTTTCTATTGTGCAGTCCTATTCTAAAACGGAACTGAACATATCCACAGTTCACTTTCCCTTGAATATTTTATTAGGAAACTTCATTAAAAGTTTTCTTGCGAGTCAAGAACTAGAACTGTCCCGAATCTCTTCGGAACCAAATAGTGAATCTAATCACCATTCGATATTCGATCAAATACAAACAGTGTCACGCTACACGCATTCAAATGGAATGTCTAAGGCTCTATTTCGTAAATTCTAAATTATGAATGTTTGGAGATCTGTCTTATGCAATCCTTACAATTTTCACTTTTCTCATTCACTCTTTGTCAAGCCTAGTAACGATTAAGGCCATCTCAAGGCAATCGAGCAATCTTTCCGCAACTTGATGAGAATATCCTAACCACACCTTCCCTATAAGCATTCGATATAAGCACACACACAAGATTACAAACACACCATAAAACACACAATATATATAAACACACACACACATATAAACACAAGCACACACATAGACAAACAAAAGCACACACACACACACACACACAAAACACACACACACACACAAACACACACACACACAAACACACACATGCACACAAATAAATATATATTATATGTTACATCAGGATGACGTTCTGTCTGCATCTCTTGTTCTCCTCAGTCGTCTGGTAACTTCCGCACCGAGGCATTCTGCTTTCAGAGCTCCCAACTCCTTCTTCCTCCCTCTTTTCATCGACACCTTCTTCCAACCTCCCATCCATTCCATTTTCCACGTCGCTAGACTCCCTTTCTTCATCCTCCAAACCACAGTAATTGTTTTTTTCTTCTCTGATATCATCTGGCATTCGCTCTCGAACCACTGCAATCTCGCCTTCTTTAAGGCTTGCTTGACTCACGTCTCCATTGGTAGCAGTTGCAACGTACACATTATGAGAAGTTATATTTTCCATTGAATCAGTAATTGTAGCTTCAAAAGGTGAAGTGGCAGCTACCGAAGTCGTGGGCAAAACGTCGATCAGCATGACTGGATCACACTCCGCCATGAACTCTAAAAGGCCATACTCCAGCTGCTCCAGCTCTTGCTTGTTGCGACATTCAGGAGTGACTTCTGTGCGACTGTCTGATATTTGGTGTTGTGGCTGTTTTGGCAGATCAGTGGTGTGCTCATGTTGTCGGCTTTCTTGGTTGCAGTGGCGGGAAGGGGCGTTGTTGTCGTGGTGGGGTTGGGTGAGTTTCGTGGCAAGCAGGATCAAGATGTCGGTCACTGACTGAAGCGTCGGATGTGTTTAGATGAATACACATAATAGAACATAATTTTTGAATGCTACTAAATGAAAATTAGTATTACAATAATGGAAGCAGCTTCGATGAAATAGTCAGAAATGTTGTATCATTATTCTGCTTATGTACACTAGAAATATCTTTTTAATTTTTTATATATTTAATTTCCAGGGTCAGAAATCGATAAAATTGTATCTATAAATTTTTTTATATAAATCAGTCTCACTAGATTTGCAAAAAGATCACATCCAAATCAAAACTAGATATCACCATATTTTTAATACTGGTGTGTTGAAAAAAAAGTGTTTTTTTTTTAAGTTGAGACTATATTTACTTTTAATTTTCATCTATAAAACGTCCAACAAGAAAAGTTTTAGTACTGTAAAAAAGAAAAAGAATATTTCGGTCAATAATCTGATCAGTTTAAGCAGTTGCATAAAAGAAGGGGACACCGTGCCTTCCCAAGACTTTTCAATCGAAAAAAAACGCAGAATACCACTCAAACGACGAGTAGTTGTGCGATGCCAGTTTCTTGGAGCTGAAAATCAACAAATAACAAAAAAGAATGAAACAAATTTCCAAAGAGTTCAAAGTTTATATGAAAACTTGTATGATTATGGTGATGGGTGAGGAAATTGGAGGAAGTACCAGGTCTCCAAGCACCTCGAAGATGATGAACAGTTATGAGAAATTGAAAGCTAAACTTTTGAACGGAAGAGTGATTTTTGATAACTCAGACTGGAGAGATGGCATGAAATTCTTGCATCATCTGACACTTGTATTCCAATTCGATAAAGGAAAAAAACATTTTCCACTTGTTAAATTTGAAAATTCTTTATATTAGTAATTCAGCTTGGAATTCAAGAGCCCTCTTTTATATTCTTGATTTATTCAAGGCCAAGATTGAAGAAAATCTCCAGGCTTATTTCGTATAACGAAGAAAAGTATTGGTTTGTTGATCAATTTTACAAAAATTTAGACCAAAGTAATTACTGAAGCAGTTACTAAAGCAATTACAAAAGGGTTACAGGTATTGGAGCTGAACTGGAAAGAAGAACACTCGGCACTAAAGATTCCAAGAAACAAGCAGAGCGCTGAACGTGCAATAAAAGTGGGTCATTCCAAAGAATTTCGACCAATGGAGTACATCCCCCCCTCTGAGAAATTTATGAAACCTTTATGTCATGCTTAGACACATTGTCTATCAAAATAAAACATATAAAAAAAATTCTAAAGATCGACGAGTTATTGACCTTCAAAACCTCTTCTCTATTCAATTTGAAATATCTTAGCTTATATTTATCATTACAAATAATGTATTATACCAAAATAAAAGTATTTGAAAGCTCTATTAAAAAATAAGTTAATGGTATAAACATAAAAATAATAAGGGAGGTTGCACAAGATGGAACGATTTTTACCCGTAGCTTCATAGCTCAACTGCATAAACAATAACGTAAACTAAAATGTACCCAGCCATTATATTGACTCTTTGTCTAACTATATCAACTTTAACATAGGAAATAAAGAATAAAGAAATGTGAGTTTATCAACCTCAAACATGAACAATCAAAAATTCCATCCTGAGAAACTGGGTTCCCAAGATAGAATGCTTAGTTGCTTAAGATGAAATCATATTGTATGTGATAAACATTGTAATTTAAGCATTTTGATTATTATCCGACTATCTTATTTATCTAAAGAAATACCTTTTTCTACTTTTTCAATACTGATCATTCAAAAAAAATCTTTATTTATTCTGAAATATCTAGTCTTACAGTTCCTTTTCAAAAGCGTCATTAATGTCTTTTAAAAACGTTCTAAATTTTTTATACAATTTTTAGAATTCTATTTTTAAAGCAAACTCTTTGGAATAACATGAGTTGAACTCGCTATACCCAGAGAAATGTCTAAATTTCGCACTTCACATTTAGCTTCAACCATTTCCCGTGCAAACCTCCAGTTTACAGTCAATTGAGACTAATGAGACGAAAGTTTACATCTATTCAAAGTTGAGATTTAGCTATAAATAGAACACACTTGTGTCAAAGCCAACAGTTTTTTTATTTAATGAAAAACTAAATTATTGGTTTGTATTAATTTCAATAATCTGTTTAGAATATAAATTTTATATAGTCGATTATATTGTATATAATCTATATAGATTATAATATAAATATATATAGATTTGTTATCCCCGAGATAGACGAGTGACAATGTCTATAATCTCTTCCTACGTTTAATCTTAGGCAACTATTCATGTTTAATCTTAGGCAACTATGACCATGTTACACATCCATGGTTACAACAGGCTGATCACTCAATTATTAATTATACTACTTGCACATAATGAAACTGTAGTGCATCATCTAGTTAAGAATAAAAAATAAAAATTATATTCCTTCGGATGTGACGAAAAAACGAAAAAAACGTTATCTCCAAACTTTTAAACTATTCTTCTAGAAATCAATTTTTCAATTATTATAATTGAATGAAGCAACTTTCAGAAACGAAACCAAAATACAAATGTGCTTAGACGACGGATGCATGAATAAAAAATTATATATAATTTTTACATAGCATAGCTTTAAGTAAGCTCGTTCCATCTTAGAAACCGGTTCTTCTCGAGCAACCTCCCCCTATAATAGATTCTTTTTGGGTAAGAAGTTTGACCTTGAAATTTTCGTCAAGTGGGCAGAACTTAGTAAATAAATGCGCTATAAACTATAGTATTTCTATATAATATAGACTATAGTAACGTAGTTATGGATGGGGCTTAAATCAGTTAGATCTAGTTAAATTATTATTATTTTTAATTAAACCAACTAAAATATTTATTAATATAAACTAGATTCATTAATTTTTGTTTGAGAAAAAATAAATAATGCATGATCACTCTTAAAATGCTGTTTTGACAAAATATATTTTTTTAAGTGCCTAAGAAAAATATTGATTAAAAATATTTGTTTAAATAATACTCTTTATTTTTTGTATATGATTAAAGGAATGTTTGAAAAATGTGACAAAAAAAATTGACAAAATAGTGTGGTATGAATATGGGGCAATATCGAAAATTTCAAGGTCAAAATTTTGACCCCAAAAAATATATTATATTATATTTATATTTAAACTTTTAAATTATTTTTAAATAGAACCTTCAAATACTTTTATTTTGGTATACTACATTATTTGTTATGATAAATATAAGCTGAGCTATTTCAAATTGAAAAGAGAAGGAGTTTTGACTTCAGTGAACTTTGAAGGTCAATAACTCGGCGACCTTAGGAAAAAGTGCATTTTTATATTTTTTATTTTGATAGACAACGTATTTGAGCATGACATGAAAATTTCATAAATTTCTGAAAAGGGGGGTGTAAAGTTGAACTTATTTTGCTCGAAATTCTATGGAAAGACCCAACTGTATATGCAGAAAGATAATTTGCCGTGCTGATTTATTTAAAGTAATAAACAGTCATAAAAGCATATATATTAATAATAAATATGTAAATAACGAAACATATGCTATACTCTAATAGCTGTAATAGTTAGTGACTACACATATCGTAACATGAAAATTGATACTTTTATTTATATATAAACTTTTTTTCAAAAGATATTTAAATAAATTTGTTTATTTGTTTTTATGTAATTGTTCATCGAACTGACCCACAAGAACACGAGGTTGCAACAAAGCTAATTCCTAATGATCGCTTGTAATCTGAGCATTTTGGCTTAATGTAGCCACTCAAAAAATCTAGAAACACATGCAAACACGCGCATGCAAACACATATATACATACACACACACGTACCATGAGTTTGACTAGAACAACCACAAGAACATGGAAAAGTCTGGAGAGAAGCAGCAACCACTGCGTGTGATCCAGCAGCCGTAGCTGAGCCGTCAATCTGAGTGAATGTCATTTTTTGTGTAATTTGGTGTAATTGAAGTAGTGGGGTATGAAGTAGTGTGGTATGAAGTAGTGTGGTATGAAGTAGTGTGTTATGAAGTAGTGTGGTATGAAGTAGTGTGGTATGAAGTAGTGTGGAATGAAGTAGTGTGGTATGAAGTAGTGTGGTATGAAGTAGTGTGGTATGAAGTAGTGTGGTATGAAGTAGTGTGGTATGAAGTAGTGTGTTATGAAGTAGTGTGGTATGAAGTAGTGGGGTATGAAGAAGTGTGGTATGAAGTAGTGTGGTATGAAGTAGGGTGGTATGAAGTAGTGTGTTATGAAGTAGTGTGGTATGAAGTAGTGTGGTATGAAGTAGTGTGGTATGAAGTAGTGTGGTATGAAGTAGTGTGGTATGAAGTAGTGTGGTATGAAGTAGTGTGGTATGAAGTAGTGTGGTATGAAGTAGTGTGGTATGAAGTAGTGTGGAATGAAGTAGTGTGGTATGAAGTAGTGTGGTATGAAGTAGTGTGGTATGAAGTAGGGTGGTATGAAGTAGTGTGGAATGAAGTAGTGTGGTATGAAGTAGTGTGGTATGAAGTAGTGTGGAATGAAGTAGTGTGGTATGAAGTAGTGTGGTATGAAGTAGTGTGGTATGAAGTAGTGTGGTATGAAGTAGTGTGGTATGAAGTAGTGTGGTATGAAGTAGTGTGGTATGAAGTAGTGTGGAATGAAGTAGTGTGGAATGAAGTAGTGTGGAATGAAGTAGTGTGTTATGAAGTAGTGTGGAATGAAGTAGTGTGGTATGAAGTAGTGTGGTATGAAGTAGTGTGGTATGAAGTAATGTGGTATGAAGTAGTGTGGTATGAAGTAGTGTGGTATGAAGTAGTGTGGTATGAAGTAGTGTGGTATGAAGTAGTCTGGTATGAAGTAGTGTGGTATGAAGTAGTGTGGTATGAAGTAGTGTGGTATGAAGTAGTGTGGTATGAAGTAGTGTGGTATGAAGTAGTGTGGTATGAAGTAGTGTGGTATGAAGTAGTGTTACAGATGAGGAGGACAATGAGGTGGAAGGAACAAGCACACAAGCACTCCATCTTTCAACAAAGCAGCCCTAGACGAGGCACAAACCTTGCATCGACTTCATTTAGCTCCAGCGAAGACACCACCTCGATCACAGTCTGAAAGTTGTCATGTTTTGTTTATGTTTTGTTCATGCTCTGTTCATGCTATGTTCATGCTCTGTTCATGCTCTGTTCATGCTATGTTCATGCTCTGTTCATGCTCTGTTCATGCTATGTTCATGCTCTGCTCATGCTCTGTTCATGCTCTGTTCATGCTCTGTTCATGCTCTGTTCATGCTCTGTTCATACTCTGTTCATGCTCTGCTCATGCTCTGTTCATGCTCTGTTCATGCTCTGTTCATGCTCTGTTCATGCTCTGTTCATACTCTGTTCATGCTCTGTTCATGCTCTGTTCATGCTATGTTCATGCTATGTTCATGCTCTGTTCATGCTCTGTTCATGCTCTGTTCATGCTCTGTTCATGCTCTGTTCATGCTCTGTTCATGCTATGTTCATGCTCTGTTCATGCTCTGTTCATGCTCTGTTCATGCTCTGTTCATGCTCTGTTCATGCTATGTTCATGCTCTGTTCATGCTCTGTTCATGCTCTGTTCATGCTTTTCGCGAGCATGGCACTAAAATGTTCATTTATCTGACAATGAACGCATGGAGCATAGAAAAATGTAGCATAATAATATTGCAAAGCAAATTATTTTGTGGACCGAGAAAAACGTTGAATTTCTGAGACAAAGACACCGCCCTCTAATGCCTCACTGAGGGGCGCGCCAACCTGCTTCAGCATCGTCCTGACGGTGGTGCAGGCTTCGGAGCTGAGGACTGCGATGAAGTCAATGCTCTTGTCCCTGAACAGCCCCAAGCCTATCAACACCAACTTCTCCTGCGTTGGCGGTATTCGCCAAGTCAACAACTATCATTATTATTTTTATATATTATTATTTATTGGAGAACTCATCGAATAAAAGTAAGTTATGGCGTTATCGATCGCAAATGAAGACAGATGCTGGTCTTTTGAAAAGTCACTGCAGAGCATTTAGATGCCTTCAGTGAGAATCTGATTAGCTACTCGCTAGAGATCGCTAAATAAAAATACTTGAATGATGATGATGATGATGATGGTGATGATGATGATGATGATGATGAGGTTCGTGAAAGTGATATATTAGAAAGATGAACCTCGTCGAGGTGAATGCAGGCGTCTAAGGTTGGAATGTCGTTGGTGGATGAGGAGGTGGCGAGGGAAGAAGGTTGGTGGTGGATGGGTTGGTTGAAGTGGTTAGTGAGGAAATGGATGAACTCTTCTTTCACCATCCTCACTACCAGTCTCTTCAATTCCAACAACTGTGGACCCAAGTGTCTAAATGGAGGTTGAAGGGGTGGGTGGATGAAGGGATGGGTGGATGAAGGAATGGGTGGATGAAGGGATGGGTGGATTGAGATTGAGTAGATGGTTATCGATACACTATGCAATAAATCTTCCCATAAAACAGAACTGCATAAACATTGCAATGAACTGAGAGGCGGAGTCAAGAGGATGACTGTGATGCAGTGCCCTGATAAATGAGCTGGTTGTTGCAAGTTGTGCAGCATTTTTTTTATTATCATGAGCACTTTCCAATTCCACCGAGTTGCATCGTCATCTCTAGACGCACTTTAACATCAATAAAACGTACACCACAAGACATCCCAAAAAACGACATCAACACACGAGACAAAACAGACACCACAAGAAAGAAGAAGAAAAGACAAAAAACGATACGACGAGGCACCTGAGGCAGTGCAGGCCGGACAGTTCGAGAGAAAGGACCTCATGTGTGGTGGAGATGAGATCCAGAGAGCCGGAAAAGTCGTTCGAAGTGAGCAGCAGTTGGATGGTCGCTTGTGTCTGTTGCACAGTCGCCATCAGACTCAGCTGTGTGTTGTTCTGGTATGACACACACTTTACAACACAGCACACAAACCTTGCTTTCACAACTACACTCGCTACACATAACCCTCTAAATGGCCCAAAAAAACAACACACCCCCTACAAACAACACAACCCCTACAAACAACCCACCCCCTACAAACAACACACCCCCTACAAACAACACACCCCATACAAACAACCCACCCCCTACAAACAACACATGCCCTACAAACAACACACCCCATACAAACAACACATCCCCTACAAACACACCCTAAAAAACAAGACAAAACAAACAAAAAATACAGAGAAATACACAAAACAGCACAAACACACGACAGCACAAACACACACGTCAGCACAAACACACGACAGCACAAACACACACGACAGCACAAACACACACGACAGCACAAACACACACGACAGCACAAACACACACACCTTCTGCAGCAAGTGCTTGTACTGCCTCTTGAGGTTGTTCTTAAGGAGGATGCTCAAGGGCAGTTCCACCATCGCCCCTCTAATCCTCCTCATCTTCTCCCTTGAATCATCATCATCATAACCATTATCATCACCATCCTCATCACCATCCTCATCATCATCATCATCATCATCATCATCATCATCATCATCATTATCCTCATCATCAAGCGACTTTAGATTTCAAGACTGAATCAAGCACATACAGTATGCAGCATTTAGATCAATAGGCATCCATCTCAGACATTGCAAGCAGACATTAAGAAAGAACACCTGAGGAGGTTCACTGACTTGCACAAGCTTTCCAAGTAGCCTATGTGGTGTTGATAGTAGTGCTAGTAGCTACAAATATTAAATCCAAGATATTAAGACTCCGGTCAGCGAATGAATAACTTACATTTTACGCATTCTGAAACAACTTGATAAATACAATTTTGCAATTTGCAATTTTCATTGACACTGGGCCAAAAAAAACATGCCACTGTATATTAGTTTATAACTTTGTCAAATGTAAATCGATTTTTAAATTTTTTCAACTATTTACTCAAATGAATGGAGAACAAGATAAAAGATAATATAATGCCTTTTATAATGCGCCAAGGCACGCAACTGAGGCGCCATTAACACGACATAAGTCATGAAACACTGCATCATATACACTAGGTATATGATAGCTCACGGTTGGCTGAACAGGGAGTCGAACTGGTGACCTTTAGCAAGTCTAACGACTTTACCACCTAAGCCAACCCGCTCACCGATGTTATACAAATTATTTTCATTCTTTCAATATGCATTATCTTCACTTTAAGAAACTGTAACAAGAGTAAAAATAGCGAAAACAATTATTTTTTAAACTCTAAAAAACTTTTACATTTTAATTAAAATTTTTAACTCTTTTAAGTCTTAATTTTTTTCTATCTTTTTTATAATGTTTATAATATAACCATTTATTTCGCCTCTTTCAATATGCACGACCACTACCTAGCGAAACTAAAACAAGAGTGAAAATAGCAAAAAAGTAATGTAAAACACATACAAATATTTTTGTTTTTTCCCATTTTAATTTTTGAGTTTTTTAATTTTTACCTTATTTAATTACTTTTTGTTTTTAATTTTTATGTTTCTTACATGACATTTCTCAATATTTTCACCCTTGTTTCAGCTTCACAAGGTAAAGGTATTACATATTAAAGGGTTCAAAAAAGATTTTCAGACCATCTTGTTCTCCATTTATTCATGAGTCTAATAGTGAAAAATTTGGAAATCGATTCACATTTGCCAGTTATATACAAATATACAGTGGCATGTTTTATTTTGGCCCACAGTGTAGATTGTTTTCAAAATCATGATTTATAAGTGTTTTTATTGTTGATAAAAAATATTTTTAAATAACTAAAAGATATCAAATTAGTGTTTTTACATTTTTAAAAATATATAAACGTCTGCTCTGGCAAAATCGTTTTTTAAAAAAACTATTTTTAACCATAAAATAAAAATGAATTAAAAATTTTTTTTATTTGGAATGTCTCTACGTTTAAAATCTTCTCATCTAGCTAGAATTGTGAAATTCTGAAAACGGATAAATAATTATTTATTACAGAAGTAGAGTGAAAAGAAGAAAACTGATATGGTATGTTCAAAACAGCCTTTCAAGGCACTATTCAGGAAGGTCAAAAAGAGAAAAATGAAAGAAACGATGGGAGGAGAATAAGGCGGTATAAAGATGGTTGGAGCTCAACGAATGTTTGAGACTATCAGAAAACCGAGAAGAATGGAGGAAATTGGTTAGGAGTTTTATTGTTGTACCCCAATGATTTTCAAGACTATGGCTGACTGACTGACTGACTGACTGACTGACTGACTGACTGACTGACTGACTGACTGACTGACTGACTGACTGACTGACTGACTAAATATATAATTACAAAGAGTTATATAATTGTTATATGCATATTTTAGAATAAAGGAAAGGCAGGCACCATGGAGAGTGTTGTGCGACAGCATGGTCTGGAAGAAGGAATCGGACTTGAGACAGATCTGCCGGCATATGCGCATCTCCACGTTGTCCAAGTAATGACTCAGCTGTCGTGTGTGTTGTGAAGTGTGGTGCAGTGTAGAGTGGTTTAGCGTAATTTGGTGCCGTTTGGTGTAGTGTGGTAAACAGGTAGCTGCAAGAGGGTTAAGTTTAATTTGGTGCAGTGGTGTTTTTTTTTTTGGTCTATACTATTCACAGCCTGACAGACGCATGCCATGTTACAATGGTTCTGAGAACCATGGTTCTTATGCGCCAAGGCGCCACTCCACACGACGTACACATCTTTCAATGCATACGTCGCAAACACCGCATCATATACACTAGGTATATGATAGTTCACGGTTGCTTCCAAGGATTCGAACTGGCAACCTTTAAGTTGCTAGTCCGACGTCTACCAACTAAGCCATCCCCGCTCCCATGTAGTATAATTAGCAACCGCCACGGAGTTCACGAAATTTTAAATTAAAAAAATATATATAAATTTAATAGATTTTGATTTACAGATTGTAAATCTGTTTTTATTTTTTCAATATTCCAATCGGTTTACAAGTAATTCAGCTTTTAAACTAAAACAAATGGAATTTTTAGGATAAAAACGTACAACGCTGTTTGGCCTGAATAAATATGCGTTTTATGGGCCTGACTTTGAGAGTCTAACTTTTTCAATCTAATTGTTCAATCTCTCGTATATTGATGAAACTTTTTTAATGAATAAGAATTCAAATTCAAAACTTAAATTAAAAGCTTATTTTGACAACTAAAATGAAAAAGTTACTTTATAGTGCTTTTGGGTCTCGTTCATGACGCCAGTATGATCAATTTGATTGATTAAAATGTTTTTTATTCTATTTAAGATATTTAAAACATTTGGGCATTTTATTTTTCACATGAAACACAAGAAAAACTAATAACAAAAAATCGACTGAAATCCTAACCCTAAACTCTTTTCGGTTTATACTTTAAAGTTTAGAGGCATTTAGAGAGTCAGAAGCCTCAGAAAATCATTTCGAAGTTATCTTTTCAATTTTGATTTCCAACTTTAATTATAATATTTTTTCCTTCATATTTTTTATATGCTTTGTTTGAATTTGAATTAAATTAAATTAAGAGACAAAATGGCGTGTAGCGAGCTTTTATGCATGCACCTTTAGTTATCTAGAAAGAACCTAAAGCTTTAAATGACAGGCGATAGGTATACTGTGTATGTATTAGAGGTCGGACATGGACTATTTTTCATTCCCGTCCCGTCCCGTTCCCGCAACTCGATTCTTAGTTCCGACCCGTTCCTGAAACTTTTTTGTTTTTTTTTCCCATTTTCGCTGCCGTTTTCACTGGTCCCAAACTTGCTAGTCCTAACATTTCTTACAATTTATTATTTGAAAGTCAGAGAATATTTCTTTTAATATAATAAAAAAAACACGATTTATTTATTTATTATTTATTTATTATTTATTATTATTATTAATTATTATTATTATTTATTTATTTATTCTTTATTTATTTATTCTTTATTTATTCTTTATTTATTTATTTATTTCAAATATTTATTGAAATTAGTCATGGTTTTTGAGTAATTCAATTTATTTAGTAAGTCTTTATTGCTTTTCACACGGGTTAAACCGTTAAGTTTAAGAGTTTTAGCTTTCAAATTAGATGATCTTGGGTCTGAAGTTAAACGACCACATGTTGAAAAATTCCGTTCACAGGGAATATAACTTGCAGGTATACCAAACCAAATTTAGGCTACTCCAATAAATTGAACATCTTTAAAATCTTCAATTTTGGTGGGACGTAATTGTGAATATTTGTACAATTCATCTTCTTCTGAATTTTTTTCCTCGTTCATTATTATTAATTTCTCAATAATTTTATAAATATGTTTTTTGACAACATTCCCATTATCCACAACTGCAAAAATATAATCATCCGTATATATTGATAGTATCACAATTTTATTATAATTTTTACGTTATAAAAACAAACATAATAGGTCTAAATAACCATAATTTGTTTTTTTTCTCAACGGCACTGCAGCTTGGTCTGGCTGTACAAAATAGAATTAAATTTTTTTCATGAAAGTTTTGTTATTTATTTCTTTTCTATCCCAAACTCTTTTCTTATTATTCTTTTATACTGGGGATGCAACAGACATGCTGCCATATGAATAAGATCAATGGGCATCTTTTCTTTTGTCGAAATGATCAACTGAGCAATCAACTAGAAATTAATAATTCAAATTCAAAGTATTAATTTATGAAATAAAAATAATATAACTGACCAATTTGATTTCATCTGACAAGTTTTCCTCATCACCCATTTGTTCTAATCTCTCTAATATTTTGACTCGCCATAACAACTTTAAATGTAGTGTTGGAGATTTATACATTTCTATTGCATTTACTACTTATTTTAAGTACGGAGTATCGATGAAATAGAGTTTCCAAACTTTGTTGAAAAATAATTGTTAAGGAATCCAATCCCAATAACTTTTATTCTCGTTTTTCCCGTTCCCGATTTAAAAGTTGATTCTCGTTCCAGTTTTTTTCCCATTCCCGATATGAATGCTGATTCCCGTTCCCGTTCCCGTCGCGAAAACCTATTCCCGGTTCTCGACGTTTCCCGTCCCGAAATTTTCTTTCCCGTTCCCGCGGGTTCGCGCAGGAACCCGGTCAGATCGGGTACCCGGTCCGACATTTAGTATGTATGATGTTGAATTGAGGGCTCAAAAATAGTTTTAACTAAATGATTTTAGTATAATTGAAAAAAATAATATTTATTTCCAAAATTTAATAAAGGATTTTAAAATATGTTGCTGATTTTAAAGAGTTTCAATAAAAACCTTTTAATTCATTCCCTGCTCATCAAATTTAATTTCCATTAACATATTTTATAGAACTTTTGAATAAGTTTTAAAAAATGTTTTATTTATTTTTATACTTTTATTTTTGAGAGAGCAACTTTAAAAATTAAAAAATATGCTGGAACCCAAACTGTGGATAACATAGTGTAAGACTATTTATCGCTTTTAAAATTGTTATGTAGTTTTTATATTAATAAAATTATAATCATTAAAAAGAAAATTCATTTTAAACCTTAAAATGATAAATTGATGTTAGACAAAACATTACTAAATTAAAGTTATTCAGTTTTCGACGATGACTGTCATTCATAAAAATTCCCCGGTTAAAGCTAATTAGCATATCGCCGTGGTGGTTGCTAAGTATAATGTGGTAGTATAGTGTCGTGAACAGGTAGCTGCAAGAGGGCTTATAGCACTCTCAAGGCCCTCACAAAAACAAGTCTTCCCAAAGCAAACATTATTGCAGACGCCCAAGGAAACGTTCTGACGGAAAGCAACGCAGTACACAAAAGATGGACTGAATACTGCCATGAACTCTCCAACTACCCCCTTAAAACCAACTCCAGTATTTTCAAAATTATTCCAGGCCTGAAACAAGCGATGAAAGCTCTTACATACTGAAGAGGAAGAGGCCGTGCGTCACCTAAAAGCAGGAAAATCGCCAAAAGTGCATAACGTTCCTTCGGAACTGATCAAATAAGGAGAAGAAGCAGCAGCTGCAGCAATAACAATATTATATCAGACAATTTGAGAGATGAAAAAATTGCCCAAGGAATGGACCCAATCGCTGATAATCCCTGTGTCTAAGAAGTGTAACATCAAACTCTGTGAAAACTACCGCACCCATCAGTCTCATCAGCCATCCTGGCAAGGTAACGCTACGGAAAATCCTAAACCGGCTTAGATGGTAAAGTCGTTGGACCTGCAACTTAAAGGTCGCCAGTTCGAATCTCTGTTCAGCCAACCGTGAGCTATTATATACCTAGTATACATGATGCGGTGTTTCACGACTTATGTCGTGTGAGTGGCGCCTCAGTTGCGTGCCTTGGCGCATTATAAATACGCATTAAACAGATTTAAAAAAAGGTTGAATAAAATTCTAGCTGAAGAACAGGCTGGATTCAGAGCTGGGTGAAGCACTGTGAAGAAGGTCTTCAACTGCAGGCTGATCACAGAAAAACACCTGCAACTCCAACGCGATATCTACCACAACTTTATAGACTTTGAAAAAGCGTTCGACTGCGTTTGGCATAACGGTTTGCTTCGCATAATGAAAGATTACAACTTTGATGAAGAGCTAATACATATAATCAAAGACCTCTATAAAAACGCCAACAGTGCAGTACTTCTCAAAGGGCAGTTAGAAAAATTCTTAAAAACACCAGAGGGAGTTCGTCAAGGGTGTCTGCTTTCCACTGTTCTTTTCAAAATTTTCCTAGAAAGAATAATGCAAGAAACTCAGAAACTTTCCAAAAGCATCATTGTACCAACTCTATTGGTGGCAGGTCAATCTCCAACTTGAGGTTTGCTGACGACATCGATCTGATGGACGGATCCAGCAGCGAGACCTGGACGATTAACGCGGAAACAGAACGCAAGATTTATTTATTTATTTAATGGTTAGTATTACTCACAGCCTGACAGACGCAGGCCATGTTACAATGGTTCTATGAATCATGGTTCTTAGGCACCAGAGGCGCCACTCCATACGACGTACACATCTTTCTATGCATACGTCACAAACACCACACTAGGTATATGATAGTTCACGGTTGCTCATCAGGGATTCAAACAGGCAACCTTTGAGTCGTCTACCATCTAAATCATCCCCGCTCCCCAAGATACAGGTCGTTGAATCTAAATCTCTCCGTAAACTCCACGGCATCTCTTACTTGGAGCACAGAACCAACAACTACGTCCATCAGATTACAAGAGAACTATTAGGACAACAAGAACCTCTTTTAGCAACTGTGAAACGTCGAAAGTTGACTTGGTTTGACAACGTCGTCAGGCACGATTCACTGTCCAAGACGGTGCTACAGGCCCGCTACAAGAAAGTCGGATAGACATATATCTGGATAGACAATGTGAAAAAGTGGACGTCTCTTCCCTTGAGCAGTCTTCTCAACGCTGCTAACAACAGAACAGTATGACGATAGCTGCCTCTTCTTTTTTATTTTTCCCCCAACGACTAACTCAGTCACGGCATGATGATGATGATGATATTGTAAGGTGGTGCACTGTAGTGAAGTATAGTGTAGTGGTGTAGCGGTATGTTGTGGTGTAGTGTAGTGTAGTGTAGTGTAGTGAGATGGGGCGCATTGTTTAATTCTCCTTAAATCTTAAACCTGAAATCTCGGGTGCATGCATCGGATTGATAGGTTTAAGAAAAAATAAACAACGGCATTAGAGAAAATTTAGGATGTAAACAAGAACATTGTTTTAGACTTTCTAACAGCGATAGCTGTAAAAGAAATTTATGATTTAAACAATAACTGTTACGCGATCTCTAATTTTTTCACAATAAATTACTTTTTCCATTTTGTTAAATTGCTTTTAGCCTAAAAGTTTTAGGACGGTTAGAAGAATAAAGATTGTGTTCTGTTAATAAATTTCAACGTGAAAAAAGACTCGTTTCATATATTTATTTATTCAAACATATATTCATATGCATGAAAAAAAATCACTTAAAATCCTCAATGATCTGGTTTACAGCATCTAAATTTCTTTCTCTGGCCTGTTGAATAGTGTGGGTCATCTTATTTATAGCCTGAACCATTTGGACTTTTAACTTTTTTAAATTTCTTCCAATTAATTGCATAATTTGTTCTCTATGTCTGGTTCATATTTCTGTTTCATAATGAGTAAAGTAGCAAAGTTATTTAACAAGTAACATATAAAAAAACCACTATAAAGATTCCCTTCAACTCACATGAATCAGCATTGCTTCCTTCAACATTTAGGGCTTCTACATTATTAAAGTCAACTGAAAAAATGTCACGTTAGTCTAGTTACTAAACTATATTTCCTAATGAACTGAACTAAAAGTTATAGCCCATAACTTATTTGCAAATAAATTAACTTCCCTCCCTACTGGACCCAGCCTGATTTTCTCTCTCATCTGCCACTGATTCAACTTTGGGGCTTCCATGCTTTTCAAAATTAGTTGTAGAATCTATAGCTAATTTAAAATTAGTAATTTGCAACTGAACAAACTTTTCCTTAAAGCTATAGGGCCTTTCTCAACTTCAAAAAAGTTTTGGGTCTTTATAAATAAAAAATATTATAATATTTAATTAAAAAATATTATAATATTTAATTAACAAATATTATAATATTTAATTAAAAAATATTATAATAATTTATCAAAAAATATTATAATATTTAATTAACAAATATTATAATATTTAATTAAAAAATATTATAATATTTAATTAACAAATATTATAATATTTAATTAAAAAATACTTTATGAATAAATAAATAATACTTTAATGAATCAATAAAAGAATACTTTAATGAATCAATAAAAAAATACTTTAATGAATAAATAAAATAATACTTTAATGAATAAATAAATTAATACTTTAATAAATATATAAAATAATTCAAGAAAATATTTTACTTAAATAATTAATAAAACCAATAACATTCATATTTACTTTTATTTTATTTATTTATTTCATTTATAGCTAACCTAAATAGCTTTGATTAGATGTAGGTTCTATTTATAAATCAATAAACCCTATCAACCCGTCTTTGAGTAGGGTTGATAGGATGTACATCGAAATATGTAGTGAAGAATTAAACAACGTCTTTCGCGACACACCCGGATGAATTAAACAACGCTTAAAACGCATCGGATGTACGGATTGAGTGCATCGGATGAATTAAACAATGCGCCCATGTAGTGTGGTGTGATGAGTAAAAGTGGAAACCTTTTCCTGCAGAAGTTTTGAAGACTGCATCAGTGCCTTGTCAGATGGATGTTGTTGTTTTTGTTGATGTTCTTGTTGGTAGAGTTTTTGTTGTGGAATAGAAGCAACATAATGAGAACTCTTCATGCGTGATTGTGAAGAATTATGTTCTTGGTGCTGGAACTTGAGTTCCGTTTGTTGTCGAACAACGGACGCCCAGGGCAAGACAGCATCGAAGGTGCTTCTATTGCTCAGATCAAAGTCAGGCGAGAAGAAAATCTGTAGGCGTACATGAACTTTACTATGGAGGAAAGATGTTAGGACGTGAGGGCAAAATGTGAGGATGTTAGGATGTGAGGACAAGATGTGAGGGCAGGATGTGAGGACAGGATGTGAGGGCAAGATGTGAGGGCAGGATGTGAGGGCAGGATGTGAGGGCAGGATGTGAGGGCAGGATGTGAGGGCAGGATGTGAGGGCAGGATGTGAGGGCAGGATGTGAGGGCAGGATGTGAGGGCAGGATGTGAGGGCAGGATGTGAGGACAGGATGTGAGGGCAGGATGTGAGGGCAGGATGTGAGGGCAGGATGTGAGGGCAAGATGTGAGGGCAGGATGTGAGGGCAGGATGTGAGGGCAGGATGTGAGGGCAGGATGTGAGGGCAGGATGTGAGGGCAGGATGTGAAGGCAAGATGTGAGGGCAGGATGTGAGGGCAGGATGTGAGGGCAAGATGTGAGGGCAGGATGTGAGGGCAGGATGTGAGGGCAGGATGTGAGGACAGGATGTGAGGGCAGGATGTGAGGACAGGATGTGAGGGCAGGATGTGAGGGCAGGATGTGAGGGCAGGATGTGAGGGCAGGATGTGAGGGCAGGATGTGAGGGCAAGATGTGAGGGCAGGATGTGAGGGCAGGATGTGAGGGCAAGATGTGAGGGCAGGATGTGAGGGCAGGATGTGAGGGCAAAATGTGAGGGCAAGATGTGAGGGCAGGATGTGAGGGCAGGATGTGAGGGCAGGATGTGAGGACAGGATGTGAGGGCAAGATGTGAGGGCAGGATGTGAGGGCAGGATGTGAGGGCAGGATGTGAGGGCAGGATGTGAGGACAGGATGTGAGGGCAAGATGTGAGAATGTGAAGATGTGAGGGCAGGATGTGAGGGCAGGATGTGAGGGCAAGATGTGAGGGCAGGATGTGAGGGCAAGATGTGAGGGCAAGATGTGAAGGCAGGATGTGAGGGCAGGATGTGAGGACAGGATGTGAGGGCAGGATGTGAGGGCAGGATGTGAGAGCAAGATGTGAGGGCAGGATGTGAGGGCAGGATGTGAGGACAAGATGTGAGGGCAGGATGTGAGGGCAGGATGTGAGGGCAGGATGTGAGGACAGGATGTGAGGGCAGGATGTGAGGGCAGGATGTGAGGGCAGGATGTGAGGGCAGGATGTGAGGGCAGGATGTGAGGGCAGGATGTGAGGGCAGGATGTGAGGGCAGGATGTGAGGGCAGGATGTGAGGGCAGGATGTGAGGGCAAGATGTGAGGACAGGATGTGAGGACAGGATGTGAGGGCAAGATGTGAGGACAAGATGTGAGGACAAGATGTGAGGGCAGGATGTGAGGGCAGGATGTGAGGGCAGGATGTGAGGGCAGGATGTGAGGGCAGGATGTGAGGACAAGATGTGAGGGCAGGATGTGAGGGCATGATGTGAGGGCATGATGTGAGGGCAGGATGTGAGGGCAGGATGTGAAGACAGGATGTGAGGACAAGACGTGAAGGCAGGATGTGAGGGCAGGATGTGAGGGCAAGATGTGAGGGCAGGATGTGAGGGCAGGATGTGAGGGCAGGATGTGAGGGCAGGATGTGAGGGCAAGATGTGAGGGCAGGATGTGAGGGCAGGATGTGAGGGCAGGATGTGAGGGCAGGATGTGAGGGCAGGATGTGAGGGCAAGATGTGAGGGCAGGATGTGAGGGCAGGATGTGAGGACAGGATGTGAGGGCAGGATGTGAGGACAGGATGTGAGGGCAGGATGTGAGGGCAGGATGTGAGGGCAGGATGTGAGGGCAGGATGTGAGGGCAGGATGTGAGGGCAGGATGTGAGGGCAGGATGTGAGGGCAGGATGTGAGGGCAGGATGTGAGGGCAAGATGTGAGGGCAGGATGTGAGGGCAGGATGTGAGGGCAAGATGTGAGGGCAGGATGTGAGGGCAGGATGTGAGGGCAGGATGTGAGGGCAAAATGTGAGGGCAAGATGTGAGGGCAGGATGTGAGGGCAGGATGTGAGGGCAGGATGTGAGGACAGGATGTGAGGGCAAGATGTGAGGGCAGGATGTGAGGGCAGGATGTGAGGGCAGGATGTGAGGGCAGGATGTGAGGACAGGATGTGAGGGCAAGATGTGAGAATGTGAAGATGTGAGGGCAGGATGTGAGGGCAGGATGTGAGGGCAAGATGTGAGGGCAGGATGTGAGGGAAAGATGTGAGGGCAAGATGTGAAGGCAGGATGTGAGGGCAGGATGTGAGGACAGGATGTGAGGGCAGGATGTGAGGGCAGGATGTGAGAGCAAGATGTGAGGGCAGGATGTGAGGGCAGGATGTGAGGACAAGATGTGAGGGCAGGATGTGAGGGCAGGATGTGAGGGCAGGATGTGAGGACAGGATGTGAGGGCAGGATGTGAGGGCAGGATGTGAGGGCAGGATGTGAGGGCAGGATGTGAGGGCAGGATGTGAGGGCAGGATGTGAGGGCAGGATGTGAGGGCAGGATGTGAGGGCAGGATGTGAGGGCAGGATGTGAGGGCAGGATGTGAGGGCAAGATGTGAGGACAGGATGTGAGGACAGGATGTGAGGGCAAGATGTGAGGACAAGATGTGAGGACAAGATGTGAGGGCAGGGTGTGAGGGCAGGATGTGAGGGCAGGATGTGAGGGCAGGATGTGAGGGCAGGATGTGAGGGCAGGATGTGAGGACAAGATGTGAGGGCAGGATGTGAGGGCATGATGTGAGGGCATGATGTGAGGGCAGGATGTGAGGGCAGGATGTGAAGACAGGATGTGAGGACAAGACGTGAGGGCAGGATGTGAGGGCAAGATGTGAGGGCAGGATGTGAGGGCAGGATGTGAGGACAAGATGTGAGGGCAGGATGTGAGGGCAGGATGTGAGGGCAAGATGTGAGGGCAGGATGTGAGGGCAGGATGTGAGGGCAGGATGTGAGGGCAGGATGTGAGGGCAGGATGTGAGGGCAGGATGTGAGGGCAAGATGTGAGGGCAGGATGTGAGAATGTGAAGATGTGAGGACAGGATGTGAGGGCAGGATGTGAGGGCAGGATGTGAGGACAGGATGTGAGGGCAGAATGTGAGGGCAGGATGTGAGGGCAAGATGTGAGGGCAGGATGTGAGGGCAAGATGTGAGGGCAAGATGTGAGGGCAAGATGTGAGGGCAGGATGTGAGAATGTGAAGATGTGAGGACAGGATGTGAGGGCAGGATGTGAGGGCAGAATGTGAGGACAGGATGTGAGGGCAGGATGTGAGGGCAGGATGTGAGGACAGGATGTGAGGGCAGGATGTGAGGGCAGGATGTGAGGGCAGGGTGTGAGGGCAGGATGTGAAGGCAAGATGTGAGGGCAGGATGTGAGGGCAGGATGTGAGGGCAGGATGTGAGGGCAGGATGTGAGGGCAGGATGTGAGGGCAGGATGTGAGGGCAGGATGTGAGGGCAGGATGTGAGGGCAGGATGTGAGGGCAGGATGTGAGGACAGGATGTGAGGGCAGGATGTGAGGGCAGGATGTGAGGGCAAGATGTGAGGGCAGGATGTGAGGGCAGGATGTGAGGGCAGGATGTGAGGGCAAGATGTGAGGGCAGGATGTGAGAATGTGAAGATGTGAGGACAGGATGTGAGGGCAGGATGTGAGAATGTGAAGATGTGAGGACAGGATGTGAGGGCAGGATGTGAGGGCAGGATGTGAGGACAGGATGTGAAGGCAGGATGTGAGGGCAGGATGTGAGGGCAGGATGTGAGGGCAGGATGTGAGGGCAGGATGTGAGGGCAGGATGTGAGGGCAGGATGTGAGGGCAGGATGTGAGGGCAGGATGTGAGGGCAGGATGTGAGGACAGGATGTGAGGGCAGGATGTGAGGGCAGGATGTGAGGGCAGGATGTGAGGGCAGGATGTGAGGGCAGGATGTGAGGGCAGGATGTGAGGACAGGATGTGAGGGCAAGATGTGAGGGCAGGATGTGAGGGCAGGATGTGAGGGCAAGATGTGAGGGCAGGATGTGAGGGCAGGATGTGAGGGCAAGATGTGAGGGCAGGATGTGAGGGCAAGATGTGAAGGCAGGATGTGAGGGCAGGATGTGAGGGCAGGATGTGAGGGCAGGATGTGAGGGCAGGATGTGAGGGCAGGATGTGAGGGCAGGATGTGAGGGCAGGATGTGAGAGCAGGATGTGAGGGCAGGATGTGAGGACAAAATGTGAGGGCAAGATGTGAGGGCAGGATGTGAGGGCAGGATGTGAGGGCAAGATGTGAGGGCAGGATGTGAGGGCAAGATGTGAAGGCAGGATGTGAGGGCAGGATGTGAGGGCAGGATGTGAGGGCAGGATGTGAGGGCAGGATGTGAGGGCAGGATGTGAGGGCAGGATGTGAAGGCAGGATGTGAGGGCAGGATGTGAGGGCAGGATGTGAGGGCAAGATGTGAGGGCAGGATGTGAGGGCAGGATGTGAGGGCAGGATGTGAGGGCAGGATGTGAGGGCAGGATGTGAGGGCAGGATGTGAGGGCAGGATGTGAGGGCAGGATGTGAGGGCAGGATGTGAGGGCAGGATGTGAGGGCAGGATGTGAGGGCAGGATGTGAGGGCAGGATGTGAGGGCAAGATGTGAGGGCAGGATGTGAGGGCAGGATGTGAGGGCAGGATGTGAGGGCAGGATGTGAGGGCAGGATGTGAGGGCAGGATGTGAGGGCAGGATGTGAGGGCAGGATGTGAGGGCAGGATGTGAGGGCAGGATGTGAGGGCAGGATGTGAGGGCAGGATGTGAGGGCAGGATGTGAAGGCAGGATGTGAGGGCAGGATGTGAGGGCAGGATGTGAGGGCAAGATGTGAGGGCAGGATGTGAGGGCAGGATGTGAGGGCAGGATGTGAGGGCAGGATGTGAGGGCAGGATGTGAGGGCAGGATGTGAGGGCAGGATGTGAGGGCAGGATGTGAGGGCAGGATGTGAGGGCAGGATGTGAGGGCAGGATGTGAGGGCAGGATGTGAGGGCAAGATGTGAGGGCAGGATGTGAGGGCAGGATGTGAGGGCAGGATGTGAGGGCAGGATGTGAGGGCAGGATGTGAGGGCAGGATGTGAGGGCAGGATGTGAGGGCAGGATGTGAGGGCAGGATGTGAGGGCAGGATGTGAGGGCAGGATGTGAGGGCAGGATGTGAGGGCAGGATGTGAGGACAGGATGTGAGGGCAGGATGTGAGGGCAGGATGTGAGGGCAAGATGTGAGGGCAGGATGTGAGGGCAGGATGTGAGGGCAGGATGTGAGGGCAGGATGTGAGGGCAGGATGTGAGGGCAGGATGTGAAGGCAGGATGTGAGGGCAGGATGTGAGGGCAGGATGTGAGGGCAGGATGTGAGGGCAGGATGTGAGGGCAGGATGTGAGGGCAGGATGTGAGGGCAGGATGTGAGGGCAGGATGTGAGGGCAGGATGTGAGGGCAGGATGTGAGGGCAGGATGTGAAGGCAAGATGTGAGGGCAGGATGTGAGGGCAGGATGTGAGGGCAAGATGTGAGGGCAGGATGTGAGGGCAGGATGTGAGGGCAAAATGTGAGAATGTGAAGATGTGAGGGCGTGTGATGATGCAGTTAAATAAGCTTGAGCACTGAAACGAAACTTGAATGCCACTTTGTAAACTAAAGAACACCATTGCTGACTTGAAGAGAACACAGAAAGTGAAGTGATGACGGACCTTAGGGATGGGCTGGTCTTCAGTCTTCAGTGTCAGAACTGCAGTGAGGTTCGAAGAGCTAGTCTTTTCGATTGCAACATTCATCATTCGTAAACATGAGATCACTTCTACGCCACTCCAATACAATCTATTGCAGTGCCTTTAAGATACTAATCAAAAGCAACGGAGCATTCGCCACCAAGAGCTGAAGCAGTCCTGAATCTTTTTAATTCTCTTAATTTTAAAATTTGATAATAGAACGTGTGGCGATGGTGGATTGGAGATGATGATAATGATGATGATGATGATGATGATGATGATGATGATGATGATGATGATGATGATGATGATGATGATGATTAAATGTGTACTTTCAGTGAGCTTCTTGGGAGCCAACTTCTTGTTAACCTCCATATAACTATGCCGCTTCTGTAGGCAGTGGTAAAGGGTGCTTCTTGATTTCAGATTGATTCTCTCATTGTCAATATAGGTTTGTGAAACAATGGTTTTGTATATTCCTAAATTTCAAGGCGTCCACTTAAGACATAATTAACACTAACAATACAAGAAGTTTGACACCAAAATTATTTTTTTCTCAATAATAACCCTCTCCCCCCCATCTGCGATTGAAAAAAATCAATTAAAATGGGAGATGTTAAAACTTGTATTCACTTCTCTAAAGTTTTTTGCAATTTTTCTTATTTCAAAGTGTTGAAAAAACACGGGAAGTAGCAGTTACCAGTTATAAGTCATATGTTTCATATGACGGTGGGAGAGATCGCCATGTCTAATTTATCTCTTACATAGGCAGCTGTGTATAAGGCTTGTGTCCTGAGCACTCTTCTTTACGCCAGTAAATCCTGGACACTATACGCATACCAGGAAAAAAGATTGAGCGCTTTCCACATGCGGTGTCTTCGACGCATGCTCGGAATCTCATGGCAAGACCGCGTCACAAACAACGAGGTGTTGGCGAGGGCAGCCATTTCAAGCATGACCACTCTTCTTCGCCAAAGACGTCTCCGATGGTTGGGACATGTACGTCGGATGGATGATGGCCGACTTCCCAAAGACGTGCTATTCGGCGAGCTTGCCTCAGGTTGGAGAGCAGCTGGCAGGCCATACCTTCGCAACAAGGACGTCTGCAAGCGCGATCTCAAGTCTACAGACATCAACGTCAGCACCTGGGAATCGCTTGCTGAAGATAAAAGATTATTAGTGTCTTAGTGACAATATCTGGCAGAACCACGCTAGGAGTGTTCACTTCCTCGCACTCTACTCAACATCTTCGTAGAAAGAATCATGACTGAAGCTCCAGGAAGCACGAAGCATTGGCGGGAGACAATTCACAAATCTGGTTCAGCGGGAGTGAAAAAGAGCTAAAGAACCTTGTTGAACGAATAGACAATACATCTCCAGCCTATGGTATGCAAATCAGTGCAGACCAAACTGATGACCAACAACAATAAAGATATCAACACTGACATAAGGGTCCATGGCGAGAAGTTGGATACCGTCAAAAGCTTCAAATACGTAGGTGCAGCTGTCCCTGATGCCGGTTCAAAATCAGAAATACTTGTCAGAATGGCACAAACAGCGGTCCTCACAAAACTGAAACCACTCTGGAAAGATAAAAACAAAGCCTTCTGCTCGAAATCGTCTGATGCGTGCCTTGCTAATGTCCATATTTCTGTACGCCTGCGAATCATGGACATTGTCAATTTAGCAGACTGGCTAAAACTCTCAGAAGACCGAGAAGAATAGAGAACATTGATTTAAGTTTTACTGTGGTGCCTAAACAGAGTTCAAGACTGGGATGACTGACTAACTGACTTCGTGTAATAGCCCCTCTGAAGCTTGCTTTGGCGCATTATAAAAAGACATCATCATCATTATCAACACCCTATCAACATCTCCACTCAGTTGCTCATCCTGTGTGCACAAGAGATGCTCCATCCGCTCAGATCCAAATTAAGTGTGCTAGTTGTCAAGGCACAGCTCGACCGATAGACGGAACACTAATGGTTGAAGTTCTTGTTGATGAAGACAAACTTGAAGTCATTTCTGAATTCTGCAACTTAGGTGACATGAGAAAAATTCCAGCAACTTCTTCCTCTACTGACAAACAGACACCTTCCACTTCCAACCAGAAGTCATGTGTACACCTCATGTGTGAGGAGTACAATGTTACACGCCTCTGAGACTTGGGCTGTCACCTCAGAAACAATCAACCGTCTTCAACGCAACAACCGGGCCATGATCCGTTGGATGTGCAACATCAAATCAAAAGATCTCATCAGTTCAACAGAGCTCCAACAAATTATGGAATACCACAATATTGGTGTTGTACTGCAAGCAAGAAGAATGAGGTGGTTTGGGTATGTGCAACGTGATCGTGGGTGGATCAACAAGGTTAGAAGAATTGAGGTTTCTGGAGCGAAAAGACCAGGCAAGCCTAAGGAGACATGAGAAAAGATAGTGCAGAAAGACCTCAAATACCCGAGGGCCTGCAGCACTGATGCCCATGACAGAAAAGAGTGGAGAGAGAGATTGAGACTTTTCCGACAGGCCCCACCCTCAGGAGAGGAAAAGAAGTTGGTCTGTATAATATAAACCCGGATGATGATGAGAAGAGAAGGTTTTGAAAGACCTCAAATGCTTGGAAGCATGCAGCATGATGCGCATGAGCGCAAAGAATAGAGAAAGAAATTAAGACAAAGAAACTTTGGCCTGTATATAATAAACCTGGAATAAGAAGAAGTAATTACTTTAGTCACCATAAAAAGAAAAACGAACAGTGCTGGTGTTGTGGATGAACTGCTGGAAGTAGTCGATAGAGACGGCAGGGATGGTCGTGGAAGGCATGGGTGGCTTGGCAAACGCCTCCCCCCATGTCTTTGTGAAGAAGTCACTCTCTCTCTTGGCGAGTCGAGGGTCGTTTAGGAGGGCTGCCAAGTTGACACTTGAGTTGAGCACTCTGCATGCTTCATCTGGGATTGCTGAAGATAAAAGAAATGACTTGTATGTTAGTAAGAAGATAGGGTTGTGAAGAAATTATGCATTATACATTGTGTAGTTATGTGGGAGCCTGAGAGCTTTTGGGCCACTCACTTATTTATGTGCTTAGTAAATAAATTTTAAGTAGCAATTTGAAAAAATGCTTTATTATTGTGTGTTTTAAAATTAGACAAATATTTAAAAAAATTAATGAGCATCAAAAGCAAATGGCAACCACTTCACTAAATCTTATAAGAGCTGTCTTGCCTGTTGGGTTTAAAGGCTCACAAACCATCTGTCTTCCGAGATGAATTTTTTTTACATGATCTTCGTAGTCTAGCCTACTGACCCCTTCAATGGGAAGGGAGGGGCACACACCATTGGGGCCATACAAACACACGAAAGAGCCTCCCTCTTTTGAGCAATGAGCCTCTCTTAAATGCTCGTAAAAATCTGAAAATTTTAACATTAAATTGAGATTTTTTGACGTTTTGCTGCAAAAGTCACAGATGAAAGTGTCTTTTTCAGAGAGTGTGGTAAAATCTTTTGGAAACATATTGCTGTATTTTTGACAATTTTACTTAATTTATATAATTTTTCTTGATATGAAAAGAAACTTTTTTAACTACTTTCATAATATTTAAACATTTCCAAATTAAATTCTCCTAATTCTCTCAGTTCGTATCTTCACAACTAATCATCGCATCTACATTTATACGTGAGAATATTTAATAAAATATTTACATTTTCGAATATCTTAAGAAATTCTGGTCAAAAGGCTTGAACGTCTATAACCAGATCATAGTTATTATTATTATTATTTACAGGGGCGGTGATCTGTGGAAAATCTTGGAAGGGCCGTCCCCAGGGTTGGAATCAAAGAACCGGTATCGACCAATACAGTACAAGCGATACTATTTAGTATTGTTTGCTTCAGTGCAAATTATTTTTGTATCAACTATTAATATTTGTATCACCAAACATTAAAAAAAAAGCTTGATACTCAATAAAAAAACTCTTCTATTGCCACTATGAGCGATTTGAAGAAAAACAATAGCGATTTTAGTACCTTTTATTATTTTTCATCTATATAAATTCAGTTACAACTAGCCTTCAACCCATCAAATACATTTTATAACATCTTGTTTTCCTTTCATTACAGAGTCAAATAGTTTTAAAAAATTACAAATAGATTCAAATTTGCCAAAGTTATAAACAAATATACATTTATACATAGTGTATATTTAAGTAACATAAAATACCCTCTCTGCCTGTCCTCTCCCCACAGCTCGTTTACTCCAATTTCCAAAAAGACCCCTTCGAATGTCTAGCAAATTCTTCTACTAGTCTTTTCAAATCCAGACTGTCAAGTATATCCTGATGTGTATGACAAACGGTCAGTTAATCAATCAAATCAAATTAATTTCTATAGCGCTCTTCCTCAAATACAAGCTCAAGTCCCCCCCCCCCCCCAGACATATTCGAAGGGTTTCGCAAATTTTCGAAAATCGATAAGTTTTTTTGGTCGGGAGGGGGGGGGGTAATGAATTTTTCAATATGCCATAGGACAATGATATTTACTCTGGATGGCCATCGGGTCTTTATCTCACGAAACATTTCATATAACAACACAGAACATAGATCCAACCAAAATAAAACTAACACCGATATGGAACAGCGGTGGAGTCTGGCAGCCCCCTGAGCGACTGAGCAGCCCTTTTCAGGAATGCACTGTTCACCTCCTGGCATGAGGAAGGGGCTAGAAAAAGTGCCCTAAAATTGAAGAACTTCACACTGTCATTGCCGACGTTCCAAAGGGGGACAAACTTGTCTTGCTAGGTGACTTCAACGCAAGAGTTGGCAAGGACAAGCTGCCTGTGAAGGAGTCCTCGGACATCATGGAGTAGGCCACGGCAACAGCAACGGCCTTCTCTTGCTCCAGACTTGCGCTGAACATGATCTTGTGATCACAAACACGATCTTCCGCCTTCCTACTCGTAATCGGACGTCATGGATGCACCCTTGCTCAAAGCACTGGCATCTTATCGACTACGTCATCGTGAGGAAGAAGGACAGGCAAGATGTACGAGTGACCAAGTCAGTCTGTGGTGCTGCAGTGTTATTTTCGTTTCATAAAATAATTATAGTTTTTATTTCAGTTTCGTTTTGGAATTAATTATAGTTTTTATTTTTGTTTTCGTTTTGAAAATAATTAAAGTTTTTATTTTCGTTTTCGTTTTGAAAATAATTAAAGTTTTTATTTTCGTTTCAGTTTTGAAAATAATTAAAGTTTTTATTTTCATGTTAGTTTTTAAAATATATTAATTTACAACTTTGGACACTATTTTTTTATATATAACAAAATTAATTAATCATAAAATAAAACAGTAAAATAGAACGGTATATTAACAACAAATGAGTTTTAAAAATTAACATTGAAATATTATAAGAATTGAGTACGTAAATTATTGAGTAATAACACATTTGAAATATAATAACAAATTTACGATTAAAATAAGTGATAATTTAATTGACAAAGCGAAGCGGTAATAAAATAACGTTTGATAAATGGCGCTACTTTCATAAAGCCCAAAGATAATGTTTATAACATAGACCTATATTTTTTTTATAAATTATACATTTACATATTATGGCATACTTTAAAATTTATTTAATTTTCGTTTTGAAAATAATGATAGTTTTTATTTCAGTTTCGTTTTGGAAATAATGATAGTTTTTATTTCAGTTTCGTTTTGGAAATAATGATAGTTTTTATTTTCGTTTTCGTTTTGAAAATAAATTTAGTTTTTATTTTCGTTTTTGTGGAACGATTATTCAGAATTGTCGTTTTCGTTTTCGTTACGAAAATAACACTGTGGTGCTGAATGCTGGACAGACCACCGTCTCATTATCACCAAGCTCAACATCCGCATTCAGCCGAAACGATGCCCGCAAGGCAAAAAGGTTTACAAATAACTGAATATCGCCAAGCTCAATTTTGCCAGCTGCAAGCAGTCTTTTGTGGACGCTTTGGAATGTCGTTTGGAATCCACCTCTCCGAATAACCAGAATGTGGAGGAAGATTGGGCGTCACTTAGAGAGCTAATTTCCACCGCAGCTTCAGAGACTCTGTGACCCCAGATCAAGAAGCACAAGAACTGGTTTGACGAGAACTGCGAAGTCATCAAGCAGTTATTGGATAACAAACACCATCTCCACCAAGCTTATCTCACCAACCCCAAGTCCACGACAAGGAGAGATGCATATCTCAACATACGCAAAACAATGCAGCTCAAACATCGTAAGATGCAGGACGATTGGCTGAGAAACAAAGCCGACGAGATCCAAGTTCAAGCAGACAAGAAGAACCACAAAATTTTTCATAACGCCTTGAAAAAAGTTTATGGCTCCACGTCTTCTGGTTTATATCCCCTTCTCAGGGCAGATGGTTACACGCTAATTACTGACAAAGAGAAGATCTTGGAGAGATGGGCCGAACACTTCGACAACGTCCTCAATTGCCCTTCCAAAATCAACGTCGAAGCCATCAATCGTCTTCCCCAAGTGCCCACCAATGAAGCACTGGATGATCCTCCAACCTTGCACGAGACCCAGGAAGCAAATCTTTTTCTTTCCAGTGGCAAAGCACTTGGTTCAGACGTTATACCAGCTGAGGTCTACAAGGAGGAAGGACCAGGTCTGACTAAAAGACTCCACCAGTTGTACCTATTGTTCCATCTAATCATAGCTTAGGATTTATTTTTGACTCAGTCCAAAGATTAGGGAGATTAGAACAAAAGGGTGATGATGAAAACTTTTCAGATGAAACTAAAATGGTCAGTTATATTATTTTAATTTTATAAGTTAATACTTTGAATTTGAATGATTAATTTCCAAATGATTGCTCAGTTGATCATTTCGACAAAAGAAAAGATGCCATTGATCTTATTCATATGACAGCATGTCTGTTGCATCCCCAGTATGAAAGAATAGTAGGAAAAAAGTTTGGGATAGAAAAGAAATAAATACCAAGACTTTCATTAGAGAAAATTAAATTCTATTTTGTACAGCTAGACCAAGCTGAAGTGCCGTTGAGAAAAAAACAAATGATGGTTATATAGACCTATTATGTTTGTTTTTATAACGTAAAAATTAGAATAAAATTATTATACTATCAAATTATACGAATGATTTTATATTTTCAGTTGTGGAGAATAAAAATGTTTTCAAAAAACATATATTTAACATTATTGAAAAATTAATAATAATGAACGAAGAAAAAAATTCAGAAGAATATGAATTGTGCAAATATTCACAATTACGTCCCAAAAAATTGAAGATTATAAAGATGTATTATTTTATTGGAGTAAAATGAGCAATTTACCAATATAACAAGAAGTAGCCTAAATTTTGTTTAGTATATCTGCAAGTTATATTCCTTGTGAACGGAATTTTTCAATATGTGGTCGTTTAACTTCAGACCCAAAATCATCTCATTTGAAAGCTGAAACTCTTAACGGTTTAACCCGTGTGAAAAGCAATAAAGACTTGCTTGAATTACTCAAAAACAATGACTAACTTCAATACTTTCATTTCAATAAATATTTGAAATTTAAATCTTTTTTTATTTATTTTATTAAAAGAAATATTCTCTGACTTTCAAATAATAAATTTTAAGAAATGTTAGAACTAGCAAGTTTGGGACCAGTGTAAACGGCAGCGAAAATGAATAAAAAAACAAAAAAGTTTCGGGAACGGATCGGGACCGGGAATCGAGTTGCGGGAACGGGACGGGACGGGAATCAAAATTCTGATGTTCCATCGGGAACGGGACGGGACAGGAAAAAAATTTCGGGAACGGGACGGGACGGGAATCAAAATTCTTATGTCCCACCGGGAACGGGACGGGACAGGGAAACAAATTTCAGAAGCGGGACGGGACCAGGAATGAAAAATCGTCCATGTCCGACCTCTAATCTGAAGACATATCTGTTTAACAAATTTATTTACGAGCGCTCTTGAATTTGAAGAAAGAGCGCTATAGAAATCTTTTTGATTGATTGATTGATGTGGGAGAAAGAGACGATTCCGCAGGAATTTAAAGATGCTTCCATCATACATCTCTACAAGCGGAAAGGAAGTAGACAAGCCTGCGACAACCACAGAGGCATATCACTGCTTTCCATTGCAAAAAAAATATTTTCCAGAATCCTGCTCAATCGTTTTACAGCCCACCTTAACCAAGGTTTCCTGCCTGAAAGTCTTTATAATTGTATTAATTTTAATTTATGTAAAATAATTTTAGAAACGATTTTAATTAATAAATAATAAAAAGAGACAAACTAATTATTTTACCTTCTTTTTACCTAATTTAGGAAATATCAAATAGAAGACATAAAACTTTCGGAGTTTTGTGAGAAATGTGGTTCGATAATAGAGCTCCCAGGAGGAAAAGAATAATCGGGAAGAAGAAGTGCTTTCTATGTAATTTTATTGAATTTGAAATAATTTTTTATCAACCATTTTAATTAACAAATACTAAAAAGACACTAATTAATTAGAAAATATCAAATAGAAGACATGAATAATCTGCAAGTTGAAGTGCTAGGGCTTCAGATATATATTTCTTTTTTTTTTTTAAATAATTATTTTAATGCAAAAATGGTTGTTTTCGTTTTTGTTTTTTTCTAATTTGAATGTTGATTCTTGATCCCGTTCTATTCCCGGTTGCCGATTCTCTCCGTTCCAGATTTTACTTATCATATCAGGTTATGGAAAAAAAATTTGATAAGAATATTAATAATGATAGATGAATAAATAGAAAGTATAGGAAAAGTAAATTATTGAAATTTAACAATATAATCATTTCTATATATATACATATATATACATACATATTCATATATATACACACATGTATATACATATATATTTTTTTTAAATAGACAAAATAATTAATTTTTTTTAAAGATTGAAACTGAAATGATAATAACACTAAATTTTAAAAAAAAGTAAATATCTATATTATATTATTATGAATATTTTTATTTATTATGATTATTTTTTTTACAATTATTATTGACCATTAGTATAAATATAAAAAAGAATGAAATTGGGAAGCAAGAAATTGATTAATGAAAAATGAGCAGTAAATTTGTAAGTTATTTTGATCGGTCGAACAAGTACGTTTTCAGGGAACGGCTGAATGTCGCGGTCGAGCTCGGGGATTTGAGTCTATTGGGAAGACTATTCCAAAGAGTCGGCGCTGCAACAAAAAAGCTTCTTGCACCTGCATACTTGAGTTTGTAGCTCTGTGGAACTACATCTCTTGACCTAGCAGACCTGAGTCTTTCCCTCTGGGGAAGACTTGCTCTCATGACCAGGGGCGCAACCAGCAAAAATGGCTGGGGGGGGCTCACTTTCGAGGAAAAAAAACTCAATGGTATAAATCAAAACTAACCATTATAAATAACAAAGAACTTGAGATAGTTTATTAATGATACAAAAAAACGGCTAACTAAGTTGCATAGTAAAATAGTCATGAATTTTTCAATTAAGAGAAAATTATAAAAAATATTTGATATGAGATCCTAAAAAGTCTTTAAAAAATTAACTTATTTTAATTTGAAGTACATTTTGATGTGTTTTTAGCTTAAAAAATAATTTTTCGATCGGTATGGGAAAATTTTTTGATCATTTCATTTACTGGAAGAAGTGCGGTAGTTGTTTTGTTAGCCGATATTCTCAATAAACTTTGTAAACGACATGCAGACATAGTCGTCCTAAGATGACTTTTAATAAGCCGAAGTTTCGAAAATGCTCTTTCTGCATCTGATGAAGTAACTGGCAGAGTCAGAGCAACATCGAGCATATAGTGCAGCTCGGGCTGAAGGCTTGTGGCACAAAAGAGCTCTTGCAGTTCGATACATGCATTAGGATAAGACTGATCCGCACGTAAACTTGTTGATGTAAATTTGAGCTGTCTTTGAACTGTTTCAGCATCCTTTCCATGAAGGAGGCATAGCTCCGAAAGCTCAAGAGTCATTATCCCATTCTGCAAAACATCAAGAGCAGCCAAGGCAGGGTTGTCGAACCGACTGGTTATCTGATAATTTCGTAGTATTCATCTATTTTCAGTTGGGTTGTCTTTGTATGGCTATGCATTGACCAAATTGGCATAGCTTGCAATACAACAGAGTCTGTAAGATTTGATGGTAGAAAACGTTTTCTTGTGGGTCTGTCTGAATTTAATTGGAAATAGAAAATCAAAAATGGAATCAGTTATTGAGGGCCAGCGCGGATTACATCTTAATAGCATAAATGATATCTCAATGATTTCATGACATTAGACTGAGTATATTAGACTAGATTAGGCTATAATTAATATTATAATTATTAAAATCTTTTAAATTACTATTTTCTGATTAACTCAATATTTTGAATTTAATAATACCTTGTGGTTCTGGGATATTCATTTTATTGTTTGGCGAATTCTTCAATGATACAGAGTCTTGAACAATTTCATTGAACACTTTCTCTGTTCTCATCTGTGATAAACTCGTAAGAAGCATCTTTACATGCTTCTGAGCACCCACAAGATTTAAAACTGGACTTTGAAGTGCTTGGCTTAATTCTGATATAGGACATAGAATTGCGTAGAGAGTAGACACTGTGGCCAGAAATTTTGCATCCAGTGTTTCTGAAAGTGATCCCAATCCCATCTCACATAAAGCATCTTTAATACATGTTAGTTTGTTGTGAAATATACGAAGATTTCTAGTCCTAGCAATAAATCGAGTACTGCTGATTGACAAAAGCCTACGATACGTTTTTTCTTTTTTGTAAAGTTCAGTTTTTTCAAAAAATTGGTCTAATTCTTCCATTTCTCCTTCACTTGACTGCACAATCTATAGTAATTTGATTTAATAACATAAAACTAAGTTATTATAAACGATTTCTGATATGGAGCATAAACTAAATAAGCACACAAGTCTGGCATCTTACCTCATTGGCTTTATCATCTCCTGTCTCTATCTGTGGTAGTTCTTCTAGTAGGTGTCTTTCCATAATTGATGTCCGCTGTGCTGACGACGACACACATGAATACACATCCTGGATTTTGCCAAAACATGAAATTGCAGCTGCACTCTGCTCTGCTGCATGGCTCATAACCAGCTGTAGGTTATGGGACCAGCACCATGTGTAGATAGCCCGTGGATATTTCTCTCGTATACGGGCTTGCACACCTTGCTTTCCTCCCCGCATGTTAGCTCCTCCATCATAGCCCTGGCCAACCATCTGGTCTAAGTTAATGCCAAGTTCTGTTAGAACTTCAATAAGTATTGTTGAAAGACTTTCCCCAGTTGAAGAAACAGTTTCCACTATAGCTATAAGATGTTCTTGTGGTATACTTGTCAAAGTTTAAATTTAAAATATAAGCACATTTAAAACTTATGCGCTCTTAAATATAAAGTGTATTTTCATACACAACTTAATTATTATTTGTTTGCTGACTTATAAATGTAAAAAAAATATGTTTTTTTTATAAAAAAAATTTAACATAATTTAACACTCATGATAAACTATTGAAAACTGAGAATTAATCTAAAAAAATTATTGTTTTTACCAGTTTTTTCATTTGTGTAGCGTATACTGATAGCGACTTGCATCTTGGTACTAGCATCTGTTGTTTCATCCATTATTACGCTGAATGGTTTCTTTGTCAGAAGGATTGGCTTCAAAACTTCTTCAACTGTAAGTTCATCAACAATCTTTATGAAATCATTCTGGATTTTCCAAGACATGTAATTAGCGTTCTTCGGACATGCTTTCATGAAATCATCTAAATCTGGCATGAACGACCTGAAACTTTTAAGAAAACTTCGGAAATGACCTTCAGTACCGCGATGACTACGGAATGCTATATTCTCCATAGCTAACCATCGAACAACGCTGAAGAGAATGGTTAGGCCTTTTCTATTGCGGACTTTATCAGCTTCCGTGGCGTTGACAATTTTTTCTTTCACCGTCGAGCAGCTCTGGTCATCAAATTGAATGATCCGTTGGGCATCTTTGCAGCTCCTTACGTGCACATCACTTGATTCGTGCTTTGTCGCTTTTTCAATTAGTTTTTTCCAGTTATTTATACCATCAGACCTGAACTCGTCATTTTTTGATTTGCTAGTTGTTAGCAACTTGCAATAAAAACACTGCGCACCAGCAGTCTGGGGATTATATTCAAACCAGTTGAATCGATCGTACCAAGAAAGCTGAAACGATCGATTCTGGTTATTTTTTTGTAGCTTATCCAGGGTAACCTTAATTGGACCAGAACGCAAAATAGCAGCTTTGCCACACTGAGACAAATTATCAAAATTAACGCTATCAGCCATGAGTTCTTATAGTATAAACTGTTTCAGGCCGGAAAGAATGTCTTGCTATGGTAGCAAACTATATTTGGGATCTTTGGTACTACAATTGCGTCTTTTTCTGCTTACAAAAAAAATTAAATATTTTTCGAACGATTTAATAAATGTTAATATTTTTGTCACTTCTGTTTTTGAGATAAATATAAAGTTTAACAAAATGCCTATATGAAAAGTTTCCTGTGACGTCACGCTCAGCTGTTTAAATATGTGTATGGTAATAAAAACTATTTCATCAATAAACAAGTGCATAAATACGTTACTTTGGAAGCGAACTTCATCATTCCGGTAAGTTTTAGTGAAACTGAGTGCACAACAAAGTTTGAAGAAGAGCCTCAAGTTAAACTTTTTGGCTTTGCAAGAAAAATTACTGCCTTAAAAGATATTTAATGGCTATGAAACCAACCTCATTGAGCGATAAAAATAAGTAAAGGAGGTCTAAAGATTATGAACGACTTTGCCGTTTATTTTTAAACAACGTGTGCATATGATTTTCATACTGTGAACAGATTTGACATTGCTGATTCGAATTCGTTGAAGCGGCAAAGGATATGCTGCAAGTTCGAGCCATAAATCACATCGATGAATTTTGTTTGACTTTAATTAAATATTTTGTTGTTTCTTTTACGATATATCTTACTTGAAATTGTTTGTCGAAATTTGAAGAAAATATGGCCGCCTTTTGTTATTGTTTGAGCCCATACATCAGCTGATTTAAGTAAATAAACAGTGCCATCAGCCTAAAGTCTTACGAATAAATTAACGAAAAATGCATTTAACTTTGAAACGTTAATTGAAAAATTTATTTTTTAAAAAAGATTATTTTCAAAATGAATTTGTTAAAAATATATAAATAATATTTTTATTTAATAATTAGTATATTTGAAAAGCTCACTTCCCCACCAAATAAACTCATCTATTTTGGAAAATTGTAATTAAGGTCTAATGGTGCTCTATTTTTTCCCAGAATTTGTCACATGTTAGTGTTATTTTAGTGGGATCGCTATGTTCTGTGTTGATATATAAAACGTTTCGTGAGATAAAGAGATGGCCATCCAGAGAAAATATTGTTATCCTATGGAATATTGAAAATCCCATTACCCCCCCCCCCTCAAAAAAAACTCATCGATTTTCGAAAAATTGCGAGACCCTTCGAAAAGGTCTGGGGGGGGGCTTGAGCCCCTAGTTGCGCCACTGCTCATGACAATGCTACTCGACAAATAATCTGGGCACTCATTAGACAGACACTTGTGCATTAACAAGATGTTTTTGTATTCAATTCTGTTTTCAACACGAAGCCAGTGAAGCTCCATGAGAACAGGGCTGATGTGATCATACTTTCTAGCACCTGTTATGAGCCTAGCTGTGGTGTTGATTATAGACTGAATTTTTGGAAGCTGTGTCATTGGCAACCCAGTAAAAATGATATTGCCATAGCCAATTTGACTGAGAACCAAGGCAGAAGCCAAAGTTCTCAGTGAGTCCTTGGTCAATAACCATCTTATGGATCGTATTTGGCGTAAAGAAGCAAAGCAGGTTTGAGTCATCTTGTTGATGTGTGTCGTCATGGTGAGGTCTTTGTCGAGATAAACTCCTAGGTTTCTGACACTTTCGGAAGGAATTATCTCGTTCTGACAAATGCGAACTGGATCTTTGGGAGTGTGAACAGAGTTTCGACGGGATGAGAGCCAGATAACTTCAGTTTTGCTGGAGTTAAGTTGTAATTATCATCTTAAAGCAATCAGACCATTCCTATCAACAACTTCATCACTCATCAGATGCTTCTCTAATATCAAGGTTAAACTATCATAATAGTATACTATACAACATTCATAAACAACAAGAAATTCGACTCAAACGAATCATGAACAAAGGCGCTCGAATCGCCTTAAACATCATAACACCTATTCAACATACCAGTTCATCTAAAAATTTAAAAGTCTACACTGGCTTCCGGTTAAATTTCGCATTCCCTTCAAAATTGCCACCATCACTTTTAAAACACTTACAACATCTCAGAAACCTAATCACCATCAAAAACAGCAATAAACATCTTCGTTCATCATCCACTACGACATTACTTAAAGCTCCTGTAAGAACCAACATAGCCAACCGTGCATTCCGCCACTCATCACCATCAATCTAGGAACAGCCTACCACCACACATCAGAAACAGCACATCCCTAACAATATTCAAGAAACAAAACACAAAAGAAACAAAAAACTTATTTCTTTCAACTAGCATATAATTAATCATTTTTTCTCTTATTTTGTCTTATCTCATTAACTTATTCACTTGATCATTAATTTGCAGTCATTTACTCAGTCATTTATTTCATGGTTTAATTTATTACTATTATTTTATTTCATTCCATTAAGTACCTGAGAGCGCTTTCACTCCGTATATAGCGCTATAGAAATTAATTTTATTTATTTTTCTCTTTTTTGCTCTGGAATATTGGCAGAGACAATGTATTTCAGAAGCGCACAGTTGGAAAAATTGTTGAATGGTTTATTTCAAATGCTAACTAGAATCCAAAATAACACAAAAACACAAAATTTGGAGTGCAGTTAGTTAGCTCGAAAACAGCTGTAGGACAGACTTGAATTCAAATATTCAGATAAATTAAACATCAATAGCCTTCAAGATGCTATGTAATAATGTTACATTAAAATTATTTGTTAACAATTATTATGCTATTTCAATCACATTTTACATTGTAACATGTGATTTAAATAGCATAATAATTTTTTGCTACTATTTTAAAATATAGGATAATACCTAAAAAGTATGAAAAGTAAAAAGATCTTCTAAAAAGAAACTACTTGCCAAGTGAAATTCTGAAAAAGAAAACAGAGAAAAAAGATTCTTAAATTTTGTGATTGCTGGTTCAAATGATTATCTTGAAAATAAAGCAATAGAAAAATGCATTCTTCCATTTCTAATGATCAGCTTAAGTCTCTCATTGTTGAGAGGTACTTATTGAACCACTTGATTGAGTAATCGAATAATTAAAAATAACTAATTAATAAAATAAAGTGATGATCACTGTTGCAAAGATAAGCCCTCCCTGATTACAAAACGGCAATTCGGACACACAGCATTGCTCTGTGAGAGAATGGTAACACTTGAATAGACTTTAAAAAAGTATGATAAACACTAATTCTGCTGATCTTAAAATACCTCAAAGATCAAATAAGGGGAGGAAGCCTACCATGATCCAAGGGTCGATGCAGGGCGCATGGAAGTGGTGCAAGCAGGGCAGAGTCCTCAACAAGTCGCCTTCCTCATAGCCACTCAGACACACCTCACACACCTCTTCACTCCTTCGAGCATCCGCACCCCCCTCATTCGCAACTGCATTCAAAGTATTTTTGCAGTTGTTGTAATTGTTTTTAGATGAGCAAGTTTGGTTGACGTGGTGGCTGTTATGAAGATGATTTAAACTGTTAGTTTTTGTGGCAGCATCTTCTCTGGGAACACTTTGGGAAGAAGTGGTGTTGTCACAGGAATTCTCAGATGACTGGGTGGAGTGGAGGTTGTAGTTGTAGATGTTGATGTTGATGTTCGTGAGATTGTTGGTCTTTTTTTGTGAATGCACCACTTCCCACTGCTCGACGAAGCACACGTCATCGTCAGCGTCATCCTCTCGGAAGACTATCTTGTTGTAGTTCAGCTTGGTGCTTGGTGTCGCAGCCTCCGAAGAGTTCTTGCTGCTGCCTGTGGAGTCATTGGTGTCAATGGAAGACGTGACGTTGTTGTTGGAAGATGAAGTGAGGTCGGTACTGGTGGATGAAGTGAGGTTGGTACTGGTGGATGAAGTGAGGTCGGTACTGGTGGATGAAGTGAGTTCGTCACTAACAAAAAGTCTTTCATCGACTGCATTATTGCTGCTGTTAGATGAGCCTTTGTGGCTGCAAGATAAGGTAGTGTCAGTGGAGAAAGTACAACTTGTGCTGTTGTTACTGCAAGAAGGACTGCTCTCGACAATGAGGCAATCACTTTCAGATGAGTTCATGCTGTTAACACTTGTTGTTCCAGAGATGGATGCATCATTAGAGAGTGGTGTGTCGTTGTGTAGTCTGTTCGCATATCGACCTGGATACTGGAATGTAGGCAGAAGTTCAAGCTCCTCCTTCCTCAAGCCTTTCTCACCAGCATCACCCATCCTCTCACCAAGTCTTAAGAGTTCCTTTTTGTGTGTGTATTTGTAAAAAGTATAGCCTATACTGTATAGGCAGCAGAGAATTGTCCAAGCAAACCTCGTAGTTATCAGTGTAAAGCCTCCTGTGTGTGTAGGATGGCATATGATGGCTGGAGTGATCAAACACTTGTTGTCTGAGAAACTGTCTAGACTGAAGACTGCGAGAAAAATGAGAGGGATCCTGTTGTGGTGATAATTAGAGATTTGTCTACAAGAGTAGTTGAAGAATATATCAGAAAAGATGACACATTTTTGATAAATATAAATTATATAATGACACAAATAAAAAAATGTAATTAATATTGTTGAATAATTGTACTATTGTAAAGATATTTGAATGTTTAACACTTTTATGTTTTCTTTTATTTAGATATATTAAGATATAGCTATAGTTTTAAACAAATGAATTTAAATTCTTTCTGTTAAATACTTTGAAAAGAAGTTAAATAGTTTGAAGCTTGCATAAAAAACCAACCAAAGAACTGTAGAGATTTTCCGAGTCGAGTTGTTCCTTGCAAATGAAATAGATTATAATATAATTATGATAATTATAATAACTATAAACAATTCACATGAGTTTCGAAAATTAAAATATACCTGTATGAGATAGGCTATCGCTGAGTCGTTTATTAGGCTGTACTCTTCACTCTGTAGCTTAGAAGCGTACTCGAAATCTGAAGACAAGTTCATCATAGCCACAACTGATAGTTAGCAGTAGGTGCCTAAGAACCCAAAGGCACGTACTAAAGAGACGAAGACTGGACGGCTATCACACCAAACCACCACTGACACCAGCTACGAGTCCGGCACTCAAATGAGTAAAAGTTATCGCGTATATATTAATAAATAAATTATTTTTGAAAACCCAATTTATTTAGTGCTTTTTTTAATTTTAATGTATTTTTCATCATAGATTATATTTTGAAATATTTTTGTTAATTAGCTGAACATAAAATTATTAACAGTGTGTTAAATTGTTTGCTTAGTTAAACGGTTAGCGCTCTATATGTGTTTCATACAATCCAAGTTCGATTCCCCGTCATTTTGAATTAATGATAAACTAAGTATTCTGAATATTTTATTTAATTCATTTTTATTAAAATATTATGAATATTTACTTTAGGAATTTTTCATAAATATTTAGATGCATGGGTTAGGGTTAAGATTAAGGTTAAGTTTAGGCCCTAAACTTTAGGGTATCAATCAATCAATTAATCAAATAGCTTTCTATAGCGCTCTTTCTTCAAATTCAAGAGCGCTCGTAAATAAATGTGTTAAACAGATATGTCTTCAGATCCTTACGAAAAGTAAATAAACAAAATTATTGGATCTGAAGACAAACTATTCAACAAAATCATAAACGGTTAAAAGCGGCGGCCAAGAAGGGTAACAGTTAAGATTAAGATTAAGTTTCGAGTTGAGGTTGGGGTTAAGATTTAGATTGAGTTTAGAGTTATGGTTACGTTTAGGGTTTAAATGGATGAAATATACTTTTTACACGTTTTCCTTGATTATATTTATGATTATAGTTAATAAAAATATAATACATCAAAAATATAAATTATCAAAATACAAATAAAAGATAATTTCAACCATTAAAATATACGCGATAACTTTTACACATCTGAGTGCCGAGCCCGTAGCCAGTATCTAACCTTTCCTTTCTTTCTAAGGTCCTTGAAAAAGTTACTTCTCAACAATTAATCTTCTATCTAGAAAAAAACTCACTTCTTCCTTCCTTTCAATCTGGTTTCAGAATTGGCCACTCCACTGAAACTGCTTTACTTAAACTCTATAATGACCTTATTTTAACTTCTGATTCTAATGCATCAACTCTTCTTTAATGCCTTGACTTTTCATCTGCTTTTGACACTGTCGACCATACTCTTTTATTGAATGTTTTAGATTCTTCCTTTAATATTTCTGGTTCCTCCCTTATCTGGCTTAAATCATACTTTTCTGAGCGAACTTCCTATGTATCAATTGAATCTTCTCGTTCTTCTTCTGTTTCTTTATCTTATGGTGTTCCACAGGGCTCAATCCTTGGTCCCTTACTTTTTATTCTCTATACCTCAGAACTACCTAATATTATTTATTCATCTTCTTTAAACAGTCAAATTTATGCTGACAACTCCTATATTTATACATCTTTCACTGACTCTTTTCTTGACCTTACTGTTAATAAAATAACTCTCTGTCTTCAATCTATAATCTCTTGGGCTTCTTCTATGTTTCTCAAACTTAATCCGGACAAATTTGAACTCATATATTTCAATAAAAAATCAAAGTCTTTACTATCCCTTCCTTCTTTAGTTTTGCCTTCTCCCTCGTCACTCTCTCTAAACCAGAGGTTCACAACCCGCGGCCGGCGGGCCGCATGCGGCTCACCGGCCTGTTTTATGCGGCCCCCAGACAACTAGTCCATTTTGGCTATTTGCGGCCCTAACAGAATTTTAAATCGACGCATCCGCCCATCTTTTTTTAATAGTACTTTTTTCACATTCTTAATATAAAACGATTGAAACAACAACAACGAGCGATAATTGAGTTATTTTAATTTAATAAGAATGTCAAAGCGTAAAATTGAAGCAGAAAATCGTCAGTTTTATGAAGAATGGACAAATGCAGCATTTCAACGGAACAGCTTTGTGCCTAATTTGTCGCGAGTTCGTAACTGTAATGAAAGACTGCAATTGCAAAAGACATTATGAAACCAAACACGCTGCTACATTTGATGATGTGAAAGGCGAAGCTAGAAAAAATAAAATTGATCAACTTGTAAAAAGATTGTCATCTGAGCAAAATTTTTTTACCAAAAAAGTTAATGAAAATAAGACTTTTGTTCGTGCCGGTTGTGCCGTAGCACAGATTATTGCGCGATCGTCTCGACCATTTACTGATGGTGATTTCGTCAAAAACTACATGCAAGCTATTTGCAAAGAAGTCTGTCTTGAGAAAACAGACCTGTTCAACAAAGTGCCATTGTCACGGATGACAATCCAGCGCGGGGTGGTTGATTTATCCAACGACGTTTGTGAATAGTTGCGTGACAAGCTTGCCATTTGCAATTATTTTTCAATTGCCTTAGATGGCACAGCACAGCTTCTGGTTTTTGTTCGTGCGGTGGATGAGAACTGTAAATTAACTCAGGAATTAGCAGAAATGGCATCACTACGTGGACATATGACTGGTGCAGATATTTTTGGAGGAGTTAAATCTGTTCTTGAAAACCTTAACGTTCAGTGGCCAAAGCTCTGTTGTGTTACTCTGACGGTGCACCCGCCATGACTGGTTAAGAATTTGGACTTGTTGCTCATCTGCGATCACATTTGCGAGACTTAGGAATTCCAACAGACACCCATCTGCAATCTGGTAATTTATGTCATTTTCCTATTTTTTCAGCTTTTCAGAAGGAATACCAGTGAGACTTTAATAAATACCACGATAGTTGTGAAGCGTTACTAAAGGAATTTAATGAACGTTTTGATGCATTCAGGGAGGATAAGGATTTATTCAACTTCATCCGTGACCCTTTCTCTTGTGGCTGTAGAATCCGTACCTGAGCAATGTCAGTTAGAAGTCATTGATCTTCAATGTTCACCAGAATTAAAGTCTGCGTTTCCGCATAACTCAATTTTAACTTTTTATGGAAGTCTTAGTTCAGTTGAATATGGAGCGGTCAAAGATTTGGCTTACCGAAATGAAAAATCGTATCAAAGACTGTATACATTTTTTTTGAAAAAAAGGAAGAAAAAAATATTATCCATTTAAAATATTCATAATAAATACTACAATATTATACTTTCTAGCTATTTAAAAATTGGAAATAGGCTAAAAACGCACGTCTTAAATTTCTTTTACAAATCTCAAATATTAAATATTTAGATTTATGTTTTAGTTAGTTCTATCCGGTTTGATTTATTCAGTCATAGAAATATTTAAAAAAAGTATTTTTACTTCTCTTGATTTTAGAATACTCAATTTATATGAGTTTTTGGCTCTTTTGTTCATTCCAACAGTTTCTGTTCTGATTTTAGCGTCTCGCTGATCATCGCGATTTATTAAGCAACAAGTGAGTAATATAATTTATTTTTTTTCAAAATACATTTCATAAGTAAAAAAAATTTTTTTTAAATATTGGGCTCTTATGTTTATTTTTCGTAAAACTATATCATTATTTTATATCATGCACACCATGACGTTTACACAAATGTCCCGATTCACCTAAAACTAGGTTTCACGAATTTACAGTAGTTTTTGTAGTATTTTTATAATATTAATTGAAGAATGCATTGAATAAAGAGTATTTTGAGATAAGCATCGTCTAATAATTTATTTCATAAAGTTTCTAAACTAGTAAAATAGCACTGTTTGTCCCGATTTCTCATAATGGTAATCGGGACATTAATACACTATCATGATTTGCTTGTTAATATAGATTTTTTTTTACAATACTGGGTTCTTTTAAAACAATTAAAGTTTTAACGTTAAAAAGTAATTGAATATTAACTTAATTATTTTTAAAGACCATTCAATGAAGTAAAAATAGCTATTTTAGGGAAAAATAATATGTTACGGAGATTTAAATGGCCGTCATTACGGGCGCCATTTTAAAAAGTTGATTTTAAATTTTTCATTTATTTCAGCAGATAGTAACAATTGTGTGAAAAAAAGAAGGAAAAAAGAAAACTAAACAAAAATTAAATTCAGAAATTTTATATTGTTTTTTTTAGATGAAGTTTTATGGCTGTCAGCGTTCACTGATAATCTGAAAAACTATTTGTTCAATTAAAAAAGATTAATACAATTATTGTGTTTGAAATTATTATTATACTCTATAATACATACATGAGTATACATAAAGCAAGTTTTTTTGAAATTAAAAACCTAAATATAGAAAGACACAAAGTCTGTAGCCCAATCTGGATTAACCCATCTATTGGCATATCCAGTAGTTGCAGAGGCATTCCGCAAACGCATTGCCACACTAACCAGTTCAGCTGCTGTTGAAAGATTACTCAGCGATGCTTCACAAGTTTTGAGTGCACGCCGCACGCTGTCGGATGTCGAATGAAACTCTTGACAAGATAGTGTTCGTTCAGTCTGGGATTAAATGAGTGTACTTTATAAAGTTAAACTGACAATATAGAGCCATAAAAATATTTCAAAGTCAGAATATTACAGAATTTACACTTTAAAGTTGTGCAACATGTTTTTTTATTATAAGGGTCATCTAAAATAACATTTTTTATTTCTTAGAGTCTTTTAAACTTATTTTTGTTTTTCCTTTGTATTAAAATAATTTTAAAAGTTAATTTTGAGTAATGGTTTGTAAAAACATTGTTTCAATGGCTTTTATGTTGCAGTGTTAATCAGAGGTGGCGATCTGCGGAAAATCTTGGGTAGGTCCTTCCCAGGGTTGGAATCAATGAAGCGGTATCGACCAATACAGTAAAAGCAATACTATTTAGTATTGTTTACTGTAGTGCAAATTTTTTTGTATCAACTATTAATATTTTTATCAACAAACATTTAAAAAAAGTTTGATACTCAATAAAATACTTTTCTATTGCCACCTAGCCAACCCTGTTCCGCCCCTCATGCCATATTCAGCATATACTTTTAGCGACTATTATTGACTGGAAAATCGAACTTTTTATCGAAAAACAAGCTTTTCTCAGATTTTAATCATTTATGAAAACGACCTTCCACGTCTATATGCGTGAGTTGGCAGAGATAGGCAAGAGACTCAAGATGGCCACTAACGTGAGTTTGTTCTTCCTGCTTGTTTGCATTAATTGCAGCACTCTATGGTGTACAGAGGCAGTTCCATTAAGCGAAGTCCAGGTACATGGAACACTGAAGAAGCTTGGAGATCTCATACCTTCTGCTTCTTTGGTTTGTCTGAAATTTCCTTTAAACTAGTTTTAAATTATTCATTTACAATTTGGCATTCATTTCTCAGTACATTTGAAAATGTTATCTGTGGTGAATAAATGAAATAATCTTCAAGATTAGATAGCCTATACTGTATAGGCTATACATTAGAAAAAATAATTTCTGATTATCACAATACTAGTTTGGAGGATAAAGCTGAAAACATCACTGAAACTTGCAGCGACAAGAGTCTGAAAGGAGTTTATTATTCTTCCTCGGTTGTAAATCTTACTTTTGACGAGATCATAACAGACATGGTAAATATTATTGAAGTAAACCGAAAACATCTTGTAAGTACTTTTTACAGATTTTAATTTATTGATTATTCCTAAATTTAAATAAAAAATTGTAAAAATAAAAATATTTTCAATAAACTTCCAAAATTTCTAAATGATTGGTGTCGAATCGGTTGGTTGCGCCATTGTGCTAATAAGAGAAATTTCATGGTTTTCTTTTTCCAAGAAAAAGGGAAAGCGAGGGGCTAGGGTTAGTGCATGGGGCCGTACTCTTGAAGTGTTTTGTGTTTGAAAGTAAAGAAACATCAACAAATTCTATACTTTTATTTTTTAAATTTCAAAAAGATGTATCCTACAATGTTCGATTTATATTTTTATTATATATAAGTAGTTCGATTAATAAAATTATAAATAATTAGAATTATTTAGGTATATCATATATGAACTTCTCAAGATAGATTTTAATGATAAAATAAAGCTAAAAAAGCAGTGAGTAGATTTCATCAAGAAAAAGATTTTGAATGCATAGAAAACTTCCATAGAATATTATTGAATATTCTACTCAGGCTCTTATGTGTCAATCCTGAGTTATCGATCCACCAAACTCTTATATGCTCCAACTTTAACGCTTATAAGTTTTTAAATGAATTTTTTAAAACCATTATTGACTCAAGAATTGAATTTCCAATCGAAAATGCAAGCTCTCTCTGAAATGCGTCGTTAATGCAAACGACCTTCCATGTCTATATAAGTGAGTTGGCAGAGATAGGCAAGAGACTCAAGATGGCCACTAACGGGAGTTTTTTCTTCCTGCTTGTTTGCATTGTTTGCAGCGCTTATCAGCGTTCAGAGGGAGAATTAACCGGAGAAGAGAAAGCAAAGGCTTTAGAATTGTTTTCCTATAACATTATATTTAATTCGATGAAAGCTGCCTATTTCTTGGTGAGTGTTATTACAGCTGAAAGCAGTTTTTAAAAAAAATATTTTTTTCCAAACTTTGCATTAATGTTTTTATTTAATTAATTGTTTCAAAATTATATCTTTTAATATACTGGCAATATTTGATTATTCAAACTTTAAAGAATTAATGTAACTAATTCAGAAATGGGATGATGGATTGGCGACCAGAGCGAAAACTTACGCCAGTGCTTGTGGTCACAGTAACAATTATACTTATACACAAGCTACTAATGTGCCCAATCGTACTGATGTGCGGGACAGAGTCTATTTGGGATACGACTTCAAGGGAATATCAATGATTACTCTAGTCAAGAAGATGATGAGAAATATTGATAAAGACCCCTACTTTGTGAGTAATTTGCAATTTTAAATTATTTACATGATGAACCTTTTATGACTATGACTGTTTATTAAAATTTTTTGAATAATCTGAAAGAGAGTAGAGAAGATCGTTACCATCGGATGCGATGTCAAGTTGTGTGCAAAGTATATGGAATTTCGAAATCAAGTAGTTTGGCCCGACGTGGAGTATATCGTTTGCGTGATGACGTACAGGTTAATTTTGTATTATTATTTAATATCAGACTGACTCAAATTTATTATTCTGAAGCCCATTTATAACACGTTAAAAATTTATAAACACATTTTATTACTTCAAAAACAGATTTTAAGCGGAAATGTAGACCAATTTCTCAAAAAGATCTTCTTAAAATTACTTCAAATGTTGATCTTCATTTTCAAATAAGTTATAAAAAATGATTTTTGTTTAAAATAAAGCATTTTGAAATGGTTTAGAGACTTGCTTGGCACACCATACATGCTCTGTGCATTTTATGCTAAATTATAATGGTAACACGGTTGGAGGATACAAAGTCTTAAGGATAAAAAGTCTTAAGAATAAAAAGTTTTAAGGATAAAAAGTCTTAAGGATAAAAAGTCTTGAGGATAAAAAGTCTTCGGATAAAAAGTCTTCGGATAAAAAGTCTAAGAACAAAAAGTCTTAAGGATAAAAAGTCTGGATAAAAAAGGAAAAAAAACTGGTTCTCGATCGTGGTTATAAAAAGTCTTCTAGAAAATAATCTTTAAGGAAAAATAAGTGATTAATACGTGATCTTTAAAACTTAAAGAATAAAGTATAATACTTTTATCTAATGTTGGCTCTATTTTTTTCGTTCAATCTCGAAATAACATTTGAATAAATTTTACTTGGCTGTTGTTGATTTTTCACTTTAACCATTAAATTTTCTGCTGGTTCTCGATCTACGAGACGTCACCTCTGTAGCCTGAGAAATATAAAGCATAAAATGTGTTTAGAAAGTCTCCAAAACAGTTCAGAGAGGACATAAAAGATGCAGAAAAAAAAAAGATGAGAACAATACAGTGGAGAGAGTAGGGATTGAGCTCAAGGACTGTTTGAGAATATCAGAAAATCAAAAGGAATGGAGGAAACTGGTTGGAGGTCTTACTGTGGTGCTCCAATAGTGTTTAAAAACATAGCCTATAGTCTGACTTACTGACTTAGCCAAAATTGTATAAATTTTAAATATTATTTTTATATTTTAATAAATTAATAAAATATCATATATAATCATAAAAACAATTATGCAGTTACTTACTACAGTTTAACTTAAAAATAATTTTTCAAACTTATTAATCACAGCTTGACAGACAGACAGGTATGTTAGAAAATACATTACAAAATTAAAATTGTTTGGGGATACTAATAATGGCATTAATATTAAGAAAATGGTGAATAATAAATGACATGGAACACATGGTTATTATTGTATTCAGAAAATATTTAGTAAACTTATCAAAGTTATTGAAGTTAGTGAATATTCTTATAATCTACGTCAAATTAATGAATAAATTTAAAAAATCAAAGTTTTAGAATTCTTGTTTTTACAATTTTTTGAGCTTGAGTCATGTGTCGAAGAGTCCTTTTGAACACAGTTTGTCCTTCATCTGCAAGGCTCATCTGCCTGGTGAAGTAGGTAACCAGTGGGAACTTGAAAGCTTTGCACTGGTGCTAAATCTGAGGCCCTAGCACTTCTTCCTCTAGATTATTCATGTTTTCAATTTGATATTCCCTAAATTTTGTAAGAAAAATTTAAAATTATTAATTAGTCTCTTCTTAGTATTTGTTAATTACAATTGTTTCTAAAAATTATTTTACATTCATTAAAATTAATAAAATTATTTAAAAAGCACTTCTTCCTCCATTGGGAGTTTGCAAGCTTTGTACTGGTGCTCAATCTGAAGCCCTAACACTTCTTCCTCCAGATCAAGAGAGGCGAACTGCGGAAAATCTTGGGAGGGTCTTCCCCAGGGCTGGAATCAAAGAAGCGGTATCGGCCAATATCGGTACCAGCGATACTATTTAGTATTGTTTGCTGTCTTGCTAATTCTTTTTTTTATCAACTATTAATCTCTGTATCGCTAAACATTAAAAAAAAGTTTGATACTCATTAAAAATACTTTTCTATGGCCACTTTAAGCGATTTGAAGAAAAACAATAGCGATTTTAATACCTTTTATTATTGGTCATCTGTATAAATTCAATTACAACTAGCCATCAAACCTACCAATATCAAAACCACCACTCTAAAAATATAACCACGGTCCACGAGTTTAAAGAAAAATTTAACTTTCTTTTAAAGTTTTTAGCATTTGAGAAAAAATAATTAGGTTTTTCATTGCGTCCTTATAGATTCAATTAATGTTATTCTTATATTCTTTCATTCATTTACTTTATATATATATTTTTTCCCAATTATTTTATGATCGACTAAAGAAAACGTTCCACAAATCTTTTTAATATTTTTACAAATCTATTTATCAATTCTTTTTAGAAATAAAATAATTTTCACAGATTTGCATCCATATGCCTATGTCTGAATAAAATAGGGAAATTCCTTTCAATAGTGTCAAATGTATTGATAATTGAATAATAATAAAATTTCCGGACAACCTGGTTTTTTACAGTAACCTTATAATAGAAGTATACATAGGTGGCGATCCTGGGGGGCCCTGGGGTCAGGACCCCCCCCCCCCCACTTTTTCCCCTTTTTTGTATTCAAAAATTTCTATTTGTATATGAGCATAATCGTCAAAAATGGCATAAAAGTAAATGTTTATACAGTAATACATTGTGAGTATGTGTAGACTACACATTGTGTAGTAATAGTGATAGCTGTCTAAATAAAAATATTCTTTTATTACTTAAATACTCTTTCACCTAGTTTTTTTCATCACTATGGCATAGGCGGGAATCCTGGAGTCTACCTCTACAAGAACCCACTCACTCTTTTAAAAATACACATTTCTCAATTCTAATTTTAATACGAGCCTAATCGTCAACCATGGATACAAAATGCTAATACAATAATACATTGTGAGTATGTATCTTTATATGGACCCCCTCAGTTTTACATATACAATAATTTCTCAAATCCTATCTTAAAACAAGCAAAATCGTCTACCATAGCATCAAACAGAATTTTTATTCAGTAATATATTTTTTCAATTTTCGCAAGCAGACATTCAGAATGCTTTTCAGAAAATATCCGTTCACTTTTTGCAAGCAGACAGATTAACATTTTTATAAAAAATTCATTCATATTGTGCTACTTATTTTGCATGAGCGAAATTCATAGGGGGATTCTGAGGTCCACTTCAATATCGACCCTTTCAATTTTTTAGATGAACCAAAGTTAATGAATTTCAAATGGCTTCGAAAATTAACTAAAGCTGTGGTTGAATCAAACTACAAGTTTCATATCGCATAACTGCCAAAAAGGAATGCTGAGGCTTTTAGCTCATTCTATCGTTAGAAACACAGTGTGCACTGTCAATGCCGAATCAAGCCAGTTTGGTGTTGTGGTTGACGGCACACAAGACTGCAATGGGTTAGAGCAGATATGTATTCGTTTTTTTGATGAAGCTCTGAATGTTAATGAACAGTTTATTGGTTTATTCAGCCCACCAGATACGATCGAAAAACATTATCTGCTTTAGTAAAAGATTTTCTGATCAGAATTATGCTAACTATAGAAAAACTAAATGCTCAGACTTATGACGGCGCTGCTAGCATGAACGGCCGATATAACGGTTGTCAGGCTATTATCAGCAGTGAGCATCTGCTTGCATTGTTTTTCCACTGTTCTACACACTGTGCAATTCTTGTTGCCCCGCACAAAGCTGCAGCAAATCCCTTTGTGAGCAATTCACTTCAGTTTGTCCAAGAGTTAGGTGCTTTTTACAATCGTTTAGGGAAGGTCAAGAAGCAGTTTAGTGATGCTTTAGTGTCTCTTACAATAGAATTTCCTGATGAGCCACTGAATAAAAAGTATAGTATAAAACTTCTTTGTCCTACAAGATGATTGACCAGAGTTTCTACAGTGTCTTTTGTGCTGTTCATTAACATTCAGAGCTTCATCAACAAAACAAATGCCTATCGATTCCTGCTCTAACCCATTGCAGTCTTGTGTGCCGTCAACCACAACACCAAACTGGCTTGATTCGGCATTAACAGTGCACACTGTGTTTCTAATGATAGAATGAGCTAAAAGCCCCAGCATTTCTTCTTGGCAGTTATGCGATATGAAACTTGTAGTTTGATTTAACCACTAATTTAGTTGATGTTCGAAGCCTTTTGAATTTCATTATCTTTCGTCGATATTGAAGTGGACCTCTGAACCCCCTTGTGAATAAGTGGCACAATAAAAATGATTTTTTTATAAAAAAGTAAATCGGTCTGCTTGCAAAAAGTGAACTGATATTTTCTGAAAAGCATCCTGAATGTCTGCTTGCGAAAAATGAAAAATCATAAATTTAATTTTCATAAATATAATTTATTAATTTAAATACTTAAATATAAAAAGAAGAGTAGGTGGATGAGTATTTGAGTAAGCAAAGAATAATTTTGCTTCAGGCGGCTATCACTACAACTACCCAAAATGGTGCTAGGACAAAATGTCACTGGACAAAACGGCACGGACAAAATGGCACGGACAAATGTCACGAGGACAAAATGGCAGGGACAAAATGTCACGAGGACAAAATGTCACGGGACAAAATGTCACGGACAAAATGTCACGGACAAAATGTCACGGACAAAATGTCACGGGACAAAATGTCACGGACAAAATGTCACGGACAAAATGTCACGGGACAAAATGTCACGGACAAAATGGCACGGACATAATGTTATGAGTATCGGCAAATGAATTGCACTATACAAATTATATTCAATTGTAGTGCTTTTTCTTTTCAATATTTTCAATCGCCATCTTTATTTGCGCATAGATTCGATTCCCAAAATCTTAAAGGCACCATGCCTTTAGTTTTGAAGATGATAAAAATTCGTTTCTATTTATTGTTCGAAAGAATTCATCGGAGTTTATTGACACTTCAATATCATTAAAGCAGAAAGCATGTGGTTTTTTTAATAGAAGTAAAACAAAGTCAAGTCAAAACGAATCTACCATGGAGCTCACATTATTTCAAAGTTTGTAAAAATTATAAAATAAAAAATATTGATAAAATCAACATTCTTTTCAAACAACATTAATGTTCAAACCCGTGCAATGTCTGCTAAATAAGCGATTGGATCTCGGTTGTTGTAGTCGGTAACCATGGTGCGCAGTGCTTCGTTGATGCGGATGTAGGTCTTCTTTTTCTTTCCAGCCGTTGTGCCCAGTTCCAATTGACGACGGAGAAGTTGAAAACTGTGTTGTTCCTGCTGCAATTTCCGCGCAAGTCTTGTCGCTGTTGGATGCGCAATACCAACTACATTGTTGAATGCGTGTGCCACCCCTCAAGTGCGTTGTTGTTGCGAGGCAAGTTGTTGATTACTCTCGAAAATTGAGTCCATATTTCGATTGGGAATCTTGGTTGCCCTCTTCTTCCTCTTCGTAATCGGCGGATGAAATTATCTTCCATGTAATCACAAATTACCTCTATGTCTTGGTAAGATGGATCTTCAGTCAACTGTTCAAACAGCTCAACAACATTTTGGGGTGGAACGAATGCTAAGGCCAGGAGACGTTTGACCAGGAGCGCAAAATCTGGTTCATTTCTGTAACGTTCAGAAAATCCTACTACTACTACTACTACTACTACTACTACTACTACTACTACTACTACTACTACTACTACTACTACTACTACTACTACTACTACTACTACTACTACTACTACTACTACTACTACTACTACTACTACTACTACTACTACTACTACTACTACTACTACTACTACTACTACTACTACTACTACTACTACTACTACTACTACTACTACTACTACTACTACTACTACTACTACTACTACTACTACTACTACTACTACTACTACTACTACTACTACTACTACTACTACTACTACTACTACTACTACTACTACTACTACTACTACTACTACTACTACTACTACTACTACTACTACTACTACTACTACTACTACTACTACTACTACTACTACTACTACTACTACTACTACTACTACTACTACTACTACTACTACTACTACTACTACTACTACTACTACTACTACTACTACTACTACTACTACTACTACTACTACTACTACTACTACTACTACTACTACTACTACTACTACTACTACTACTACTACTACTACTACTACTACTACTACTACTACTACTACTACTACTACTACTACTACTACTACTACTACTACTACTACTACTACTACTACTACTACTACTACTACTACTACTACTACTACTACTACTACTACTACTACTACTACTACTACTACTACTACTACTACTACTACTACTACTACTACTACTACTACTACTACTACTACTACTACTACTACTACTACTACTACTACTACTACTACTACTACTACTACTACTACTACTACTACTACTACTACTACTACTACTACTACTACTACTACTACTACTACTACTACTACTACTACTACTACTACTACTACTACTACTACTACTACTACTACTACTACTACTACTACTACTACTACTACTACTACTACTACTACTACTACTACTACTACTACTACTACTACTACTACTACTACTACTACTACTACTACTACTACTACTACTACTACTACTACTACTACTACTACTACTACTACTACTACTACTACTACTACTACTACTACTACTACTACTACTACTACTACTACTACTACTACTACTACTACTACTACTACTACTACTACTACTACTACTACTACTACTACTACTACTACTACTACTACTACTACTACTACTACTACTACTACTACTACTACTACTACTACTACTACTACTACTACTACTACTACTACTACTACTACTACTACTACTACTACTACTACTACTACTACTACTACTACTACTACTACTACTACTACTACTACTACTACTACTACTACTACTACTACTACTACTACTACTACTACTACTACTACTACTACAACTAACAATACTCATTAAATTTTGTCCGTGCCATTTTGTCCGTGACATTTTGTCCGTGCCATTTTGTCCCGTGAGATTTTGTCCGTGACATTTTGTTCGTGACATTTTGTCCGTGACATTTTGTCCGTGACATTTTGTCCGTGACATTTTGTCCGTGACATTTTGTCCGTGCCATTTTGTCCCGTGACATTTTGTCCTCGTGACATTTTGTCCGTGCCATTTTGTCCGCGTGCCATTTTGTCCGTGCCATTTTGTCCGTGCCATTTTGTCCCGTGACATTTTGTCCGGCCACGACCCAAAATATATTACTGAATAACAATTCTTTTTCGTGCTATGGTAGACGATTATACTTGTATTAAGATAAGAGTTGAGAAATTATAGTATTTGAAAAACTGAAAGGGGTCCATGTTAAGATGGATCTCAGGACCCCCCTAGCATCGCTGCCCAAACATACTCACAATGTATTACTGTATTAGCATTTTTTTATCCCATGGTTGACGATAAGGCTCGTATCAAAATTAGAGTTGAGAAATGTGTATTTTTAAGAGTGAGGGGGTCCTTGTAGAGGTGGACCTTAAAACCCTCTCAGGATTCCCTTCATAGTGATAAAAAAAACTAGGTGAAGGAGTATTTAAGTAAGCAAAGAATATTTTTGTGTTAGACAGCTATCACTATAACTACACATACTCACAATGTATTACGGTATAAACATTTACTTTTATGCCATGGTTGACGATTATGCTTATATCAAAATAGGAATTTTTAAATACAAAAAGAGAAAAAAAGTGGGGGGTCCTTATTAAGGTGGACCCCCTCTACTAAAAAAAGTAGAGGGGGGGGGTCCTGGGGTCAGGACCAGTGGCGCAACTTTTTTCGAAAAACGATGAGTTTTTTTTTGTTGGAAGGGGGGGGCGGGTAATGAATTTCCCAATATGCCATAAAACAATGATATTTGCTCTGGATGGCCATCGGGCCTTTATCCCACGAAATATTTTATATATCAACACAGAACATAGAGATCCCACAAAATAACACTAACATGTCACAAATTCTGAGAAGAAATAGAGCACCACTAGACCTTAACTACACTCCTAATTCTTTACACTTTTCATATGTAACTTTTTCCAGCACATTATATAAAGAACAATGCAGATAGACAAAATAACTCTCGAGCTTTCAGAATTATCCAACCTTCATGGAAGGGATGCTGAAACTGTGCAAAGACAGCTCAAAATCACATAAATAAGTTTACGTGCGGATCAGTCTGATCTCATTGCATGTATCGAGCTGCAAGAACTCTTTTGTGCCACAAGCCTTCAGTCCGAGATGCACTATATGCTCGATGTTTCTCTGACTCTGCCAGTTACTTCATCAGATGCAGAAAGGGCATTTTCTAAACTTTGGCTTATTAAAATTCATCTTAGGACGACTGTATCTGCTCGTCGTTTGCAAAGCTTGTTTGAGAATATCTGTTACCAAAACAGCTACGGCACTTCTTCCAGTAAATGAAATGGTGAAAAGATTATCACAAACTGATGACACAACTCTAAGAATACTATGCAACTTAGTTTGTATTTTTCCTTTTGTATCATTAATAAACTATCTAAATTCTTTATCAACTATAATTGTTAGTTTTTATTTAGCCCATTTACCGCCGCTACCCGAGAGAAAAAGTTAACATGGATTTTACATTCAGACTTGCATTATATGGTTCTAATAATAACTCAAGCAAAATTGGAAACAATTATTTCATAAGTTTTAATGGGGCAAAATGTTGCGAAAACGCAACATGAGCGGGAAGTGTGACATACTTCTGTGCAGTAAAAAATCATAAATAAATTGATTCAAACCACATTTATTAAAACAGAAATAAATTTAAATTGTAAATAGTTCGATAAAATTATGACTTCAAATTATTTTATTAGTTATAATAATAATAATAGTAATTTTAATTACAACAAAGTTACTTGTTTAACGTGAATTACAACAGCACATTCATAAACTGTCGTGTTGTTTCAAAGATGACACTGACGACGAATGTTATCTCTATTTTAATTTTATAATCAATCTATGAGAGGTTAAAAATTATATTCCTTTCAATAAAAGCTTCAAGTGTGAAGCTTTTGCGGTTTGGAATTTTTTTTCAAAAGATAAAAATTAACATGCATCTACAAAATTCAACTTTTTATTTTTAAATTTCTTAATACATTAACATTAAAATAATAATTGTGTTATTTTCATAATAACTATTATAATGAATCACTAGGCTTATTAAAAATCATATGAAATCATATTACGTCAAAGTTGCGAAAACGCACCATTGATTTTTAAAAGCATTGAAAACGTTTTACAAGTTATTTTGAATTTAAAAAATTCAATTTAAGTATTAATTATCTTTTCACCCTGAAATTCAAACTAAATTTGTATAAAAATACTAAAATCGAACGAAAAATTGAACAATTATCTAAGCGAAAAAAGATTTTTTTGAAAAATTGTAAATTTGAACAGAAAAGAAAAGATTAAAAATTTAAAAATTGAAATTTAACTTATGAAATTAAAATTTAACAAATTGAAATTTAACTTACGAAATTAAAATTTCTTGTTCAAAATATGTGAAAATACTCGGTATTAAAACAGAAAAAAAATAAAAATTGATGCTGCAAAAACGTAACAACAGCGGTAAATTAGTAAAACACTTTTTAAAAATTTACTTAAGTTGAGCCCCCCTCCCAGCATTTTTTGCTGGTTGCGCCCCTGGTCAGGACCCCCCAGGATCGCTGCCCATGGCATTAACGACGCATTTCAGAGAGAGCTTTTTCGATTGAAAATTCAATTCTTTAGTCAATACTGAGTTTTTTTCAAAAAGTTAATTTACATTAAAGGATTCTTTATGCGTTGCGCTTAACCACTAAATATACACCCGTCTCTGAAAATATTAGGAAACAAAAAACACATAACTTTTACTTTAATTTTTCATTCAAGACAGTGTTGATCCAGTTAACTGTAACTGTAACTTAAATGGTAAATTAACTGAAAAATATGATTCAGTTAACTGTAACTTTAACTGTAACTGTAATTCAATGCATAACTGTAACTGAAATAGAAACTGAAAAACAAGAATACTAACTGAATAGTAACTAAAAAATGGGAAGCGTACAAGATAAAACATTGGCGGAGGCACGTTTTTGAGCAATAATATGATTAATTTATTTTATTCTTCGAGTCCGATTATATTAATTTAGTGTTTTACATAGTTACTTTTTTTCGACCAGTTGAGTTATACAAATTTTTATGAAATTTTTAAGGTTAATGGCGGCAGAAAAAAAAATGGCGTGTGGGCCTATTTTATTTACGAAGCTTCATGCGGCAAAAGCGAATGTCAGGTTTCAGAAAAGGATGATAATGATGAAGAGAAAGTTACCAGGCAACACACTGTAGTTGATAATTATTTACGTAATTACTTTTAAAAATATTATTTACCAAGTGATGAGCATAATTTATAGGCCATTTAAATAATTTCAATTAAACAGTCGTAAATATTTGCAATTTCTATCATTTAGGTTCAGAGAAAATGATTTTTTTATAAAAGATTATAAGAACAATGTAGAAGATTGAATTCGTAAAGATCTTCAAACTGGACATCGCGTTGTCATTAGCATGGATTGCTGGACTAAGAAGGGTCTTACACTTTCATGTCTCGGGATCCCAGCATCCTTTTATAATCCATCAATGCGTCGTGCAATTCAGGTCCTGCTTAATGTTCATTCTGTGTCTCACCAACATACAAGAGAAAGGTTAGCACTTAAATTATTGAGTACCCTAGATTATTGGCTTCATTTGCGCAAGACATTGTTTCAGCTCCCGCTTCACAAGCGTATGTGGAAAGGGTGTTTTAAGTGTGCGGAGACCTAACTGCAGAGGGAAAAATCGCCTCAGCAAAAATCTGGAATTGAAGACTTTATGAAAATGAACAGCGTATATATAGTTTATTTTATTTTAGGGAGTTAAACCACGCAGATCTTTTGACCTCTATAATGGTTTAAAAAAACAACACATATTTATCTAATAATAATTATTATATAAAATATATATATATATATTTATGTTTATGTATATAAACTATTTTTTACTATTATGTCATAGTCGCACTTATAGTTGTACATCATGGGATGGTTTTTCCCAGTATTTATCTAATTTTATTTTAAATTCATCTGTATTTTCAGCTTTTACGATCTCATCAGGCAAGCTAATCCAAACTGTTACCACTCTATGTGTATAAAATTTTTTTCCTGTATTCTTTTGGCACTGTTTTTTGGATAATTTTAGTTAATATCCTTTTGATTACCTTGTATTAAGTGTGAAAATATCTTCCGTTATATTACTGTAATATTTATTATTAATTATTTTATAGGTTTCGATCATGTCCCCTCGAAGTCTTCGGTATTTTAATGTTGGCAACTTAATTACTTTAAGTCTATCGTTGTAAGTCTTGTCTTTTAGATAAAGTAGCATTTTTGTAGCCCTTCTTTGTACATTTTCTATGCAATCAATTTGATTTTTCAATGAAGGACTCCATACACTGCTAAGGTATTCTAGATGGGGCCTAACTATACCTTTAAATAATAATCTAAATGTTTTTGTATCAATAAATTTAAAATGTATGAATATAAAATTAATAAATTTGAAAATTTGAATAATAAGAATAATAATTATGAATAATACATTTATATATCTTTTAAATAATTTGATATTTGAACATTAATTTGGGCTGTATTATAAATAAAAATTCATTTTTTTTCCATCTTGATTAACTGTAACTGTAACTAACAAAAATAACTGAAACTGAAATAGTAATTGAAAAATTAAAATTTGCATAACTGTAACTTGAATAGTAACTGAAAAATTAAATTTTTCATAACTGTAACTTGAACTTGAACTGAAAAATCCGAACTGGAAAATCACTGATTCAAGAGCGTAAAATTAAGAAATATCATTTAGAATCGTCATGAAAAGGTCAGTATTTTTGTTGCTGTGCTTGCCCTGGAACTCATCCATCCATCCATCCATCCATCTATCATCCATCTATCCATCCATCCATCCATCCATTCATCATCCATCCATCCATCCATCCATCCATCCATCCATCCATCCATCCATTCATCCATCTATCCATCCATCCATTCATCATCCATCATCCATTCATCCTTCATCGTCATGAAAAAATCAGTGTTTTTGTTGCTGTGCTTGCCCTGGAACTCATCCATCCATCCATCCATCCATCCATCTATCATCCATCTATCCATCCATCCATCCATCCATCTATCCATCCATCCATCCATTCATCATCCATCCATCCATCTATCCATCCATCCATTCATCATCCATCATCCATTCATCCTTCCATCCATCCATCCATCCATCCATTCATCCATCCATCCATCCATTCATCATCCATCATCCATCATCTATCCATCCATCATCCATCCATCCATACATCCATCCATCATCCATCAATCCATCCATCCATCCATCTATCCATCCATCCATCCATCCATCCATCCATCCATCCATCCATCCATCCATCCATCCATCCATCCATCCATCCATCCATCCATCCATCCATCCATCCATCCATCCATCCATTCATCCATCCATCCATCCATCCATCTATTCATCCATCTATTCATCCATCCATCCATCCATTCATTCATCCATCCATCATCCATCCATCCATCATCCATCCATCATCCATCCATCCATAATCCATCATCCATCCATCCATCCATTCATCCATACATCCATCCATCATCCATCAATCCATCCATTCATCCATCCATCATCCATCCATCCATCCATCATCCATCCATCCTTTCCAGAGAATCTCTCATGAGCAAATATGAATAAATGGTTGCAGCTTGACTATTCTTTGCCTACAGGCCGCAAAACGCAACAACGAAATCCGCCTTTTTCGTCCGTGAGAGCGGCAGTGAACTTTCATGCACCTTTCAGTTCCTAATGTTTTAAAACTCACTTACATAGTTTACAGTCAAAACGCGTAACCAGGCATTTCGCGTAATTCATAAAAATCAGTCAAATCGTGTATCTCATAATTCACGCGTATTGAAGGAAAAAAGCTTAATATTGAATATACTCATTTCAGTCAAATTTTAAAATAACTTGAAATTATTTTTTCATTTTTAGGCATTTCATTAACCTCTTTTCATTCAGTCTGCGTGAACATGAGTTACACGATTTGACTGATTTTTTAGGCATTACGCTAAATGCCTGGATATGCGTTTTGACTGTAACATATAGACGTGGAAGGTCGTAGGCATTAACGACGCATTTCAGAGAGAGCTTGCTTTTCGATTGGAAATTCAATTCTTTAGACAATAGTGAGTTTTTAGAACTTCATTGAAAAAATTATAAGCTTTGAAGTTGGAGCATATAAGAGTTTGGTGGATCGATAACTCAGGATTGACACATAGAGCCTGATTAGAATATTCAATAATATTCTATGGAAGTTTTCTATGCATTCAAAATCTTTTTTTCGATGAAATCTACTCACTGCTTTTTTTGCTCTATTTTATCATTAAAATCTATCTTGAGAAGTTCATATATATATATCATATATGATAAACCTAAATAATTCTAATTATTTAACATTTTATTAATCGAATCGTACATCTACTTATATATAATAAAAATATAAATCGTACATTTTACGATACATCTTTTTGAAATTTAAAAAATAAAAGTATAGAATATGTGTATGTTTATTTACTTTCAAACACAAAACACTTCAACGTGTACGGTCCCATGCCCCACCCTAGCCCCCCGCTTTCTCTCCTCTCTGGAAAAAGCAAACCATGAAATCTTTCTCCTCTATCGTCTCATCCTTATACACCACCTTAGCACATTCCTTTATGGCGCAACCAACCGATTCGACACCAATCATCTTGAAATTTGTGAAGTTCATTGAACATATTTTTAGGTTTACAAATTCTTATTTAAATTTATGAATAATCAATAAATTAAAATCTGTAAAAAGCACCCACAAGATGTTTTCGGTGTTTTTCAATATTATGTACCATGTCTGTTATGATCTGGTCAGTAGTCAGACTTGCATTCGAGGCAGAATAATAAACTCCTTTTATAATTACGCCGGTGCTGCAAGTGTCAGTGATCTTTTCAGCTTTATCCGCCAAACTAGTATTCCATCTCTGTGATAATCACAAATTATTTTTTTTACTTTATAGCCTATCAAATCTTGAAGATGAATTAATTTATTCACAACAGATAAAAATTTTTTAATGTACTGAGAAACGAATGCCAAATTGTAAATAAATAGTTTAAACCTAGTTTAAAGGAACTTTCAGACAAACCAAAGAAGCAGAAGGTATGAGATCTCCAAGCTTCTTCAGTGTTCCACTTATCTCGACTTCGCTGAATCCAACTGCCTCTGTACACTGAAGAGCGCTGCAAATAATGCAAACAAGCAGGAAGAACAAACTCCCGTTAGTGGCCATCTTGAGTCTCTTGCCTATCTCTGCCAACTCACTCATATAGACGTGGAAGGTCGTTTGCATTAATGATTAAAATCTGAGAAAAGCTTGTTTTTCGATGGAAATTTCGATCTTCCAGTCAATAATAGTCGCCAAGTGTATTATTCTGAATATGGCAAATGTTCACTGCTCATTTCCAACACTTGAACCATTTCTAACACATCCTCATACCTCGATATAACCGATAAACCAGCTTTCTCTAAAATTAATATTCAGATTTATGTGGAATACATCAAAAGTCTTCTTTTCATTACTAAATTTAAATTATTTATTTTTATGTTAAACAAATACCAAAGCTCTGCATGGGCATTAGATTAAAAAGAAGAATTTTTATTGATTGAAAAATCGAATTTTCAAGCGTAAAGGAAACTCTCTTCTTCATTAATTCAAATTTACTCCTACGTCGAAAATAAGAAAGACTCAAAAAGGCCATTAAGTTTAAATAAATAAATAATATAAAAAGGGCCATTAACTTTAGTGCAATTTTGCTAGCTGTTTTAATTGTTTGCAACACTTTCAGTGTGGCAGATCACCCCTGTTTCTTTAACAATAATTCGTTTATTTGCAAACAAACAAATTAATTAAGAAATCGAAGCAAATAAATGCTTGTATGATCTCTTAGAAAAATGAAATAATACATGAACTTCTTAATTAAATTCACAAATTAAAAGAATTGTTAATAATAACAAATGTTTTCATTGATTTACAAAAGAAATTAATTAAAGTGATTGGAAAATATAAGTGGTTTAATTATTTTCTTAAAATTAAGGGTATGCTGTATATTCTTGAAATTCAATGGCAATCTGTTCCAGAGTTGGAGCCCTGCATAGATTGGACTATTCATATAGAAATTGGTTCTTGGTGTTTGTAAGTAGTAGTCAGACTTAATTCTCAATGTTCGTGTGCAGTTGGATATGAAGGAATATATTAAATGTGTAAAATAGGAGAATGTGTTTTTTATTATAAGTTTATGAAAAAGAATATAGGTTTTAAAGATGTATAACTGATTGATTGTTAAAATTTGAGCTGGAAGATACAGATGAGATATGTGGTCATGAGAGTGTAATTTAAACAGGACTCTAAGAAAATTATTTTGTATAACATTTAAAGGATGTAAATGAGTTTTGCAAGCAAGTCCCCATAAAGAGAGACAATAGGTCAAGTAAGGTAGAATTAAAGTAGAATAGAGTAACTTAATTATATGAGATGGTAAATTGTGTTTAAGTTTATGTAAAATACCAATATTTTTTGAAAGTTTTTTTGATATATACGTTATATGTTCATTCCAAGAAAGATTACTGGTTATATAAATACCTAAGAATTTTTTATAATCGACTCTCTCTATAATATAAGAATCAATTGTAAGTGTATAATTAATAATGTTTGTTTTTATTTTAGGGCCAAAAAGAATGCTGCATGTTTTTGCATAGTTGATTTTGAGTTGGTTGTCAATTGTCCATTGATGTAACAAACTAAGAAAAGTATTTGCTTTTAAAATAAGATTATTAACATTTTTGTCTTGGAACAATACTGTAGTGTCGTCAGCATAAAGGACAAATTTGCCAATTTCGGAAAGATTCATTAAATCATTAACATAAATGTTAAATAACAAAGGTCCTAAAATAGATCCTTGCGGTACACCAGTGTTAATCTTTAGTGTGTTAGATGTTACACCATCAATGTATACATATTGGGAACGATTTCCTAAATATTCACAAAACCATTTGTGACATGTTCCACGTATTCCATAATGAAACAATTTATCAAGCAAGATAGAATGGTTAATGGTATCAAATGCCTTTGAAAAATCAATGAAAATACCTAATGTGTGTAAGCGAGAATCAATACCAGTAGCAACATGATGCACAACATCCAAAATGGCTAGTTCCGTAGAACTGCCTTTTGTGAAACCGTATTGGCTAGGTGATAGAATATTTTCGTTTTCTATGAAATTATTAAGTCGATTAAAAACAATTTTTTCTAAAATTTTTGATATAGAAGATAATAGTGATATGGGTCTATAATTGTTCGAATCATTTTCTAAACCATTTTTATGTATTGGAATAATTTTAAATAATTTAAAAAGAGAAGGAAATGAACCTGTTTTAAGAGATACGTTAATTAGATGTGTAAGTGGAATTAATATATTTGGTGAAATTTTCTTTAAAAGTTTGTTAGAAATTTGGTCATCGCCACAACTAGATGTATTTGAAATGGTTTTAATGATAGAGCTTACTTCAATGAAGTCTGTTTCTAAGAGAAAAAAAGAATTTTGTGGACTTTTATTCAGGTATGATTTTGTAATATGATTATTTTTGTTTTCAGAAGAAGCAGCAAACTGACTAATAAAAATAGTTGCGATAGAAGATTTGTCCGTAATTATTTCATTGTTAATTTTTAATGTAATATTATTTTGTTTATTGTAGTTATTTAAATGATATTTTATTAAATCCCATGTTTTCTTAATATTATGTTCATGCTTAATGAATTCTTCTTTATTGTATTTATTTTTAGAAATTCTGCAAAGAGAATGAAATAAGTTTTATAAGTAATTATATTGAGATCAGTTGGAGAGCTAATACATTTTTTATACAACTTGTTTTTGTGTTTTGAAGAAACTAAAAGAGCTTTTGTCAGCCAAGCTTGTTTACGCAAGCAAGTATTATGTCTGTTTCTATGTTGACAATGAGTAGTTAGACCACTTTGTATTGTTTCGATGAAGTGTTTTGTGACAAAATCTATGTCGTCAGAAGACAAAACCTTGCTCCAATCATTGGATAACAAAAAAATATTTAATTTGAAAATATTCCTATCTGAAAATACGAAATTATTTTTTGGGATGAAAGATTTTTTTTTAAATTGTAGTTTCGAAAAGGTGCAGATAGGGTAGTGGTCGGATAAATCGTTTGAAAGAACATTAGACTTGTGTAGTTGTAGGTTGTTTGTGTATATATTGTCGATAAGCGTGCTGGAATATGAAGTGACTCTAGTTGGGTGAGTGATGAGTGGGATAAAGTTGAATGATGACATCAAATTGGTAAAATCATTTGATATATTATTACAAACACTATTTAATATATTAATATTGAAATCCCCAAGGATATATATTAAATTATTTTTTATCGATTTATTTCTTAATGTTTTAGTGAGTGCATCATTAAAAAGTAATGGATCTGTATTTGGTGGTCTATAAACAATGATTAAGAGAACATTAGGGGAGTTTTCAAAAATTATTTCAATACATAGCCAATCAAAAACTTGAGAGTTTGGACAAAGATCATCTCTTACTACGTAATAAAGTCTGCTAGATATAAAAAAACCTACACCGCCTCCAATGCGATTTTCCCTATTTTTACTTACAAATGTGTAACCAGGGATTGAAATAAGTTGTGATGACGTGTCATCCAACCAGGTTTCTGACACACCAATTACAGAAATTTGTAGATTAATTTCCTTCAACAAAAAATTAAGTTCTTCCATTTTGTTATATAAACTTCTTGCATTAATATGCAGCAAAGAGAAATTAAAATCAAAGTTCTGAACATTGGCAAGAAGATTAGAGGGCGAGGTTGTTGGAGAGCGTGATGAAGACAGATTCAATGAGTTAAATAGATGAATGTCTGGGTCAAAAGGCAGCAGAACGTCGGGAGCCATTATGAGGTAGGTTTGTGATTGAATTGCCAATATTTTAATACCGCATCGTCCGGATGGATGTCAGCGTTACAGAATTTTTCTATGTCTTTTTCCTCCAAACAAATACGGAATGCTGTAGAGACAGTGGATTGGTCATTTTTAGGTTTAGGTTGGTCAAGTGTCATTTTAATACAAGCATAACACGAAATGATGTTGATATCATGTTGTGCATAATGGGCTGTTATGTCTTTGCTAGTGCAACGTGGCACTTTACTTAAATGGAGAAAAGTTTTTTTCACAATTGGCACGCCATTATTTAATTTTGTTGTAACATCCCTGTTTTTTCCAATCAGCAAAACCTTGTACGGTTTATTCCCAGTTGAGTTTTATTAGAACCTACGGTATTACTGTTGTCAGTAGAGCTCAAATAAACATTATTGTTGGGGATATGTGGAAGAAGCTCTTGTTCTGATGTAGAAGTTCTACTTCGTTTGTTTGGATTGGTAGATAATAATTGAGTCTTTTGTAGCAGTGTTGGTTGTATATTATTTACAGGATTATTATTATTAGTAGTAGTAGAACTGTTATTGTTATTGATGCTGTTATGCTGCACATTACTATTGTTGTTGTTGTTGTTGTTGTTGTTCGGATTTGGACTTTGAATTGTTTCAGACCATAGCCGAGTATTGTACTTGCTTTTTAAATTATTCAACGTTTGTTCAAATTTATTTTTTAAATTATACAATTGGTTGTTAACGTTCAATACACTCTCACTTAATTGTTGTTTATCTTGTGTATGTTTGTTGATAATGGCGTCGAATTTGTTGTCGAAAAGTTGTTCAATTTTTTGATATATGGATTCACAATTGATATTTGTACTAACCGGTATCCTATTGAGATTGGCACTGACATATGTTGGTATACGATTAAGTCCAAAGTTGTCACGGATGTGCAACAACACTTCGATTATGTCCATGAGTTTATCTTTTTTAGTGTTGCCATATTGAACTAATTTAATTTTATCAATATTAAGACTTTTGAATTCGGTGTTTAGCAACTTTTTTGATAAAGTTATTTCTTCGGTTGTAAAAATTTCAGCAGTATTAGATGAAAATGTTTCATTATTTAAACTGTTTAAATTATTTAGTAAATAGCACAAGATTTCATTTATGAAACAATTTTGAGCAGCCATGTTTAGTTCAACCAGGTGCGCAATTCTCCTCCCAAACCACCCTGCTTGCACTTTTTACATCATTAGATTATTCGCCATTGCTTTGAATCGTTGAGCCGATGTACTTCAAGTTGTTCACCTTGTTCGACACTTCTCCCTGTGGACAAATCACTCCAAGGTATTCTGGTTTTTGTGCTCATTCTAGTTTCCCTTTTCTCTAGTGCGTAACTTCACCAATTCAAATTGTTTCCAGTCCGTCTTCTACTTTTCCAGACATTAAAATATTTTCAACGAACATTCTGTTTCAGGGAGAGTCGTGTCTTGATTCATCCGTAAATTATTCGATCAAATCGAGTCAAATATATAATATATTTATATATTTTTTAAAATTCTTTATGTCGAAGCTCACTTGATTCACTGCGGCCATCTTGGTCTGCTGCGGCCATTCCTTGACAGATTCAAAACAACCAACATTCGCACTAAAAACATTCTAATTAATTTAATTTAATTTTTATTTAGACTTAAGATTTTAAAATTTTAATATATTATACCCAAAACCGTTTATTCTACAAATTTATTCGAGCGGCTGCCAAAATGGCTAACCAAAGATGATAGACATTGCAATCATGCAACTCACAGAAAGGTTCAATCTAGATTTTCCTGGTTTGCGTTCATACTTGCAGCTGGAGACAATGTTGCTAACTGGTAAAGTGAACCATGATATTTGCAAGCAGTATCGTGAGTTAAATGCAACTAGTCTTTGTTCACAGTTAACTATGTTTAAAGACCAGAATGAATGTTTGAAAACGCTGAGGCTAAAGCCTAAATCTTCGATTTAGTTTTTGGGTGTGAGGGGGGGGGGGGTTTCATCAAAATTACCAACTTCCAAATTTAAATATTCTTGAAATAACCTAGTGAACCATATTACAAGTGGACGTAATAAATTTCAAATTTTTCGATTTTTTGCTCACTTACGCTTATACTTATAGCGGCAGTAGAAAAGTATTTTTATTGAGTATCGAGCTTTTTTTAATTTTTGGGGATACAAATATTAATAGTTAATACAAAAATAACTAGCAATACAGCAAACAATACTAAATAGTATCGCTGGTACTGTATTAGCCGATACGGCTCTTTGATTCCAACCCTGGAGAAGACCCCCCCCCCCCAAATTTTCTGCAGATCGCCGCTCCTGGAAGTATATATAAATATCAAGTCACTAAAAATTAGAATATCAATATACATAAATAACTAACTAGGTAGACCAGGAACAAAGCTGTATTCATTTTATTGATGAAACTCTAACGACAAATAAGCAATTTATTGCGTTAGCCAGTCTAGCAGACAGATAAATATACACTCTGGGTCAAAAAAAACATGCCGCTATATATTTGGATATAACTTTGGCAAATGTAAAGCGATTTTCAATTTTTTCACTATTTGACTCAGAAATGAATAAAGAAAAAGCTTTTATAAACATTTATTTTGACCCTTTCAATATGTAAAACATTTACCTTGTGAAACTAAAACAAAGATGAAAATATCGAAAAATGTCATGTAAAAAAAATGGAAAAAAAGTAATAACAAGTTTGAAAATTTATTTAAAAAAATTAAACTTTAAAAAAAAGTTATAAAATTTATATGTATAATTTTATTACAGTTTTCGCTATGTTTCCACTTGTATTAGTTTCACTAGGTGAAGATAATGCATATTGAAGGAATCTTAATAAATTTTACAACATCTTGTTTTCCATTTATTTTTGAGTCAAATAGTTTTAAAAAATTACAAATCAGTTCAAATTTGCCAAAGTTATAAACAAATATACAATGGCCCATTTTTTTGGCCCACAGTGTATAATCAGATAACAAAATATACCCTCTCTGCTTGTCCTCCTATCTTCTCCCTACAGCTTGCTATTTCTAATTTACAAAAAAACTTATTCGAATATCTGACCGACTGGCAAATTCTTTTTAAATCCAGACTGATATGCATGACAAACGGCCAGTGAATTCAAGCGAGGCTGTATCATAGTTGCACGAAACCAAGTTTTAAAACGCCGCCAAGCAATAAATGACCTCTCTGTGGCACACGACGTTGCTGGAGGCACAAGCATCAACCGGATCAGACATTTAACTTGAGGAAACAGATGTCTGACTTCGGGATCATAGTTTGCAATATTTTTTGCGCTTGTGCTAAAGTTCTGTATTCATTCTGGTCTTTAAACATAGCTAACTGTGAAAAAAGACTAGTTGCATTTAACTCACGATACTTCTTGCAAATATCATGGTTCACTTCTCCAATTAGCAACATTCTCTCCAGTGCAAGTATGAACGCAAACCAGGAGAATCTCCATTGAACCTTTCTGTGAGTTGCATGATTGCAATGTCTATGACAGCGTAATATGCTGTTCGATAATGTTCCTCTGGTGTTGTTGCTACATAGGCTGGGCCCAACCCACAATACTTTTGTGGCGGCTTTTGCACCCGAGGTACATCAATCAGCCCGAGATTATCTCTGAAAATGGCGTTAAACTGTTCATCTGATCGAAGGCGCGCAGTTTTTGCACAACTGAATCAGTCGCTGCAATCATTCGGCTGACCGTGACACTTGCTGACTACAACGACTTGTTTAACTGTTCCAAAAGTGAAAACACCAAAACAACTATTTTGAGGGCCAGTGCAGTAGTGCCTTTTTGAAAAAAGACCTCGAGCCTTTACAGTTGTTTCATCAGCAGTACCAATGGAAGCAAATGATTCAAAGCTAAAAAGTACCACTTCGTAATGTTCAAGCACAAAAGACACTGTAGATACTCTGGTCAGCCATTTTGTAGGACAAAGAAGTTTTATACTATACTTTTTATTCAGTGCTTCTTGAACTTCCCTGAAAGATTGTACAAGGCACCTAACTCTTGGACAAACTGAAATGAACTGCTCACAAAGGGATTTGCGGCAGCTGTGTACTGGGCAACAAGATTTGCACAGTGTGCAGAACAGTGGATAAACAATGCAAGCGGATGCTCACTGCTGATAATACCCTGACAACCATTATATCGGCCGCTCATGTTAGCAGCGCCGTCATAAGTCTGAACTCTGAGGTTTTTTATGGGTAGCATAATTCTGATCAGAACATCTTTTATTACAGCAGATTATGTTTGTCTGGTCGTATCTGGTGGGCTGAATCAACAAATAAACTGTTAATTAACTTTCAGAGCTTCATCAACAAAATGAACGCATATCGATTCTTGCTCTAACCCATTGCAGTTTTGTATGCAGTCACCCACAACACCAAACTGGCTTGATTTGGCATAACAGTGCACACTATTTTTTTAACGATAGAATGAGCTAAAAGCATCAGCATTTCATTTTGGCAATCATGTGATATGAAACTTGTATTATGATTTAACCACAAATTTAGTTAATGTTCGAAGTCTTTTGAAATTCATTAGCTTTGGTTCATCTAAAAAATTGAAAGGGTCGATATAAAGGTGGACCTCAGAGCCCCCCTATGAACATCGCCCATGAAAAATAAGTAACACAATATGAATGAATTCATAAATAACAATTTTAATCTGTCCGCTTCAAAAAGTGAACGATATTTTCTAAAAAGCATCCTGAATGTCTGCTTGCGAAAATTGAAAAATCAGAAAATTATTTTATATATAAATATAATTCATTAATTTAAATCCATAAATATAAAAAGAAGAGTTGGTGGAAGAGTATCAAAGCAAGCAAATAATAATTTTGCTTCAGGCAGCTATCACTATAACTACGCTTACCCAAAATATATTACTGAATAAAAATCCTGTTTCATTCTATGGTTGACGATTATGCTTGTATTAAGATAGGAGTTGAGAAATTATTATATTTGAAAAACTGAGAAGGGTCCATGTTAAGATGGTTGACGATTAAGCTCGAATCAAAATAGATTCGAAACAGAACTTCTAGGGGTTGAAAAATAATTACAATGTTCAATAGTGTTACTTGAAATTTTTCACTTACACAAGAAATAAGCACTCCAGAAGATGATCCAGCTTATGTCCTTAGTCTCACAAACAACATTCCTTTCCAACCGGGATCAGAATATCCAATGGTTAAAAATTTTCATATCATTAGACCCCAGATTTTTTTCGACCACGTGGGTTTCTTGTTTTGGCATTCCGCTTCATTTTGTAACGGACCGAGACCGCCAATCTGAGCCCGAACTTTATTTAGTCATTTATTTCATTATTTAATTTTGTTTATTTATATTTTTTTAAATTTTTTATTTTATTTCATTCCACTAAGTACCTGAAAAAGAGCGCCTCTGATAGAAGAGTCTCTGTAGATCCAACTAATATTGAAAAACTTTTTTGCTTGAGTAACTGGCTCCAAAAGGATGTGGAAAAATTGCATTTTTTATCATTTATGGAATCGGTTTCATTCTTTCATATGTGATATAATTATATGCAGCCTAGTAACCCAAAGGCGCAAATGAAATTTGCAGTCTTAGTGGCCTCGAAGCCCGTTCGGGTTAGACGCCGGGTTATAATAATGCTCGTCATTATTATTACTAATATTATTATTTATCCGAAGACTTTTTATCCGAAGACTTTTTATCCCAAAGACTTTTTATCCGAAGATTTTTTATCTGAAGATTTTTTATCCGAAGATTTTTTATCCGAAGATTTTTTATCCGAAGATTTTTTATCCGAAGATTTTTTATCCGAAGATTTTTTATCCGAAGATTTTTTATCCGAAGATTTTTTATCCGAAGATTTTTTATCCGAAGATTTTTTATCCGAAGATTTTTTATCCGAAGATTTTTTATCCGAAGATTTTTTATCCGAAGATTTTTTATCCGAAGATTTTTTATCCGAAGACTTTTTATCCTTAAGAATTTGTATCCTTAAGACTCTTTATCCTTCAAACTTTTTATCATGAAGACTTTTTATCCAAAGACTTTTTATCCTTCTGTTTTTTTATCCGAAGAATTTTTATCCAAAGACTTTTTATCCTTAAGACTTTTTATCCTTAAACTCTTTATCCCTAAAACTTTTTATCCTGAAGACTTTTTATCCCGAAGACTTTTTATCCGAAGACTTTTTATCCTGAAGACTTTTAATCCTTATGACTTTTTATCCTTAAGACTTTTTATCCTTATGACTTTTTATCCTTATGACTTTTTATCCTTATGACTTTTTATCCTTAAGACTTTTTATCCTTAAGACTTTTTATCCTTACTACTACTACTACTACTACTACTACTACTACTACTACTACTACTACTACTACTACTACTACTACTACTACTACTACTACTACTACTACTACTACTACTACTACTACTACTACTACTACTACTACTACTACTACTACTACTACTACTACTACTACTACTACTACTACTACTACTACTACTACTACTACTACTACTACTACTACTACTACTACTACTACTACTACTACTACTACTACTACTACTACTACTACTACTACTACTACTACTACTACTACTACTACTACTACTACTACTACTACTACTACTACTACTACTACTACTACTACTACTACTACTACTACTACTACTACTACTACTACTACTACTACTACTACTACTACTACTACTACTACTACTACTACTACTACTACTACTACTACTACTACTACTACTACTACTACTACTACTACTACTACTACTACTACTACTACTACTACTACTACTACTACTACTACTACTACTACTACTACTACTACTACTACTACTACTACTACTACTACTACTACTACTACTACTACTACTACTACTACTACTACTACTACTACTACTACTACTACTACTACTACTACTACTACTACTACTACTACTACTACTACTACTACTACTACTACTACTACTACTACTACTACTACTACTACTACTACTACTACTACTACTACTACTACTACTACTACTACTACTACTACTACTACTACTACTACTACTACTACTACTACTACTACTACTACTACTACTACTACTACTACTACTACTACTACTACTACTACTACTACTACTACTACTACTACTACTACTACTACTACTACTACTACTACTACTACTACTACTACTACTACTACTACTACTACTACTACTACTACTACTACTACTACTACTACTACTACTACTACTACTACTACTACTACTACTACTACTACTACTACTACTACTACTACTACTACTACTACTACTACTACTACTACTACTACTACTACTACTACTACTACTACTACTACTACTACTACTACTACTACTACTACTACTACTACTACTACTACTACTACTACTACTACTACTACTACTACTACTACTACTACTACTACTACTACTACTACTACTACTACTACTACTACTACTACTACTACTACTACTACTACTACTACTACTACTACTACTACTACTACTACTACTACTACTACTACTACTACTACTACTACTACTACTACTACTACTACTACTACTACTACTACTACTACTACTACTACTACTACTACTACTACTACTACTACTACTACTACTACTACTACTACTACTACTACTACTACTACTACTACTACTACTACTACTACTACTACTACTACTACTACTACTACTACTACTACTACTACTACTACTACTACTACTACTACTACTACTACTACTACTACTACTACTACTACTACTACTACTACTACTACTACTACTACTACTACTACTACTACTACTACTACTACTACTACTACTACTACTACTACTACTACTACTACTACTACTACTACTACTACTACTACTACTACTACTACTACTACTACTACTACTACTACTACTACTACTACTACTACTACTACTACTACTACTACTACTACTACTACTACTACTACTACTACTACTACTACTACTACTACTACTACTACTACTACTACTACTACTACTACTACTACTACTACTACTACTACTACTACTACTACTACTACTACTACTACTACTACTACTACTACTACTACTACTACTACTACTACTACTACTACTACTACTACTACTACTACTACTACTACTACTACTACTACTACTACTACTACTACTACTACTACTACTACTACTACTACTACTACTACTACTACTACTACTACTACTACTACTACTACTACTACTACTACTACTACTACTACTACTACTACTACTACTACTACTACTACTACTACTACTACTACTACTACTACTACTACTACTACTACTACTACTACTACTACTACTACTACTACTACTACTACTACTACTACTACTACTACTACTACTACTACTACTACTACTACTACTACTACTACTACTACTACTACTACTACTACTACTACTACTACTACTACTACTACTACTACTACTACTACTACTACTACTACTACTACTACTACTACTACTACTACTACTACTACTACTACTACTACTACTACTACTACTACTACTACTACTACTACTACTACTACTACTACTACTACTACTACTACTACTACTACTACTACTACTACTACTACTACTACTACTACTACTACTACTACTACTACTACTACTACTACTACTACTACTACTACTACTACTACTACTACTACTACTACTACTACTACTACTACTACTACTACTACTACTACTACTACTACTACTACTACTACTACTACTACTACTACTACTACTACTACTACTACTACTACTACTACTACTACTACTACTACTACTACTACTACTACTACTACTACTACTACTACTACTACTACTACTACTACTACTACTACTACTACTACTACTACTACTACTACTACTACTACTACTACTACTACTACTACTACTACTACTACTACTACTACTACTACTACTACTACTACTACTACTACTACTACTACTACTACTACTACTACTACTACTACTACTACTACTACTACTACTACTACTACTACTACTACTACTACTACTACTACTACTACTACTACTACTACTACTACTACTACTACTACTACTACTACTACTACTACTACTACTACTACTACTACTACTACTACTACTACTATTACTACTATTGTTATTATTATTACACTTGTAGCGGAAAATACACATGAAGAATATGCTTATGAATGAGATTCTTCTTACAAATCGATAATAACATCTGCGTGGTTTAACTCCCTAAAATAAAATAAACTATATATACGCTGTTCATTTTCATAAAGTCTTCAATTCCAGATTTTTGCTGAGGCGATTTTTCCCCCTGCAGTTAGGTCTCCGCACACTTAAAACACCCTTTCCACATACGCTTGTGAAGCGGGAGCTGAAACAATGTCTTGCGCAAAAGAAGCTAGTAATCTAGGGTACTCAATAATTTAAGGGCTAACATTTCTCTTGTATGTGGTGAGACACAGAATGAACATTTAGCAGGACCTGAATTGCACGACGCATTGATGGATTATAAAAGGATGCTGGGATCCCGAGGCATGAATGTGTAAGACCCTTCTTAGTCCAGCAATCCATGCTAATGACAACGCGATGTCCAGTTTGAAGATCTTTACGAATTCGATCTTCTACATTGTTCTTATATTCTTTTATCAAAGAAATCATTTTCTCTGAACCTAAATGATAGAAATTGCATATATTTACGACTGTTTAATTGAAATTATTTAAATTATTACAGAAGCTTGCTGATAGGGTGTATCCAGAATCACAAGCTAGGTTTCGCGCAGAAAGGTCAACCATAGATATGATCTTCACACTCAGACAACTGCAAGAAAAAGGCAGAGAACAACACAAACCCCTTTTCTTAGCTTTCATAGACCTGACCAAAGCGTTTGATCTTGTCAGTAGGGATGGACTCTTCAAAATTCTGGCAAAGATTGGCTGCCCACCAAAGCTCCTGAGCGTGATAAAGTCGTTTCATGACAATATGAAAAGCACTGTGCAGTACGATGGGTCGACATCAAGTGCTTTTGAAATCCGCAGTGGCGTCAAACAAGGCTGTGTTCTCGCTCCCACTCTCTTCGGCATCTTCTTCGCTGTTATGCTGAAACGTGCCTTTGGAGCATCAACAGAAGGTGTATATCTTCATTCCCGATCAGATGACAGTCTTTTCAACCTGGCTCGTCTGAAGGCAAAAAGCAAAATACGAAAAGTGATGATAAGAGACATGCTGTTTGCGGATGATGCAGCACTGGTCACCCACACTGAAACAGAACTGCAAAGACTGCTCGACAGGTTTTCCAAGGCATGCGATGAGTTTAACCTACAAATCAGCTTCAAGAAAACACAGGTGATGGCACAGCACGCAGAACGACCTCACATCACTATCAACAACTATGCTCTGGAAGTCGTCAGCCAGTTTACCTACCTTGGTTCGACAATCACTGATGACTTTTCACTAGTTGCAGAACTGAACCAGAGGATCGGCAAAGCTTCGACAACCTTTGCCAGGCTGTCACCAAGAGTTTGGAGCAACTAGATGCTGACAATAAAGACAAGGATAGCTGTGTACAAGGCATGTGTTCTGAGCACTCTTCTTTACGCCAGTGAATCCTGGACACTATACGCATACCAGGAAAAAAGATTGAGCGCTTTCCACATGCGGTGTCTTCGACGCATGCTCGGAATCTCATGGCAAGACCGCGTCACAAACAACGAGGTGTTGGCGATGGCAGCCATTTCAAGCATGACCACTCTTCTTCGCCAAAGACGTCTCCGATGGTTAGGACATGTACGTCGGATGGATGATGGCCGACTTCCCAAAGACGTGCTATTCGGCGAGCTTGCTTCAGGTTGGAGAGCAACTGGCAGGCCATACCTTCGCTACAAGGACGTCTGCAAGCACGATCTAAAATCTACAGAGATCGACGTCAACACCTGGGAATCGCTTGCTGAAGATAAAAGCAGATGGACGCAAGCCGTGCGCATGGGACTAGAAGCGGGGGAAGCAGAGATTCGTCGGCTTGCCAGTGAAAAGCGCTCCCGCAGAAAAGAAAAACAGCAGCGATCTGCGACCAGCAGCCACCAACAATCAGCAGCGAGCAACAACCAGAGGCGAGCAACAACCAGCAGCCAACAAAAACCAACAGCCAACAACAACCAACAGCCAACAACAACCAGCTGCGAACGACAATCAGAAGAGAACAACAACCAACAAAGAACAACAACCATCAGAGAACAACAACCAGCAGCGACAAAACCACAGCGAAAAGTTCTCCCTCGGCGCAAGTCCATTGTCTACTTAGACTGAAGGACGCCAACAACAGTGTGGCCCAATCACCACCTGCACCGCTTTGGCGGATATAGTCCAATTCTTTTACATTAATTAAAATTAATAAAATTATATAAAAAGTTATTTTTAATGAAAATCTCTTCTTGAAGACTTTTTATCCGAAGACTTTTTATCCTGAAGACTTTTTTTCCGTTTACCTTTAGGATCACGTATTAATCACGTATTTTTTCTTAAAAACTAATTTTTTGCATTTTTTTTTCTAACGACTTGTTATCCTGAAGACTTTTTATCCGAAGACTTTTTATTCTGAAGACTTTTATCCTAGAACCACTTTAATGACCTAACGGTATTACAAATTTACAGCACAAGTATTGACAGAGGCTTATAAAGATTGCACGCGAATGACCGGATCGAGCTAATTTTGATTGGCAAAACTTTTGAATAACAACTTGAGATTCTTTTAGACAAAGAAACATCTAAAAACTGTCACAAGGAAAAAAATGGTAAAACAAAATTTAAATAATAAATTTATTGGGGCCAATTTTGAAAAAGTGGGGCCATTGGCCGGGTGGCCATCAACCTCACGAGCCCTGGTTAGAGGGGGTCATAAACCTGTTTTATTTAACAAATTTATTCAAAAGCATCTTTGGATTCTAGAAAAAATGCTATATAATAGTTTTGATTGATTGATTTAATAAACAAGTAGATCAGTGAAAAGCTTTTATTAGTAATATTTTCTGGTATGTCCATTAACGGAATTTGAAATTACAAGCTAATAAATAAAAAGACATTAAAAACAAATCTTTCACATAAGAAGAAGGAATTAACAAAGATGGTTATTTCTTTGGTTCTGATTCAATGGGAGGGTGCTCAAGCACCTGGTCAATTAAGCCAAACTTCTTGGCCTGCAGTGGGTCCATGAAGAAGTCCCTCTCCATCACATCCTGGATCTCTTTGAGGTCTTTGCCAGTATGTTTCACGTACAATAGGTTTATCTGCCTTTTCATCTTGATGATTTCTTCTGCCTGGATTTGAATATCCGTTGCCTGTCCCACTGCTTGCCCTGAAGGCTGGTGCACCATCACCCGACTATTTGGTAGAGAATGCCTCATTCCAGGTCTGCCTTTGTGAAAAAAGTACTTTATTTTATAAAATAAATTATTGTATAAATAAAATAATGTAATGACATTATTTTATTAGTCAAAAATTGAAAACCTGCACAGAGAAGAAGAGATGCCATACTGCAGGCTTGTCCCACGCACCACGTAGCAATGGGAGGCAGCACGTATTGCATGGTATCATAAATACCCAAGCCAGCCGTCACAGACCCCCCTGGACTGTTTATGTACATGTGAATCGGCTTTTTATTGCTCTCAGATTGCAAAAAAAGAAGTTGCGCAACTACAAGACTAGATATATCATCATTTATAGGACCCATTAGGCAAATTATTCTTTCTTTGAGTAGTCTTGAATAAATATCATAAGCTCTTTCTCCTCTGCCCGTCTGCTCAATTACCATCGGAATGAGAGGTTTTTTCAAAATCGAAGAAGTGTGGATTCTTTTTGAATTTCTTAAAAAGGGGAAAAAACACGTCTTTGTGCGATTCATATTTGAGTTAACTACGAGTAGAAAAAGATACAGAGTTCAAACGACCCTAAAATTATTTAAAAGGTAATTTCTAAAAAGTATTGAAATATTTTTATAGGTATTGACTAAACTTTTCAGTAATTGAAACTTCTATGAAAACTAATTTTATATGAATAGATTTTTTGATTAAGTTATTAGCAAGAAGTTTTTAAATATATTTTCACTTTTAGTCATTTGTTATGAATAGACTTAGTGTTGATTAAATATTTAATTAACAATAGTTATGGATAAAACTGCATTGTTAGTGGTGCTAGTAGCCGTGTTGGTTCGTTTAGTTTTATTCAGAACTGAAATGCCTGCTTTGCTAGTGCAGAAGAGTGAGTTCTCAACTCCAGTCTCTTCCTGGAAGAGGTTGACTGAAGCATTGGCTTTACTGGAATTGCGGGTGTCTCCATATGAAGGAGACCTTTACCACGAAATGCCACTGACCTTGAGTTTTTGGAGGGTGCTGCTGGAGGGAGTGGGAGAGGCAAGGGTGATGTATGTGTTTGTGATGTTGGATGTACTGATTGGTTTGGTGTTGTACACAACTAGTGGATTGTACGCTAAGGATGTGTTGGAAGAAGAGAGGAAAAAAAAGAAGGTGTGTGATGAGAGTGCAAAGGGTTTGTTGCTGAGTGAGCATTCTGTTTCAAGGAATGCTCTCATGTGTCTCTCTTGCTACCTCCTGAACCCTCTCAGTGTCGTTTCATGTCTGTCCATGAACACTGCCATCCTCAACAACTTGACAATCTCCCTCTCCTTCTATGCAGCTCTTAAAAGAAGCAGACTTTTCCTCTCTCTCTTTCTCTCCCTCTCTACCTATCTCTCTTTCTACCCTTTCATTCTCATCATTCCTCTTTCAATTATTTTAGCACACCATGACAAAAACAACAATGAACACCGTTTCAGCAGCAGTAGTAGTATTTTCATCACTTCCATCATTCAGACAACCACTTGTTTTTTTTGTCTGTGCTTCATGCTCATCTACTTTTCTAGCGACATCTCATCTTTCCTCCTTTCCACTTCCGGATTCATCCTCTCAGCATCTGACCACAGTCCCAACATTGGCATCTTTTGGTACTTCTTCATAGAGAACTTTCAGCACTTCACCACCTTCTTTTTGTGTGTTTTCCAGATGCATGCAATCTTCTACTGCCTGCCACTCTCAATCCGACTTGTGCATCACCCATTTTTCTCCTCCTTCTGCAGCCTCGCTTTCATCTCCATCTTCAAGTCCTACCCCAGCTACACTGACCTCTCACTCTGGCTTGCTATTGCCTGCAATTTCCTTTATCTCCGCAAGTACACGAGGAACTTCTTTGTGTGTCTTCTCTTATTCACCACATGTGGCATTCTCTTGCAAGCATTTGAGCACCTGTGGCTCGTTCTCTCCAGCGCCAATGCCAACTTCTACTTTGCTGCAACCCTTGGCATCACTGTCTCACAGGTTGTTTCATTTTTTATGTAGTATTTTATTTTGTGAAATTATTTACTGGACCCCTATCTCGGGTGAAGGTTTTAACAGGCGAATTGCAGTTGTTCTCTCCTTAACCGCTTTTCTTTTTAACCGATTCACCCCTCAACCGATTCACCTCTCAACCGATTCACCCTTCAACCGATTCATCCGTCAAAATAATTAAAAACGGACTTTTTTTAAATATATATTTTTTGATTTTTTAAATAAATAAAAATAGATGAAACGGAATTTAAATACTCTTCAACCAATTCACCTCTTAAATTAGTTAAATACGGACTTAATTTTTTAGATATATTTTCTTAATTTTTTTTTAATAAATACAAAATAAATAAAACGGCTTTAAATATTATAACTATGAAATATAACAAACTATCAAATATAAATGAAATTTTAAAAATAAATTCAATTAAACTCAAATTTTAGCACAATGTTAGCCCTTTCAGAAGAATTCTTATTTTAATTATAAAATGTAACTAGTACTAAAAATACAAACCAGAGTCTAAGTCTCTGTGTATTTAACTAAAAATTTTATAGAATTATTAAACTATACTATTTATATTATTAAACTATTTCATTTTAGTTTTTAAAATGTTAAAATAAACTTTTAGTAAACATTTTTTTCAAATATAGAAAAATAACTTGGTGATGTTGGTATGTTTTAGGAGACACAATAATTTATTTAATAATAATTTATTTATTTTATAAATTTTATAAATTTTATTATTTTTCCTTTATTTTATAATTTTTCATTTATTTTATAATTTTTCATTTATTTTATTATTTTTCATTTATTTTATAATTTTTCATTTATTTTATAATTTTTCATTTATTTTATCATTTTTCATTTATTTTATAATTTTTCATTTATTTTATAATTTTTCATTTATTTTATCATTTTTCATGTATTTTATAATTTTTCATTTATTTTATAATTTTTCATTTATTTTATAATTTTTCATTTATTTTATTAATTTGTATTCTATTTTATTTTTTTTTATTCTTTTTTTTAACATATATTTATTTATTTCAGTTTTTCATTTATGAAAAAAAAATTATAGTTTTTTATTTTTTAAATAATTTTATTATTTTAAGTTATGTATTTTTTAAAAATAATTTATTCTTTTATTTCAGCAAAATACATATAAAAAATAAAGTCAGATTTTAACTATTTTGAGGGGTGAATCGACTGCATCCCTAACAGGCTAGGAAAGAAGGGTTTTGGACTAAATTAGGTATCGTTATGGACTTAATATTTGTTTAAATAGAATATTTTTGCAAGTAAAAATTTGAGAATGGATTATTATTATAAAGCGACCCAAAACAGACTTCAAAAACCTACCATAATGCTAATATACTCGACACAAAATAGACAACCACTCCATTTACTGCAAAAAAAAAGTTTCGTACAGCAATTTTTCAAATTAATGTTACAAATTCTTCTATTTTGGACATTTGAATATAAATAATTTAAAAGTGTGCCAATATATTAGGTGAACGGGTAGCTGAGTCGGCAACGACTCTCGGCTTGACCAATAATGAAAAGTTCTAGGTTCGAGTGCAACCAATGCCCTAGTAACCCAAAGGCGCAAATGAAATTATGCAGCCTAAGTGGCCTGGAAGCCCGTTCGGGTTATACGCCACTATATTAATGCTCGTCATTATTATTATTATATTGGTATTTTACGCTATCTTAGTTTTTCTCTTTATAAGCCAAAATGATCACTCATTACTAGAGCTGTTTCACGATTAAAAATTCTAATCGAAAGTTAATCGTGTTTTATCCCTTAAACACCAGGCAAAAAAATAACGTTGGCATCCGCATGGGCCGACACGAGCCATTAGATGTTTTAAAAAGGATTTTCACTAGTAAAAAAAATTTCAGAGTTATAGTGATTTATTTTATCATTATATATTTCTTTAAATAATTATGAGATTTCATTTTTACTTTCAACAGAAAACCTCTGTTTTAAGCATATATTAGATTGGCCATTTTGTTAGCTTATTTCGAAAATTTGAGTTTCAAGTCGATTTTCTGATATTATTATGAATATGGATAACGAAACGGATTCAAGCAATAATGAAATTGTTAATAACAGCATTTCTGATGAAGAATATGAAAATAATGAAATATCATCATCTTCAATGATCTCAAGAAATGTGTCTTCAGATGATGAAGAAATTTTCTACACTGAAAAAGATGTGAATAACGATGATGGTGCACTCGGAATTATGAATGCTGATGTTGAAAGGCATGTAGATGATTGTATAGATTCGGTTGCTGGAAGGGTTTGTGGTAGCTATAAAGGTAAAGATGGTACTCTATGGCACTCAATGCCATATCCAGGTGGAAGAAGACAGTCAGTTAATATAATGAGGAGAGCTGGAGGATTGAGTGCTTATGGATTTCGTCATTGCAATAAAGAAAGCTTTATCTAATTTGAAAATTTGTATTGATAATACAATTCTTGATAAAATCGTAGAATGTACAAATGATAAAGGTGAAAGTTTAAAAAGCGAAATCGCTGTATTAGGTTAGTGGGAACTATGAGAAAGAATCGTCGAGAATTACCTCTAGAATTCACAGAAAAAAAGGCAAGCTGGCGAATTTTTATTCGGTTTCACAGCAGATGCTACTTTAGTTTCCTATGCACCGACGAATAATAAGAGAGTAGTTTTACTATCGAATGAACACACTGCGGAAGACGTTGAAGAAACCAAGAAGCAAGAAATCATCATGACCTACAACAAGGAAAAGGGTGGAGTCGATCATTTAGACCAAACTTGCATGGCCTATACTAATCGAAAACAAACATTGCGTAAACCAAAACGTGTTTTTCAGCACATGATAGACGTTTCAGCGTTGAACTCGTTCATCCTCTGGCGTGGAGTTACTGGCCAACAAAAAGTAAAGATAAGGCAGTTTTTGAAGAATCTAGGAGCAGAACTATGTGGAGGAGAATTAGATGATAAAGGCAATATCAAACTTATTCCTAATAACCCATTACCTTCTAACTTATCAGCCAAGACAGGTAGTCCCTTTCGCTGCAGAAAATGCACTCAACACAAAACTATCCAACGTTGTCGAAAATGTTTTTATCCATTATGTATAAACTGTGTTAATTATGAATGTATAAACTGTGCTAACTATGAATGTATAAACTGTTAACTCTGTGTTTGTGGAAAAAATTCAAAAAAATATTGTACTTGAGCTGTTCAATTCGTGTTATTTCCATTCATGGGTCTTTTCGACCCACGTGGTCGTGAAAGTTACTTTTTTTTCATATGCTGTAAAACCGAAAATGTAAATGATATTTCACATCTGAAAAATGTGTTAGATTGTCAATAAAAAATTAGACAAAGTCATGAAATTACAATAAAAGAACTTCACAATTAAATATACAGTGAGCTATTGAATAATGCTATGGGTCGAATCGACCCGTGTTGGTGTTTAAGGGTTAACGCAATTGTGATAATCTATTAACGCGTTAACTTCGATTAAAGCACAGCCCTTCTCATTACGCCTCCTTCACTCACTCAGACACTACCTATTTCATTCTTCATCCATTACCAATCAACTTTAACCACCTTTCCACATTGTCGTTTCTCGTCCTACATTTTCATCTTACACCAAATTAGTTCAAGTTTCATTCTCGTCTTTTCTCTTTCACTCCTTTTTCATCCTTCTCCCAGTTGATTCTTCTCTTCGACATCATCTTCGCTCATCAGAAGAGACTTTATGAACTCGTTGCAGGTGCTTGTATCTTCTTATTGATCGATCTCTCATTGTAATCACTATAATTTCACTCATGGCATATTTAATCACTAACTTTCTATTCATTCATTCATTACATGGATTTTTACTTCAATTGCGTCACAACTACTATCATCACCATCACTACAACATTTGAAACTATCACCACCTTCCACTACAACAACACAGGCACTAAGAAGCTGGGTCCAGATGGATTATCTGCAAAATATCTTCTGGAGTGATCATCATCATCATCATCACGAAAACCTCTCAGTTGAAAAACACGGGATATTTTATGATAATGACTTACACACATGAAATAGCTTTTTTCGTTTAGCTTAATCGAAGAAAACACTTCATTAGAACTTTATTAAATACTAGACCTTTTTGCGCAGAACTCTTTTTGGTTTGGTATCTTTTTGGGTGTGTTAATTAATTTTTTTAGATGAAGTAACCATAGGCGTCGACTTGTCTAAAATACTGGGGGGCCCAGGCCGCCTATGCAAGACAATACAACGACGGATATTATTAACGTGGCGTATACCCGGACAAGCTTCAAACCACCTATGATATAAGAGTATTTTCTAATGATATTTTATGAATTAATATTACATCATTTAAAAACTTCATCGCCAGTATAATTATAAATAAATTGTTTGAATAATTTGTTGGTGAGATAAGTTCCGTCAATAAGTAATTAATCCATTCATCTTAATTTTCTCAAACTTAGAAAAATCAATTGTGGTTTGTTAAAATTCCATTTCTAATAAATTAAAAATAAATTAATATTTTTGTGAAAATGATATTTTAAATGAATTTTTAAATTATAGATTTTAGTCCGTTATCTAGAAGTGGAACCGGGACTATTTTCATTACCAATCTCAAAAAAATTTCCCTGCTTGTCTCTTTTTCGCTGGTCTTCAAACTTTTGGTTTTCGAAAATTTTTGACATGGTTCTGACGCATTCCTGAAACTAAAACTTTGGTGTCTCTACTCATTCCCAGTCCAAACTTGATATTCTTGACATTTCTTAGCATTTGAACGTCAAAACTTGGATAAAAAACAAATACAATTTAAATGTGCAATGATTGTTACAATCAATTTAATTGAGAGAATTTTCATTGGTTTTAATTAAATTAAGTTTCTATGGCTTTTTATACGGGTTAAACCGTCAAAAGTTCAAGCTTTTATTCTAATGATCTTGGGTCTAAAGTAGAAGTCTGCGCAATTTGAATGTTGATTCACGTTCTAATCGCAGTTCCCGATAATAATAGTTATAATAATAATGTCGAGCATTATAAAGTGGCGTATAACCCGAACCATCCTCGAGGCCACTTAAGCTGCATATTTTCATTTGCGCCTATGGGTTACTAGGGCATTGGTTACACTTAAACCTAGGTTTTTTCATTATTCGTGATTATTCTCCCTGTTCCAGATTTTTCTTTTCATTCCTATTGTCGGTTTTAATTCCCGTTCCCTTGGGAGTCGCGCGGGCACCCGGGCCGACCTCTACGCTTATCAAACACACACAATAAAAAATTAAATTTAGTCAAAGATAGCAAAGATACTTCACAATTTCTGCTTAAGTTGCGATATAAAAATTTCAACTAAATAGAGTTTAGGGAGTAAAACCACCGCATGTCTTTTGACCTTTAATATGATAATTAGTATGGAAAGTTTATGAAATATTTTTTTATGATATCAATATATGCATTTCAAAATAAAACATTAGTAATTGATATATTTCAACATCAAAAAATTCAATTTCTATAACAAAATATTGGGGGGCTCAGTTAATGGCGAATCCTAGTGACTAAATATTGGGGGGCTTCAAGCCCCATGGAGTCGTCACCTATAATCATGAGGATGCCAAGTCTGAAAATATAGAGGAAGAAAAAGAAAAATATATGGAGAGCTCGGAAAGTGACTTGAAGATAGAACAGAATGGAGTATTTCCACCGTACGAGAAAGTCTTCCTCATCATAGGAGTTGAAAGACTTGTTCTTATATGCCAGCAATGCTGGTTACCAGCATATATGTGCGTCTTCAACTTCCTAACTCGCCATTGCCAGGCCTTGCAGCTCAACTCCAACTCTGCGATGTTCTACAAAAGGAGGGTGAAAATCTACAGATGGCTTGGCGAATAGGAAGAAAGCTAAGGAGAACTGAGCAAGGCACATCAACAAATGCAACGAGGCCGAAAGTGAGGTCAAGCCAAAGATGAAGAAGATTTATTATTATTTAATTTTTTTAAAGCTTTTTATGAGTTTTTTATCAATACAATTATCAGTTTAATGAATTAAATAAACTAGTCATTTCCTAGATTTAATAAAAAAACAGCTTTTTATTGTATACTTTTTTTCAAGAATAATATATTCACTAGTGTTATTTAGAATAGTAAGAAGAAAAAACTGATATACGTTCTTGTGCTTACAAACCTCCATATAGGAGGAGGTTGCACAAGATGGAAGGATTTTTACAAGTAGCCTCATAGCTCAATTGTATAACCAATAACGTAAATTAAAATTTACCCAGCCATTATATTGACTGGTTTGCATTCTACTCGTCTTTTTAAGCGGAAATTTGGTACCGGACTCAAATCGCGCATATTTTACAATTGAATTTATTCTTCATTTATATTTTGATCACTTTTATTGTTTATGTTTTATAATTATAAATAGAATTAAAGAAACAGTTTTTAAAATCTATTTCGCTTTGCGTTCTACTCATCTTAAAATGAGTAATTTACGATAAAGTAAAATTAAAATGTCACTAAAATATTAATATTTGTATGACCAAAAATGTAAAAAAAAGTTTGATACTCAATAAAAATACTTTTCTATTGCCACCATGAGCGATTTGAAGAAAAACTAGCGATTTTAGTACCTTCTATTATTTGTCATCTGTATATATTCAATTACAACTAGCCATCAACCCATCAAATAAATTTTATAACATCTTGTTTTCCTTTTATTTCTGAGTCAAATAGTTTTAAAAATGACAAATAGATTCAAATTTGCCACAGTTATAAACAAATATACATTGGGAAACTTTTTTTGGCCCAGTGTATATTTAGGTAACATAAATACCCTCTCTGCCTGTCCTCCTGTTCTCTCCCCACAGCTCGTTTATTCCAATTTCCAAAAAGACCCCTTCGAATGTCTGACCGACTAGCAAATTCTCCTACTAGCCTTTTTAAATCCAGACTGTCAAGTATATCCTGATGTGTATGACAAACGGCCCGTGAATCAATCAAATCAAATAAATTTCTATAGCGCTATTTACTCAAATTCAAGCGAGGCTGTGTCATAGGTGCTTGCAACCAAGTCTTAAGAAGCCGCAAAGCACTAAAAGATCTTTCTGCAGTACATGACGTTATTGGACACACAAGCATCAATCTGATCAATCTTTCAACCTAAGGAAACAGATGTCTGACTTCCGTGATCATAGCTTGCATTATTTTTGCGTTTGCGCTATAGTTTATTCTGGTCTTTAAACATAGTTAACTGTGAACAAAGACCAGTTTCATTTAACTCACGATACTGCTTGCAAATATCATGGTTCATTTCACCAGTTAGCAACATTGTCTCCAGCTGCAAACCAGAAGAATCTCGATTGAACCTTTCTGTGAGTTGCATGATTGCAATGTCTATGACAGCGTAATATGCTGCTCGATAATGTTCCTCTGGTGTTGTCGCTACATAAGCTGGGCCCAGCCCACAATACTTTTGCACTCGAGGTACAGCAATCGGCTCGAGATCATATGCCAAAACCATACTGTTGACATCTCTGAAAATGGCGTTAAACTGTTTATCTGATCGTAGGCGACGCAGTTCTTGCACAACTGAATCAGTCGCTGCAACCATTCCACTGACCTTGGCACTTGCTGATTGCAACGACTTGTTTAACTGTTCCAAAAGTGAAAACACCAAAACAACTACCTTGAGGACCAGTGCAGTAGTGCCCTGTTGAAAAAAGACCTCGAGCCTTTACAGCTGTTTCATCAGCAGTACCAATGGAAGCAAATGATTCCAAGCTAACAAGTGCCACTTCATAATGATCAAGCACAGAATACACTGTAGATACTCTGGTCAGCCATCTTGTAGGACAAAAAAGTTTTATACTATACTTTTTATTCAGTGGCTCATCAGTAAGAAATCATAAATAAATTGATTCAAACCACATGTATTAAAACAGAAATAAATTTACATTTCAAATTGTTCCATAAAATTATGAATTCTAATTATTTTATTAGTTACAATAATAATAATTATTATTGTTTTAATTACAACAAAACAAAATATTCAACGTGAATTACAACAGCACTCATAGACTTTCGTGCTGTTTCAAAGACGACAATGACGACGAATGTTATCTTTTTTTAAGTACTTTTATCAATCTAAAAGTTAAAAAATTATCTTTTCTTCAATAAAAGCTTCAAGTGTGAAGCATTTGCGGTTTTGAATTTTTTTCGAAATATAAAAATTTGGAATATAAAAAAATTAATTTAAGTATTAACTATCTTTTCACCCTGATATTAAAACTAAATTTGTATACAAATACTAAAATCGAACGAAAAAATTGAACAATCTAAGCGAGGAAAGATTGTTTTGAGAAATTTTAAATGTTAATAAGAAATAAAATATTATAAAGAAAATATATCAAAAAATTGAAATTTAACTTATAAATTTAAAATTTATTGTACAAAAAATGTGAAAAAAACTCGGAATTAAAACAGCAAGAAAACATAAAAATTGATGCTGCAAAAACGCAGCAACGGCAATAAAAAAGTTGACATTTTTTTTAATACTAAAGTTGAGCCCCCCCAGCATTTTTTACTGGTTGCGCCTCTGACTACGCCTACCCAAAATATATTACTGAATAAAACTTCTGTTTCATGCTATGGTTGATGATTATTTTGGTGTTAAGATAGGAGTTGAGATATTATTGTATTGGAAAACTGAGGGGCGTCCAAGTTAAGATGGACCCCAGGACCCCCCTAGCATCGCTGCCCATACATACCCACAATGTATTACTGTATTAGCACTTTTTTATCCCATGGTTGACGATTAGGCTCGTATCAAAATTAGAGTTGAGAAATTTTTATTTTTAAAAGAGTGAGGGGTCCTTGTAAAGGTGAACCCCAAGACCCCCTCAGGATTCCTGCCTACGCCATAGTGATAAAAAAAACTAGGTGAAGGAATATTTAAGTAAGCAAAGAATATTTTTGTTTTAGACAGCTATCACTATAACTACACATAGTCACAATGTATTACTGTATAAACACTTACTTTTATGCCATTGTTGACGATTATGCACATATCAAAATAGAAATTTTTGGAATAAAAAAATTGGAAAAAAGTGGGGGGGTTTCTATTAAGGTGGACCCCCCACTAAAAAAAACATCGCCGCCCATGGTATAATGGATGAGAAGCACTGTTAGTGAAAACCGACTCAATGGATTGGCCATGTTGAACCTTCATCGTCAATGGGTTGCAGCAAAAAAACCATTTATCAAAAACTAATTTCGAAGTTTGCCAGTAACACTCGAACGTTTTAAAAAAATATTATTTCATATTATGTTAATAAAGATTTTTATGCATAATATAGTAACGTTTTAAATAAATAATGAGCATATTAGTTTTGTATTTGTGTTGAATGATGCAAACATTTTTTAAAGTGAATTTAAAAAATAATAACTGCCCCCATTCATTCGGGGTTGGATACGCCCATGCATCCCTCTTTGAAAACAGAACAAATTCATTCAATTTATTTTTAATCATACGTTTGTGTCTGAAATCTCTCACTAAACCTACTTTATTTGGGATAGATACTTTAAAAAATATTTTGTTTTGTTTTAATATTCTTGGTCTTCATCTGCGTCACATCGCACTTAATGGGTCATGAACAATTTTTTTCTTTTTCTCATCGTTGCCGTTGTCTGGCAACAACTTCTTGGAAGTGGAGTGATGGTGACTTGGAGACGTCGATGAGAATATGTCGACGTCGTCATCTGTCGCATCCAAATGTTAAGCAATTAAACATTTCAAAATGAAAAGTATGCTAAAAATGAATAATAAATGAAAAAAAAAGCTTATCTATTCAGGAAACATCATTATCATCATCATTTTCCTCATCATCATCATCATCATCACTTACCAGAATCACTGAAGATATTTTTCTTGAGCAAAACCTTGGAAGCTAGCTTTGTAAATGGCGCTTTGGAAGACAGTTTGGGGAAAATGTTATCATTATCATCATCCCCATCGTTATTACTAATGTCATCATTGTCATCATCCAAACTGTTTGCCCTATTATTATTTGTAATTTCCGTTTTTGTGGTGCTGATTCTTGCAAAAAGATCTTCGTCTTCACCGACGTGAGACAGCACATCTCCAACTACGTTCTTCCTCAATGATTTGTTGCTTGTGATGGCCAAAGACTTGAATATATCATCATCTCCATCATTATCATCATCTCCATCATTATCATCATCTCCATCATTATCATCATCTCCATCATTATCATCATCTCCATCATTATCATCATTTCTATTTTCACTCTTCGTATTTGGCAAACTATCTTCATTCGCTTGTTTCTTTTGAGAAAAAACTAAATCTAAATTCAGCCCATAACCCCCATCATCACAATCATTATCAACACCACCATCACCAATATTAACACAACTACCCTTATCATCATTATCAACATCCTCACCACCAGTACCACCACCGTCACCCCTGCCACCATCACCATCATTATCATAACCATCGCCATTATACAACACCCTCTCATCATAATTTGGTGCACTCTGAATACGTGTGATGGTGCTACTGTATGATTTTGAATAATCTTCAACAACGTCATCAGAAATTTCATCATTATCATCATTTCCAACATCGTTATCATCATCGTCAGTATTATCATCAATGGGCGGAGGATCGAAGAGGAATAGGTTGTTGTTCTGCGATCTTTGAGTAGTGGTGACAGTACTACTGATTGTTTGATTGGTGGTAGTGGCTACATGAGTGGTAGTGACAGCGGTAGTAGTGGTAGTGGCTGTGGTAGCAGTGGTAGTGGCTGTGGTAGTAGTGGTAGTAGATGTGGTAGCAGTGGTAGTGGCTGCATGAAACCTCTCACTGCCATCACTCAACAACTCGAGATTATTGTGGTTTTTCATCAGCTCTCCGTTAAGTGTGCTTGTATGCGTTGAAGGAGTGGTAGTGGAAGGAGAAGTGGTGGATAAGATGATGGTGGAAGTGACTAGTTTCATAGTTGTGGAAGGAACGGTTGCTATTCCTGCTAGGCAATCAGCTTTTTTCGTCATTGGTCGCCGCTTTATGTTCATTCTTGGTCGCTCCTGAAAGTTGGTTTTGTAAATGTGAATGTTGTGTGAGTGATCTTCTCCATCGACCATTTTCAAAACCTCTTTGCTCTTACGCCTTTTTATTATTTTGAAACATTTTGAAATTTCAACATTCGAAAAACAGAATGTCGATAGTTCGTCCCATGAGCAGTTTACTGCATAACAAATTCACCCGTGAAGTAATCATTCCACAGCACATACGGATTCAAACTACCCGATTATCATTCACCTCTGAAAAATAAACAAATTACCCGAAGAATTTGGACAACCCACTCGATCAAATGAAATCAATTGACGACGACGATGATGATGATGATGATGTCTATTCATAATGCTTTTTATATTCACAGTAGTTTTGCATAGAAAAAAGCATTTATTTGATTAAAGTTTAACCTATTTTTGCTTGAATTTTTAAATTAATTTATTGTTACCATTTCCTTTTCCCAATACAATCAATAGATTAAGAAAGCAAAAAAAATTTATATGATGAACAATTTTCTGTCTAAAACCAAAATTGTAAATGTTCCAATAATGGAACACTGAGCATGTACGGCGAGTCAAATACAAGACTGAATAAAATGTTTGATTATCAAAACATATATAAAAAATTGTTTCTTTAAATATTATTATCCATTGAATATTAAAATAAAATTGGCAAAAAATTAAAATTAGTTTATTTTGTATGAAATTTTTAAACACATTTTTCAAATATTCTAGTTGTGTTCTTTTTATAAAGAACGCATCTGGTTTGCTTTTCTGCTGAAATGAAATAATTTTGTAGCTTATCGCACCTGAACGCACTCGACTTTCACAGGCCTGCTACTTTTGGGCCTTTCACTACTTGAGGAAGAGTGGCATATCAAAAGGAAGTTTTATTTTTCTGTTGATACCCATCGTTGACATGAAACAACTGGATTGATGCCTTTGACATTTCTTAGAGAGTTATCATTCCAAATTAATCTCTTACTATTGGATGCTTTTTCTAACTTATAATCGGAAGAACCCCTACAAGTTTTTTTAACTGTGTACTTAGCATAACTGGACATTATCCTATTTTGTTGAACCTTAATGTCCCACGGTATCCATAACCTCCTCTTTGAAGTTCTTCAATTATCTTCAGTAAGCTGAAAAATCTATTTCCAAAAAATATTTGGTGGTTTCGAAACTGAACTCAACTTATATGTGAAGGAAGGATAAGTTAGTGAGAATGAGCTAAAAAAAATACAATACAGGAAATTTAAAAATTAAATAATTATTTTTCTTTAGGCATATTTTTTAAATTAACAAAATAAATCACCGAAAATATAATTTTAAGATTATTAACAAACTATTAAAACCATTTTGTAGTTAATTCAATTATAAACAACTTTAATTTTAAAAATAAAAGATTTAGTGATTATTAAATTTTTTCTTGATGTTTCAATAATGGAACACTGAGCATATATGGGTTAAATAAAGATATATTTATTTGTGAAAAATTATTCGTACAAATATTTTATTTGGAAAATTATTCGTAAAAATATTGTCTTTAAAAAATATTAATCTTAAAAATATTTATTTGAATAATATTTAAAAGTATTGATTTAAAATAAATAAATAAAATATTTATTTATAATAACATTTAAATATATTTATTTACAATACCATTAGAAAATATTTATTTATAATAACATTTAAATATATTTATTTACAATACCATTAGAAAATATTTATTTATAATAACATTTAAATATATTTATTTACAATACCATTAGAAAATATTTATTTATAATAACATTTAAAAATGTGTATTTATAAAAAAAATTACATTTTAATTAGTTGAAATGAAATGTAATTTATTTAAAATAGAATTTCATTTAAAATGAAATTTTATTTAAAATGAAATTTTATTTAAAATGAAATTTTATTTAAAATGAAATTTTATTTAAAATGAAATTTTATTTAAAATGAAATTTTATTTAAAATGAAATTTTATTTAAAATGAAATTTTATTTATGCTAATTTTTCTTCAGTATGAATTTCACTGAATAAAATTTGAAATCTTTGTTATTTTCCGTGAAAAATTCATGACGAAATTTTTTTTATTTTATTTACATTCATGATAACTTCCCATAAAAATTGTTAATTTATTTTAAAACATTTTAAATTTCAACATAAGCCTTAACCTTTACCCTAATTCCTAACTCAGCGACTTTATTTCATTTATATTGAAACATTTTTCACCCAGAACCCCAACCTTAACTCCTAACCCTAAACCCTATCCCCTAACTCCAACTCTTAACCATAACTTTAACCCTAACCCCTTACTCCAATCCTAACCCTTACTCTTACTCTAACCCTTAACCCCAACCTCCTACCTCTAACCCTAACCCTTCCCGTCGGCGAATCAAACGCATCCATCATATTAATTGTGAAAAAATGTTTAAAAATATGTATAATAATTAATTTACCTTAAATTTTTTTTAAAAATTAGCAACAATATTTATATAAAATTTTACTAAACCTTTTTTCTAATTAAATTTTTTTTAGACTCAACAGGAATCAAACTCGGGAGCAGAACGCTAACCAATATTATAATGTATTATACCACAGCAGCTATTCAAAGAGACGTGCATATAGAGATTCAAAACAAAAACTTAAAATGTAATCTATTTACCGCATTTAATTGTATAGCTAACTTTTTTGGACATACAGACATTCCCTAAATTTATTTAATTATTTTTAAAAGCACATTTTTCGGTGAAAATTACACTAAAGAAAAATTGCGAATTTTCACAGAAAATATAATTGACGGTCTGATCGAGCGAACAAAAGCGAGCATTAACCGGCCAGGAATGTGTCACGGGGTGGATGTGTCACGGGATGAATGTGTCACGGGGTGTATGTGTCACGATGTAAATGTTTGACGGAATGATCTGGTTATTGCATACGAAGGTTGTAAACGGACCTTGGTGGGACAGTGAAGGAGTTTTGTGGGGGTATGGAGGTGGCTGAGGTCAAGTAGAGTTTCCGTGTTGAAGTCCTTCATTGTTGCTGGTGGTTGTTGCTTCGGATGTTGTTGTTGTAGAAATGAATGTTGTTTTTGTTGCTCATGTGGTTGTTGTGGTTGAGATGCGTGTTGTTTTTGTTGTTGTTGTTTTTGTGAGGGTAAAGACTCTTTTTGTTTATGTTTTTTAGGTATCAGTGGAGGCTGCTTCATTTGTCGCTTGGGTAGTGTGGAGAGATGTTGTTGTTTCTTAGATGGTGAAGAGGGTTGTTGTTTTTGGAGCAGAGATGAAATTTTTTGTGGGTGTTGTGATGAAGAAAGTTGTTGTTGGGGAAGCGTTTGCAACAAATTAGTTGCTGATGAGAAGATGTCCTCCTCTTCTTCCTCCTCCTCCTCCCACACACTCTTGCCTCTAAGATGTGTTGTTGTCGTGCTATTTACCGTTGCTAACGTTGTAGTTGTCGTTGTTGCGGTGTAAGCGATTGTTACAATGTTCGATTGTATTGTTTGTATTGATGTAGCTACTGGGAGTGATTGAAAAACAACTTGAGGCATAGGTGATGTTGGAATTGATGTTGTTGGTAATGTTGTCGATGTGGTTGTTGTTGCTGATATTGATGACAGAAGAGCAGTAGTTGGTGTAGGCGATGTAGTTTTAGTGACCGCAGCCTTGTTTTCTGTTGCTTCTACAACGGATGAACTTCCTGGAGTGACACTAGCTGTCTTCGTAGAAGAACCTTTACTGAGAGAACTGAATATACCGTCAAGATCATCATCATCATCATCATTGTCATCGTCGAAAATTGACTTGAGAGTGCTGGCGAAGACATTCTGGAGGCAGTTGAAGAAAGGAATTAAACAAATGATAACCACTAGTACTGCCAATGACATTAAACAAGAAGGGGAGAAGTGTTCACATACCTTCTCCCCATGAGACCGGGATGGTTCGGTCAAGCGGAGTAGAAACAAGAAACTAAAAGCATCAACAACAACAACAATAACAACACCGCTGAACTATAACTACAACAACAAAGAAGCTGCTGAACGACCTCAAGATGCCGCTGAGGATGCTTGAATGGGTTAAATGCCTCTTGGAAGACCGCAAAGCAAAAGTTCGTCTAGGTGACGGTGAGAGCAAGTGGAAAAAGATGACGCAGTGTCTGTCCCAAGTAGCTGTGCTGTCTCCGATTCTTTTCTTCTCTACACAAGTGACCTGTTCAGGGAAGACACTGAGGAAGTGCAGATCAGTGGCTATGCGGATGACATCGCTGTATGGGCCACGAGCAGGACGATCAATGAAGCGGCATCCAGGGTGCAGTCAGTGATCAACAGTGTTGAAACTTTGAACCAGAGCCAACAAGGTGGAACTGAACGCTGACAAATCAGAAGGAATTGTATACAGTGGCTACAACAGGGACTGGAAAGTCACTCTCTCGGTGGTGGTTTGTGACAAGCAACTGCGTTTCAGTACCACTGAAAGTTCCTTGGTGTGGTAATCGACAATGGTCTCAATTTTGGTAAGCACGTCCAAATGGTGACAGCTTCCATGCGTGAAAGAACTAAGGTGATCGCAGCATTCACTGGTAAGGACTGGGGTGTGAATTTGCGACACTGAAGAAGGTTTACAACGCCACGGTGAAGTCGGAATGCTGCCGCCAGCTGGATGCCATGAATAAGTGATTCCAACTTTGACATTCTAGAAAGGGAACAGAAGAGAGCGGCAGAAATCATCGCTGGGCTAACCAGGACATGCCCCGATGAAGCAGTGTGGCGGGAGGCAAACATTGTGCCGGCAAGGATTAAGGGTTGTATGAGAGTATATGAGAGAACGCTGAGGCTAGATGAACACCACCCACTACGTGTGACAGCTGACAAGCATGTTCCGAACCGCTTCAAGCAAAACAAAGGCTGGCGAGAGGAGTCTAGAAGTGCATTAGCCCAGATCACAGGCAATGAGGCCATTCGAGAACTCCTCACTCGCATCAGACCTAAACCATGGGAGGAGGCACTTGCACTTCAGCTGTGCAGTAAACTCTCAGGTGGAGCCAACAAAAAGTCTGCTAAAGAGGTGCTCCAGGCTGATGTTGAGAAAACAATGATGCTATGCAAGCAGGAAGGGGGAGTGGTCATTTACACTGATGGGTCTGTAGGCGACAACAACAAGAATGGTGGAAGTGCAGTGGTGGTTATGGAGGGTAAGGTGATTAGTGTCGTCTGGTTGGAAGCAGCAAGGGTACTCTGTGCAGCCCATGATGCTGAACTTTGAGCCATCAGCTTAGCAGCGAAGTGGATCGTAGAGCACCAGCCAGGCAGAGCGACCATCTTCACCGACAGTAAAGGAAGTGTCGAAAGCCTACAGAGCCCAGCTCAGTAGGACAAAGGAAGATCTCTTGAGAGCCAGCCGAAGCAATGAGTTGACAGTTCAGTGGATCCCTGGACACACTGGTGTTCAAGGTAACGAAGCGGCAGACAAAGCCGCACTAACCGCAAGCCAAGGCGAGCAGCCACAGTCTGTCACGTGGTCGGCAATCAAGAGCATCCTTAAAAGAAGTATGAAACTTCCGAAGCTGTTGGATCCCAGACGAAAACGAATCTACGGTGCCCTGCTGAAAAGGGAAGATGGCACCGGTAGGCGAGCAGAGACACTTTTGGCCCAGCTGCGCAGCGGCCACTGTCCAGTCACAGCGTTCTACCGAAAGAAACATCCTGAATGAAAACGCCACCTGGGATTGCAAGAGCAGCAGGAAAGAGAGAGAGGAGCTCATCCACATCAATCAATGCAATGAGGCTCTGAGAGAGAAAGGGGGGGAGGTGTTCATCTACCTTCTCCGCATGAGAACGGGATGGTTCGGTCATGCGGGATAAGAACAAAGAGCTAAAAGCGATAACAACAACAACAACAACAAATCAATAACAACAACAGCAACTAAAAGCATAGAAAGGCGGAAAAGTACTTTGTTGGAGACAGCAGCTTTGGAAGACTTTTCGGAATCTACAGTCAACGCATCCTTACCACCCTCAACATCATCATCCCAATCATGACCAACTTTAGCATCATTATCATGAACCCTCTTAATATCATCATGACCATTACTAGAATCATCATCATCGTTATCAAAAAAGCTTTTGATATGATTGTCGCTCATTGCTTTGTTTGTTGTAGTTGCGGTTATTGTAGTTGTTGCAAATGTAGTTGCAGTTTTTGTAGTGGTTGCAAATGTAGTTGCAGTTGTTGTAGTTGTTGCAAATGTAGTTGCAGTTAAAGTTGTTGCTTTAGTTTCCTGTTGAAAAAAATTCAAAGCGCATCAGTGCATTGACACTCTTATGAAGCCAAAAATGTTTCGACGAAAATAATAAAAGAAGCATTGAAATGCTTTAAAGGATACCTTCTTCGTCAGCTCCGACAACACTTTCTCTGACTTCTCATCATCGGCATCATCATCATCATCATCGTCATCATCATCATCGTCGAAGATGGACTTGAGAGGCTTGGGTGGGCTGGATGTCACAGTACCAGAAAATAAGTTGGTGAAGAACAAGAATAAGGTGAATGAGTGACAGGAAATGAAAGGAAAATAGAAGGAGATGAATGGATGAGTGCAAAATACCTGAAAGATAACTTAGTTGCTTGTGTTGCTTTTCGTTGTGGTGATGGCAGGCTAAATTGCGCTTGTGGTTGTTGTAGTTGCGGTGCTGGTTGTGCTTGTGGTTTTTGTAGTTGCGGTGCTGGTTGTGCTTGTGGTTGTTGTTGTAGTTGCGGTGCTGGTTGTGCTTGTGGTTGTTGTTGTAGTTGCGGTGCTGGTTGTGCTTGTGGTGGTTGTTGTAGTTGCGGTGCTGGTTGTGCTTGTGGTTGTTGTTGTAGTTGCGGTGGCACTAAGGGTCCTTTAAGCTTCTGCTTCAGCTGATCCATCACACCATATTTCACTAGATCTTCCTTCGTTTTGAAGCGTTCGTTCTGCGCTGGCTGTTGCGACGAGGAGCGCTTGAGGGAGATGCGAGGCAGGGGAGGGGAGGCTGCGAAGAGGGAACTGTCATCTTCTTCGTCGTCGAAGATGCTCTTTGGCTTCTTCTAAGAAGTGATGATGATGATGACGATGATAATGATTAAGATGACTATGATGATGATAATAAGAAAATTTATAAAACGAGTCAAAAACACCAACAAACACCTCCAAGTTGGTACTGGAGACATCACTTTTGGGAACATCATCATCATCACCACCCTTGTAAGAGGTCTTAACATCATCATCAGCACCACCCTTGTAAAAGGTCTTAACATCATCATCAGCAACAGCGAATTTATCACTTCTCTTTCTTGGTCTGTTCATGATATTGGCGATACTGGCAAAAAGATCATTACCACTTCCTTCTTCCTCATTATCATCATCATCATCATCATCATCAAAGATGCTTTTGATCTTGCTCGGAGGAAGAACTGCAGGCAGAGTATCTGGGAGTGCCCCTGGGAGTGATGTGCTTTATGCATCCATCTACTCATCCATACATGCATCCATTCCATGCATGCATACATTCCTCCATACTACATGCAGACCTTGTTTGGAGAAGGGAAGGGGTGTTTGTCTCTTCTGGTCAGACTCCTCCGTCATCTGTGGGACAATGGCACTTCAAAATGTAGTAGTAGTAGTAGTAGTAGTAGTAGTAGTAGTAGTAGTAGTAGTAGTAGTAGTAGTAGTAGTAGTAGTAGTAGTAGTAGTAGTAGTAGTAGTAGTAGTAGTAGTAGTAGTAGTAGTAGTAGAAGTAGTAGTAGTAGTAGTAGTAGTAGTAGTAGTAGTAGTAGTAGTTATAGTAGTATTAGTAGTAGTTGTAGTAATTTTAGTAGTAGTAGTTGTAGTAGTAGTAGTAGTAGTAGTAGTAGTAGTAGTAGTAGTAGTAGTTGTCGTAGTAGTAGTAGTAGTAGTAGTAGTATTAGTAGTAGTGGTAGTAGTAGTAGTAAAAGTAGTAGTTGTAGTAGTAGTAGTATTAGTAGTATAAGTAATAGTATTAGTAGTGAAAGCATAGGTTTAATTTAAAGCAGAGAGAACGCATTAGAAGTGAGCACCTTTCCCTCCTCCCTTTCATTTCGGGCGCGATCACTTGTGAAAAAGAAGTCATCATCCTCGTCGTCATTATCTTCCTCCTCTTCTTCTTCATCCTTGAAGGAGGCATTTTTGACACTATCATCAGCACCCCTGCTAGAATTTGTTGACATACGCTCTGCATCATTGCTCTGTGTGTCACTCTGTTGTGTGTGTGTGTATGTGTGTTTGTTTGTGTGTGTGTGTGTGTGTGTGTGTGTGTGTGTGTGTGTGTGTTTGTGTGTGTATGTGTGTATGTTTGTGTGTGTGTGTGTGTGTGTGTGTGTGTGTGTGTGTGTGTGTGTGTGTGTGTGTGTGTGTGTGTGTGTGTGTGTGTGTGTGTGTGTGTGTGTGTGTGTATGTTTGTGTGTGTGTGTGTGTGTTAGAGGTCGGACCGGGTACCCGCGGGACTCCCGCGGGAACGAAAATGAAAATTCATTTCGGGACGAAAAAAGTCGGGAACCGGGAATCAACTTTTAAATCGGGAACAGGAATAGGTTTTCGGGACGGGAACAGGAATCAATATTCAAATCGGAAACGGAAAAAACGGAAATAAAAGTTATTGGGATTGGATTCTTTAACAATTATACTTCAGCAAACTCCTAAGTATGGAAATCTTTATTTCATCGATACTCCGTACTTAAAATAAGTATTAAATGAAATTGAAATTTATAACGAAGCCACCATTGCGTTGTCAATGTCAAAATCTAAAACATTACATTTGAAGTTGTTATAGCGGGTCGAAATATTAGGAAGATTAGAACAAATGGGTGATAATGAAAACTTGTCAGATGAAATCAAACTATTATTTTTATTTTATAAATTCATACTTCAAATTTGAATTATTAATTTCCAGTTGAATGCTCAGTTAATCATTTCGACCAAAGAAGATGCCCATTGATCTTATTCATATGGCAGCATGTCTATTGCATCCCCCAATATAAAAAAATAATATTAAAAAAGTTTGGGATAGAAAAAAAATAAATACCAAGACTTTCATTAGAGGAAATTTAGTTCTATTTTGTACAGCCAGACCAAGCTGCAGTGCCGTTGAGAAAAAAAACAAATGATGGTTATTTAGACCTATTATGTTAGTTTTTATAACGTAAAAATTATAATACAATTTTTATACTATCAAATTATACGAATGATTTTATTTGTGCCGTTTTGGAGAATAAGAATGTTGTCAAAAAACATATTTCTAACATTATTGAGGAATTAGTAATAATGAACGAGGGTAAAAATTCAGAAGAGGATGAATTGTACAAATATTTACAATAACGTCCCACCAAAATTGAAGATTATAAAGATGTTAAATTTATAAAATTAAATGTAAAAAATTTCAATACTACAAAAAGTAGCCAAAATTTGAATCGTGTTTTTTATTTAGTTAAAAAAATATTTCCTGACTTTCAAATAATAAACTTTAAGAAATGTTAGAACTAGCAAGTTCGGGACTGGTGAAAACGGCAGCAAAAATAAATAAATAAACAAAATTTTTGTTGTTGAAATTGGTCGGGACCGAGTCAAAAAGACCGGGAATCGAGTTGCGGGAACGGGACGGGATTCGAAATTCGGATGACCCATCGGGAACGGAACGGGACGGGAAAAAAATCTCTGGAACGGGACGGGAATCAAAATTCTGATGGCCCATCGGGAACGGACGGAATGGGAAAAAAATTCGGGAACGGGGCGGGACCAAGAATGAAAAATCGTCCATGTCCGACCTCTAGCGCGTGTGTGTGTGTGTGTGTGTGTGTGTGTGTGTGTGTGTGTGTGTGTGTGTGTGTGTGTGTGTGTGTGTGTGTGTGTGTGTGTGTGTATGTGTGTGTGTGTATGTGTGTATGATAGTGATAATAATGATGATGATGATGATAAAGATGATAGTGACGATGACAGTACTTCTCTGAAGCTGCCCTCCAATGAAGTAGCGCCCTCCTGCTCTGTCGAGGTTGTGCAGCAATGAAGTTGATGAAGATCGCAACAGTAGCAACAATAACAATAAAATAATGATTCTAGCAGTTCAAAGTCATAATCGAAAATTCGTCCTTATTATCCCAATGTGGCAGCAACTAACTTGACATTAGTATGCAATAGTATTTTCATTTTTTTTGTAACAAAGGTAATAGAACCTATTGAAGTTTTATCAAAATTAATTTAAAAAATTAAAATTTGAAGAAAAGTTCACTGGAAGAACCCACAGATGAACAATTGCCTAGCCTGTCTAGTCAGACAAGTTATGGAGCCTCCCTATTTCAAGTTGTTCTGGTGGTTTTTTCATGATTAGATGTGCACTTGATGACAGAAGCAGCAGTTGAGCACTTGGAGTAAGTCTATAAGTTAATTTTTTTAAAGCATTTTTCAAAAGTAAAATTATTAAACGCATTTTAAATACTGCATTTTTGCAAAGAATTCTTATAAATTCATTTTTTAATAATAACTGCATTTTGTCTGTTTTAATTATTTTAATAACTCAGTCACTTTGACAAGGTTTGAAAATATACTTTTTCCAAAGTGTTTAGATAAAATATATAACTAAATATATATTTAATGTATTTGTTGCTTTAATAAATACTAATATAAATAAGAAATCAATAAATCACCTGGAACATGGTTCTATATGATACCTACTATGCATAATTTACATTTTATTAATATAAAAAAATGGATCTGTTTCACATTTCCGCCACAAACATAGGTTTACGTTGAACTCGGTAATTGTAAACATAAACAACAACAGCTGATGGCACTTTTATTTGACTAGTTATTTAATTTCCTATTAATTATTTTTCTTGAAGTTCTAATAATGAAGCACTGAGCAAATAGGGGTTAAGCTCCACCCTTAACTACGTAACTCCACCCATTTGTTGGTGATGTATGTTTTAGGAGATCCAAATTATTTATTAATTTATTTTGTGTTTAAGAATTTATTTTGTATTTAGTATTGTATTTAGTATTTAACATTCTATTTTTTAATGAATTAAATTGATTTATATTTAACATTTTATTTTTATTTGATTTATTATATATATTATTTCATATATATTATATATATTATTTCATAGTTATAAAATTTAAAGTCCGTTTCATCTATTTTGTATTTTATTTTATTTTTAATATCTCTAAAAAATAAGTCCGTTTTTAACTATTTTGAGTGGTGAATGGTGGTTAAGGGGTGAATCGACTGCAATTCTTTATTTTTGACATAAAAAAATAATTTTTGTGTCAAACTTCTTGTATTGTTAGTGTTAATCATGTCCTGAGTGGACGTTTTGAAATATATGATTATGCCCCCCACTACTATAGGAGATTATTTAAAAATTTCGTTCAAGCCATTGTTAAAAAGATTCATGTTAAATTGTCCAATTAAATTTTTTTATAATTAAAGTTTATAAAGACAAAAGCAGTTTCAACAAGTATTATTTATTTTGTTACTTCATATATTTATTTACTATTATTATTCATTATTATTTTTTTAAATCTTTATTCTTCACGACTTGACAGACGCAAGTTATGTTACAAAAAATACAAAAACAGAGGGTGAACTAAAACCAAAATCAAATCGAAAAAGCCAAACAGATTGAAATTTAAAGATGAAAAATATTAAATTTTTAATTTTAATTTTAAAGTATATCATAACTAAAAGATAATGATTAAATTCAAATGCAAATGATAATGGATTAAATCAAACAACTTGACCAAGGATATGGTGAATAAAATAAATAAATAAATAAATAAATAAATAAATAAGTAAATAAATAAATAAATAAATAAATAAATAAATAAGTAAATAAATAAATAAATAAATAAATAAATAAATAAATAAATAAATAAATAAATAAATAAATAAATAAATAAATAAATAAATAAATAAATAAATAAATAAATAAATAAATAAATAAATAAATAAATAAATAAATAAATAAATAAATAAATAAATAAATAAATAAATAAATAAATAAATAAATAAATAAATAAATAAATAAATAAATAAATAAATAAATAAATAAATAAATAAATAAATAAATAAATAAATAAATAAATAAATAAATAAATAAATAAATAAATAAATAAATAAATAAATAATAAATAAATAATACAAATAAGATATGATAATATAAATATAAACTATAGAATGAGATCTTTCAGAAGACGAGGGAGGAATGTTTGTCTTTCAAACGTGGTAGAGGGAGGTTGTTCCCCGGATTCTAAGATGGAACGGGCTTACTTACAGCTATGCGATGTATAAAATATTTTTTTTACAATTTTCCATTCATGTATCCGTCTTCTAAGCACATTTTAATGTTGGTTTCGTTTCTGAAAATTCCTTCTTTAATTATAATAATTGAAAAACTGATTTCTAAAAGAATAGTTAAAAAGTTGTTTTTTCCTCAAATCCGAAGAAGTATAATATTTATTTTATTATTATTAGTTAGATGATGCACTACAGTTTCATTATGTGCAAGTAGTATAATTAATAATTGAGTGATTAGCCTGCTGTAACCATGGATGTGTAGCATGGTCATAGTTGCCTAAGATGAAACATGAATAGTTGCCTAAGATCAAACGTAAGAAGAAATAATAGACATTGATGTATCTGTCTTTGACTTTCCTCCATCTCGAGGGATGATGAATCTAAATAGACTATATACAATATAATTGACTATATAAAGTTTATATTCTAAATAGACTATTGAAAATTAATACAAACCAATAATTTACTTTTTTATTAAATAAAAAAACTGTAGTATTCATTAGCTTTGACACAAGTGAGTTCTATTTATAGCTAAATCTCAAATTTGAATAGATGTAAACTTTCGTCTCATTAGTCTCAATTGACTGTAAACTAGAGGGTTGCACGGGAAATGCTTGAAGCTAGAAGTGAAGTGCGAAGTAAAGAAACTTCTCTGGGTAAAGCGAGTTTAACTCGTGTTATTCCAAAGAGTTTAATTTAAAAATAGAATTCTAAGAATAATAAAAAAAATAGAGCGTTTTAAAAGACATTTGAAGATGTTTTTAAGAAGGAACTGAAAGACAACATGTTCCAGAATAAATAAAGATTTTTTGGAAAAATTGAAAAAGCGGAAGAAAGTATTTCTTTAGATAAATAAGATAGTCGTATAATGAGTAAGATGTTCAAACTACAATTTTTATCACATACAGCATGATTTCATCTTAAGCACCTAAGAAATCTATCTTGGGAACCCAGTTGCTCAGGATGAAATTTTTGAGTGTTCATGTTTGATTTTAACAAATTAGTATTTATTTTTTCTTTATTTCTTGTGTTAAAGTTGATATAGTAAGACAGAGAGTCAATATAATGGCTGGATAAATTCAAATTTACGTTATTTATGCAATCGTTCCATCTTGTGCAACCTTCACCTATATATTGGTGTATCGAATTTCTGCTTACGGGATCTTAAGTTATGTGTAGATGTTTTGAGAGAAGGTAAATTTGGTAAAGAACGTGGTCACAATTAGTAGATATTATAAAAAATAGTTAAGTGTCTAAAGTAATAAAAATAGAAGTGATAGATGGGTATTGAGAGGAAAGATATTTATAAGATATATTAAACAAACGTTATGGCAAAAATATATTATTTCTGTCTTGCGAGGACCAATGAGTTAACTAAAAGTTATAGATTATGACGTAAAACAGCATTTAAAATGTGCTCTGTTGGCGTTTTAAAAAGAGAATAACTTTTTATGAATTAAAATATATTAACAATTTTCACGCATTTGAAATCAGTAAATCCAAATCTTCAATTCATGCATCTCATTTTCAAAAAATGGACAGGTTTTAAAAATCGATTGGGCTTGCTATTACTTTAGAGGATTATAACCCTATTGAGTTTGAAAAATACTAGGATGTATGAAAATTTACCTGAGTTTTAAGCTATGAATCTTAAAGTGCTTGGCCACCTATTTTATGGAATAAAAATGGACCATTTACCTATTTTAAATAACTTCGCAAGCAAAGCTGCTCGGGATTACTAGTTTTATACTAATAAAATAAATAAAACTTAGCTACTATAAACCTCACATGTTGCATACAAACCATGGAAACTTGGTTCTTCAATAACTATCTCCAGTTTAACACCACTAAATAAAACAGGGACATCACTTTTCAACTAAAGAGTTTGAATACCATATCATCTGTCGACATCAACTCAAATAACATCCCCATCAATAACACTCTCAAAATACTTGGACTCACCCTCGACAGCAAACCCACTTTCAAAAACCACATTACACTATCATCTCAAAGCAATCAAACACATACGCCCATTCATTACTACTGATCTCTCCGCCTCACTTTCCCGATGTCTAATACTAAGCAGACTTGACTACTGTAACTCGCTATTATACAATATCACCAATCAAGAAAGAAATCGTCAAAAGTCAGTTTTAAACAAGGTTGCTAGAATCAATTGTGATTACCCAGGCCATCACCTTGTTCAGTCATCAAATGATAATCTTACAAAACTTCACTGGCTTCTTATAGATTTTCGAATATCCTTCAAAATAGCCATCACTACATTCAATATTCTACAAACTTCAATACCGTCATATCTCAGCAAACTCATAACCAAAAAAACATCAAACAAACAACTGCGTTCATCTTCATCTCTTCCCCTCAACCAAGAATCTACAACAAACAACATCTCAAAAAGAGCATTCCGTCACGCAGCTCCAACCACTTGGAATGCCCTTTTACCTGCACTTCGCAACAACAACCAATTTTCGATTTTCAAAGCCAAACTGAAAACTCATTATTTTAACTTAGCTTATCACTCATAATAATTACTCCATGCTACTCTTTGCTTTCCTTTTTATGAATTTACTATTATAAAATGGGAGCGGGGATGGCTTAGATGGTAGACGTCTGACTTGCAACTTAAAGGTCACCAGTTCGAATCCCAGACAAGTAACCGTGAACTAATATACCTAGTGTATATGATGCGGTGTTTGCGACATATGCATTGAAAGTTGTGTACGTCGTGTGGGGTGGAGTAGCGTCTCTGGCGCATAAGAACCATGGTTTCTAGAACCATTGTAACATGACCTGCGTCTGTCAGGCTGTGAATAATGCAAATCATATAAAAAAAAATATTTTTATAATTATTTTTATTTCTTTATTGCATAACGACGGAGTAAGAGCGCTTCAGTTGCGTGCCCGGGCACTATACAAAACTACAATTATTATTATTAAATTTGCTGATGCCACAATGGCATTGCCACATTGAGATAGGACGATTAATTTAATGATAAAAACAGTAACACTCACCATCATCTTTCTTAATCTTCCTCCTCCTTGCGAAGTTGTGTTGGAAGTCATGTGACCCAATCAAGTGGGGAAGGGCCTGTGTGGTGTGGTGGTTCAATATTGATGTGGTGGTTCAATATTGGTGTGGTGGTTCAATATTGGTGTGGTGGTTCAATATTGGTGTGGTGGTTCAACATTGGTGTGGTGGTTCAATATTGGTGTGGTGTGGTGGTTCAATATTAATGTGGTGTGGTGGTTCAACATTGGTGTGGTGTGGTGGTTCAATATTAATGTGGTGTGGTGGTTCAACATTGGTGTGGTGTGGTGGTTCAATATTGGTGTGGTGTGGTGGTTCAATATTGGTGTGGTGTGGTGGTTCAATATTGGTGTGGTGTGGTGGTTCAATATTAATGTGGTGTGGTGGTTCAACATTGGTGTGGTGTGGTGGTTCAATATTAATGTGGTGTGGTGGTTCAACATTGGTGTGGTGTGGTGGTTCAATATTGGTGTGGTGTGGTGGTTCAATATTGGTGTGGTGTGGTGGTTCAATATTGGTGTGGTGTGGTGGTTCAATATTAATGTGGTGTGGTGGTTCAACATTGGTGTGGTGTGGTGGTTCAATATTAATGTGGTGTGGTGGTTCAACATTGGTGTGGTGTGGTGGTTCAATATTAATGTGGTGTGGTGGTTCAACATTGGTGTGGTGTGGTGGTTCAATATTAATGTGGTGTGGTGGTTCAACATTGGTGTGGTGTGGTGGTTCAATATTAATGTGGTGTGGTGGTTCAATATTGGTGTGGTGTGGTGGTTCAATATTAATGTGGTGTGGTGGTTCAACATTGGTGTGGTGTGGTGGTTCAATATTAATGTGGTGTGGTGGTTCAACATTGGTGTGGTGTGGTGGTTCAATATTAATGTGGTGTGGTGGTTCAACATTGGTGTGGTGTGGTGGTTCAATATTAATGTGGTGTGGTGGTTCAATATTGGTGTGGTGTGGTGGTTCAATATTAATGTGGTGTGGTAGTTCAATATTGGTGTGGTGTGATGGTGTGGTGGGATGGTGGTGTAGTGATGGTGTAGTGTGGCAGTTTTGGAGACTGGAGGTGGTGTCCTGGTGATGTAGTGGGATTATGCAGTGGTGATATGGTAGTGTGGTAGGATTCCAACCACTTCTCACCACCCATTTACCAATCTAACAACTCCTCAGGCACCCACCTTGACCACAGTCGCTTCTGCCTCACGTGACAGAGTGGCAACCTTCATAGCATCGAAGCCTGTCCTCACTGCCCTCCTAATTCTCGTCACCATCTCCTCCTTGTGCGGCTGCTGCTGCTGCTGCTGCTGGTGATGTGAGGGTGCGGCGGCGATGGTGATGATGGTGGTGATGATGATAGTGATGGTGGAAAATACAAGCAATAAGTCTCAAAAAAGCCTTGACCTCCTGAGGACTGGTCGTGGGTGCTGCTGGTTGTTCCTCATAGACCCTCTGTGGTGTCAGTGTGGTGCTAGTGCGGTCTCAATATGGTACCAGTCATGGGCGTATGCAGCTCCGAACAAAAAAAAGGGAGCAGCTTATATTTTTGTAATTTTCTATAAATGTTTGCATCACTCAGCACAAAGGCAAAACTAATATGACTGTTATTTATTTTGAACGTTAAATATTTTTTTTATATTATAAAAATCAGTTTTTCTTAACATCTTCATTTACATAATATAAAGAAAAGATCTTCATTTACATAATATAAAGAAAAGATCTTCATTTACATAATATACAGAAAAAAATATTCTTTAAAAAAGGGCTTTTGAGGGTAACTAGCACATTTTAAATGATTTTTTCAATATGTTGATTTTTGTTTGCTGAAATCCATTGACAATAAATGTTCAAAATTTAGTCGGTTTTCACTAACAGGCTTCTCTGTAATTTAAATCTTTATTCAGATTTTCCGCGTAATCTCCTGCGTTTTTTACAATTTCTTCTGTAAAATGTTTAATGTGTATTATAGAGGTCAGAAGACCTGCATGGTATTAACTCCCTAACTCCCTAAGCTGAACTATGTTTTAGTTCACCGAAAGAAGCTAAATGAACGTTCTACAGTGCTCATAGTGCATGTTAGAATGAGTAAAACAAAAAATTTCAAACCAAGGTATTTGTGAGGGTCGAGGTTGAAATTTTTTACACATTTATTTATTGTGTCAGCGATATAAATAGTACTTATGATTGTTGAAATAGAAAACAGTATTTGCAAAATGCATTTTTCGATTTTTTTTAGTACACCAGCCACTAGTCCAGGAAAGCACATTAGACAAGTCTGTTGCCCCTTCATCTCCCTGCCAGGGTAACGGTCCTGCTGCCTTGCAGACTAGGTTTTGGGTAATCAAAGGCTAATGATGGTGTCATGAAAAAAAACACTCTGAGCTGAGGGCTTGCAACCCAGCCTCAGTAACTGCTACAAATACAAAATGACATCCAAGCAATATTTTCACTATACTGGCTCGACCATCGCCCAGGATAAAAAGGGTCACGATGGTAGGTCTGTCACTCTGCCTGCTGTCGTTAAATGTTTTAAGAGAGCCGTTGCAGGTCGGTCAACTCAGCTGCCGACCTGCTCTGTAATGGCTAAGAGAGACCACACTGCCAGCCGCAAAGTCACTTTTGCCACTTACAACGTGAGGACCTTGGCTGACTCAACACACCGCCACAAGCTGCAACAAATCATAGCTGGCTGCGAGGAGCACAACATCGACATCTTCGCTATCCATGATCATTGACTCAAAGCCTCTGAAACGATTTGTCCCAATAAGTCGGGTGCCTGGACTTTTGCACACACGAACTCCTCCACCGAATGCCATGGAGTCACTGTCCTCTACAGTAAAAGAATTGCATCATTAGTTCTTTCTGTAGAGTACAAGTCACAAAGAATAATTGCCTTGCGCCTGGAAAGAAACCCGAGACTTTGCATTGTCTTTGCATACGCACCTACCAAGTTCTCACTCGTCCTAGAGAAAGAAAACTTCTACGATGAACTGCGAGAGTTAGTTAACAGCATACCCGTACACACGGTTACCATGTTAGCTGGCGACTTCAAAGCGCGCATTGGAGCTGACGGACACGAAACAAATCCAAAAATTGTAAGCCCGGACTGCTTCCATGATGCAACCAATGACAATGGCAACCGACTTGTTGAGTTATGCGAAACGTCTAACCTAAGATTAGTACACTCGCACTTCACGAATAGGAGGTGCCGACTTGTGACCTTCAATGGGCCTAAGGGCGACAAACAGCAAATAGACCACATTGCAATCAGCACCAAGTGGTGGAAGTCTAACACCAGCTGTCGAGCCTACAGCACCATAAACATCGGATCCGATCATAAGGTAGTTAGTGCTCAATTCCGACTTCCCTGCGAGCTACCAAGCGACTGCCAAACGGATGGTGCAAGGACAACTGGAGTAAGCTAGAGGTTCCAGAAACTAGGCGTAGTTTTGACATGCCCTTCCGAATCGATTCTCCGAGCTCTTGAATGAAGAAACATTAACCTGGGCCACGAAATCCAACTAAAGACAGACACACCAGACGAGGCACTGCGTTATGCGAGCGAAATGAGTTTGAAGAAGCAGACAAAACGCAAGTACGCCCATTGGGTGTCCCCTTCAACATCGCTCTCTTAGACGAATGCAACAAGGCCAGCTAAAAGTACAGGAGGACGCAACCGTTAACCCATGAAGATCAGTGGAGCTTGCTGCAGTCTTGAGTATCAACCGCCTTTGACAACGATCAACAAGTTCATCTCAACGAGCAACTCATTGCCCTCGAGAACGCCGACCAACGACGTAAGTACAGAACCACCTGGAAAATAATATAATGATCGCAGGAGATGAGAACAAATTCGATCCGTCAAAAGTACGGCTGCTGGATGGTTCATCACCAAAGGGGAAAGAGGAGCTACTTGAAGGTTGGAAAGAATAATTCTCAACGCTGCTCAACAACGTCAACACTCATGGTGGTCTCTCAAACTTGCCTCCACCATTCCTTGTAAAGCAGCTCCTCACCATCTGCAGGCTAGTCTACAGTAAATGTCGCGCAACAGCCCAATGAACATCAAGCCTGATCATCCCGCTGCCTAAGAAAGGGAATCTCCAGTTGATGACCAACTACAGAGGTACCAGCTTGATGTCCATTGCAACTAAAATCTACAACCGCATGCTTCTCAACCGCATCCGTGAAGCCATCGACTCGCTACTCAGAAAGAATCAGGCAGTTTTCAGAACAGGTCGGAGCTACATGCAGCAGATTCATATTCTGAAGAAAATTATAGATGGCGCATACTCGCAAGAAAATCCACTATTCATCACTTTCGTCGACTTCAAGAAAGCCTCCGACTAAATCCACCGAAATTTGATGTTTGCGATACTGTGACACTACGGAATCTCAGAGAAAGTTGTCAAGGCAATCAAGGTCTTGTACGACAAGTCGACCAGCCAGGTTTGCATACAAGGCCAGCTTTCTGCACTCTTCAACATTTCTACAGACGTCTTACAAGGTGATTTTTTGGCTCCGTTCCTATTCATTATCGTGATAAACTGCATATCCAAATTGTCTGCAGGTGAATTTGGATGTCACCCACTCAAGATAACCAAAGGAGTTCAAGTGCGTGCAAAACCAACCGCTCATTGCGCCACACAACTCGTTTGCCGGATAGAGTTTGTGACCTCGCTTTTGCCGATGATATAGCCCTGCTCGAGAACGACCCATCGAGAGCCCAAACTCAGTTGGATGCTTTGAGACTCAGTGCACGGACGGTTGGACTGGAGATAAATGTTAAAAAGACCGAACAGATGCAGCTTAACCAACCAAACCCCTCTGTCTCGCCACTGGCTGCAAAGCTCCTCATTGATGGTCAGTAAATCAAAAACCTTGGGTTGTATGTTGGGTCCACAGATCAAGATGTTAAAATCCGAATCGGCCTTGCATGATAATCCTTCACGAAGCTACAAAAGTTTCTTCCTCATTCACGCTTAAAACAGATATCAAGATTCGCATCTTTCAAGCCGCTTGCATCTCAATTCTGCTCTACGGCTGCGAATCATGGATACTAACTGCAGCATTATCGTAGAAACTTGACGACTTCGCAAGGACTTGCTATCGAACGATGCTTGGAATCCAACAGTCCAGCGACCACATCACAAACGAGTCTCTCTACGCACGAGTCGGACAGGAGCGCATAGCGAAATGATCAGAAAACGACAACTTGCATTTGCTGGTCATTGTCTTCATATGCCCGTGGATGAGCCTGTGCACCGCTATTTGTTCTACGTGTCCGAGATGAAAGCACGAAAGCGTCCTGGCAGACCAAGAACCTCATACAGACAACAAATCTCGGCATAAATCGACCCACGGCAGCCCACGATTGAAGCTATCCAGCTTAAATCGTGGGCTGTGAACAAAAACGTTTGGAGTCATTTTGTCGTGCCACGGAAAAAGAGGTCTCTTGGCCCCTTATCTGCGCCCGCTTACTGACGATGATGATGAGCCATGAAGAGTATATTTCCAACCATTGACAGGTTACTCATTGTTATTATGCTATTTGTGAGCAGCTGCCCGCTTCCCCCCCCCCTTGCTCCCACCTGGATACGCCCATGGTACCAGTATGGTGTCAGTGTGGTGCTAGTTTGGTGCTAGTGTGGTGCCAGTGTGGTTTCAGTGTGGTAGAGATACTCCAGACTACTTTTGGGAGTGCCCGAGAAGCCGGAAAGAGAGAGAGGAGTTCATCTACAACAAGCCCTGTGATGAGGCTTTGAGAGAAAGGGAGGAGGTGTTCACGTTCTTACAAGGCATGAGACCAGGATGGGTCGATCAGGCGAAGGAAGAACTGCGATTGCGACAACAACAACAAGAACGATGACAAACGTTTTCAATGAACTGAGTGTCTGCCAGGATGTTGAAGTCGTTGGAGGTGTTGCTGAGGCAGCTCTGAGTCACCTACGTGGTTGGTGATGATGATGATGGTGGTGATAATGATGATGATGATGATGATGCTGATGATGACGATGGTTGGTGATGATGGTGGTGGTAGTGGTTAGTGATGATGATGATGTTGGTCATAGGCGTATCCAGCCCCGAACAAAAGGAGGAGCAGCTATTATTTTTACAATTTACTACAAAGAAAAAACTAATATGCTCATTAATTATTTATAATTAAAAAAAAGTTTATTTACATAATATAGACGAAAAAACTCTACAGAAAAAAGTCTTCATTTAAATAGTATACGGAATAAAGTATTCTTTAAAAAGAAGCTTTTGAGGGTAATTGGCAAGCTTGGCTATTTTTTTTTAGCTCAAATTCTGGAATAAACAGTTTTGGGCATAGTATTTCAAAATGTTAAAATCTTAAATCTAAATAAAAATAAAATATTATTAATTAGAATTCTGTGTGTGTGAATGTTGGTCGTTTTGAGTCTGTCAAGGAATGGTCGCAGCAAACCAAGATGGCCGCAGGGAACCAGATGCGACAGAAAAGAAAAAAAACCTTTCACAACAACAAAAGTTTCAGTGTTGGCAAGGACTTCTCTTTCACCTCCTGTCGCAGCCTCAACACAAGTGGCAAGAAGATTAAGAAAAATGATGTTTATGTTTTATGATTATTAAGATGATTTGGTGATGATTATGCTGTTAGTACTGTGGCAATGATCAAGGTGATGTGGATGAGGGTGGATTATTAAAGTTGATGGTTTTTTTAACACTTATATATACACATAAATTGGAAGGTTTTATTTAGCAAAATTATTTGAAAGCGCTTTTGAATTCGATAAAAAGAAATTGATGTGATTGAATGCATTTATTGGTCCGTTTTAAATATGATGATGCAATTCAGTATCACTGCCTTCAATTCGCATGCGGCATAAATCTTCGAACACTCCTTCATCTTTTTTTTTCCTCTAAGGGGTAAATGATGTGAACCGTAAAAAAAGGCCACATGAAACAATTGATGATCTTTTTATTTTTAAATTAGTTTATTCAAAGACTGGTTAAGTTGAATATCTATAGTAATCGCATCCAGCATTTTTTGAAGATTTCATGACAGTCTGGTGTCTTTGCGAGCGGGTTGGCTTATCAATCACTAATTTTTCAATCACTAATTATTTGTATAGCGCCCTTTTGAAGTGAACAAAAGCGCTCAGCCATCACGTTTTAAAAAAATACGTCTTCAGGCCTCGACGGAAAGTTATGAGTGACTTAATTGAAGTTAGAGAAGAGGGTAAAGAATTCCATCCGAGGACCACAGTAAGAAAAAGAACGTTTAACTGAAAAACGAAAAGAACGTTTAAAGGTCGATGATCTTAGACCAGATTTAGGGGGTTCTTTAATTAGATGTTTAAGATAAATTTGAACAATAAAGTTATGAATTTTAACCATATTTAACATATTTAGGCATATTTTAAAAGTCATTTTAGATCTCAAAGGTAACCAATGTAACAAACGAAGATAAAAAGAAATAAGAGAGAATTTAGGAGCACGAGCAACAAGACGAGCAGCACAATTAAATACTTTATTTAGAGGAGCTAAAGTAGTATCAGGGAGACCATAGTAAAGAGAGTTGCAAGAATCAATCCTGGAGAGAACTAGAGAAGATACAAGAAGCTGCAACGTAGGATCATCAAGAAAAGGAAGAAGCTGTTTAATACGACGAATGAGGAAATAACAAGATTTAGAAATAGATAGAATTTGAGAAGCTAAAAGCAGGTTAGAATCGAAGATAAAACTTATTGAAAAAAACAGTGAAGATGAAAGGTTTAGAGATGAGAAAGGGGGAGACAAAACTAAAGAAGGAAGGAATAGTCAAGATTTTGATTTTTTATTGAAATATATGAGTTCAAAATTGTCAGGGTTTAGTTCGAGAAACATAGATAAGGCCCAAGAAATAATAGATTGAAGACAGATAGTTATTTTATTAACAGCAAGGTCAAGAAAAGATTCAGTGAAAGATGAATAAATATAGGAATCATCAGCATAAATTTGACTATTTAAGGAAGATGAAAAAATAATATTAGGTAGTTGAGAGGAGTAAAGATTAAAAACTAAGGGTCCAAGGATTGAGCCCTGTGGAACACAATAAGATAAAGAAACAGAAGAGGAACGAGAAGATTATATTGATACATAAGAAGTTCGCTCAGAAAGGTATGATTTAGGCCGGTTAAAGGAAGATCCAGAAATATTAAAACAAGAATCTGAAACATTAAGTAAAAGAGTATGATCAACAGTATCAAAATATTAGATGGTAAAGTCATTGGACCTGCAACTCAAAGGTCGCCAGTTCGAATCCCTGTTCAGCCAACCGTGAGATATCATATACCTAGTGTATATGATGCGGTGTTTCACGACTTATGTCGTGTGAGTGGCGCCTCAGTTGCGTGCCTTGGCGCATTATAAGTACGCATTATTATGATAATAATTATTATTATTATATTAAACATGCTCTCTGCAGCATTCATGGATATTTTACTGTTTGATGAACAGTCTGACGATTAAAGGTTCAAATAATAAGCAATATTTGCGAATGCCTTTTTCGATTTTGTTGAGTACACCAGCCACGGAGAGTATATTTCCAATCATTGATATGTAACTCATTGTTATTATGCTATTTGTGAGTATGTACCAAAAGAACAGAAGTTTTTAACATTTTGCTACTTAGTAAAATCTATCCCCCTTGCCCCCCCCCCCTGGATACGCCCATGATGTTTGTGTCTGGTGAGAGTGACAATGGTGATGTGATGATGATGGTGTGGTGGTTGGTGATGATAATGATGGTGTGCATCTTCACTAACGCACAATATGAATCTGGGTTAGTGAAGATGGTAATAATGTGATGGTGCTGTGGTGAATTGATTGGACGATGCTGGTGTGGTGACAGTGGTAGTGTAGTGATGGTGATAATTATTGTAGTAAATAAATAGGTTTTAATAAATCAAAGTATATCTTGAGAGTGTATATTATATGCTGTTATTAGTACTCACCATCATTTTGATGCTGAGTTTGTTGAGTGAGTGCTTGATGTGTTGTGTCTTTTGGAGAAGTTCTTGTGAAAAGTTGTGGAGGCAGCCAAGAAGCTGAATAAAAACATAATAATAATAATAAATTCAAACTTATTTAGATTTGCTCAGTCTATTTCTTTTTCACAAGTCCTTTAAAATGCCAGAAACGGGTTTGTGTGACATCAGAAAATAGGTTAAAAAATGGATGAGCAGATGGATGGATGGGTGCATAGGTGTGTGACATAAGAACAGTCCTCAAACCTTGGCATCTTCTGCAAGATTCCAGTTAGTGGCAAGAATCTTCAAATGAGAAATAGAAAAGTTTTGTGTGAATGTCTGCTCGCCATTGTATACGAACTGCAAGGCTTCACCCATCTTCACTGAGTATTCTTAATGTGTTGGAGTTCATTTAATTTAATATAAACTTTTAATTTAATTAAAATTGTCAATGAATAATTAAAATATTTCATGTATTTACGTCGTAAATTTTACGACTTCAACGATGTCACCTTTGGAAGAATTAATACGCCCCTTTCTGTTTCTACCAAACTATTAAAATAACTATGAATTCTTATTCAAAAATAACTTAACTTATAATATTATTTTGGAAAATATAAATTTGGGAAAAATGAATTTAAAGAGAATTTTACAACTGAATTTAAATGATTTGCAGTTTATTTACACAGATTTTGGGGGATAGGTTAGAAACGGTACTCAATGTTTAAATAGCTGTAGGGTAAATAAACGGTAAGGCTAATAGGCAAAATAAAATACTTTAAAATTATAAAGTATTTTTCCCATATTCATCTAGTAATACTTTATATATATAATTTTTTCTATATTACTAGTAAAACATCTTGCGGATGACTTTTATTCATTTTTTTGGGTCTATATCGTTCACGGCCCGACAGGCGCAAGCCATGTTATAATTAGGCGCAACATAAAAGAAAAAGTAAATTTTGTAAAGAATCAAAACATAGTTTTCGTGTAAGTATTGTGTTATTTAAATCATTTTGCTTTAACAAATTTAGGATTTTAAGCCTTGAATGACTTCATGATGTATTCTTCAAAGTAAGAATACATTTATATTTCATTCTAGTTGAGAATACATGAAAAATATGTTTTACCACTTCAACTTAATAATTAAGTCTTAATTATTATAAAATTATAATATATCATTTTGAAATTATAACTTTTATTTTTTAAAATAAAAAATAAAAGACACACTCAAATATATGAAAATGGTTAAAACCAGCATTATTTAAAGCTTTATTAATTATATTAGAAATTATTCTCTAAAAAATATATACATGAATTAAAACTATAAAGTTTCAATTTCACATGAATTTTAATTTTTATTAAAAATATAATATATATTTACCAGATGGCTTCCTTACTTAGCTCTCCTAGTGTTGTCGAAGGTTCTAAGGTGCACTGGAGTCTTTTTGTTATATGACCTGCTCAAGGTCATTCACTATGTACAAGTTCTCTTCCTCATCCAACTATGGTAGCTTGTCTTTCAGTTTTTGTGTTTTTATTCTATGTTATGTGCTGTGTTCTTGTTTAAAAAGATTATTGTAAAGGCATATAGCACAAAGCATAAATGATGGTTTTTAAAATATTTTTTTAATTAATATTTTTTGTAAAATAAATTAAATTAAATTATAATTATTTTCATTTACAGTGCTTCTTTCTGCTTTGTTGCACTTCAAAAGCCGTTTTCCAGTCATAGCAACATTCCTGTAAGTGGATGGAACAAAAGATAATGGGCTTCATTACAACATAATACAATAAATTGGTTAAATAAACGAATTAATTAATTAATTAATTATTAATATATTAATATGTATTTATAAATTAATTATTATTTTATTCCTTTTTGAGGTTCTTCCAGGCTTCAACTAAACCAAAATAAATTGATTTTTTCAATTCCTATTTTTCTCGACAGATGTTCCGACTTATCCGGCACTCACTGGTTGGGACAGTTATTAAGCTGCTGTGGCTCTATGGCCTAACTCTATGTGGACCTCTTAGGTGGGTGGAGAAGGATGACTGGGGTGAAAAGATGGTTTGGTGGGGGCAGGTTGGATGGATGGGAAGATGGTGGGGTTGGATGGGTGAGAAAGAAGATGGTTTGTGAAGGGTGGGAAATGGGATGATTGGAGTTGAAAAGATGGTTTGTCAGGGCAGGTTAGACTAGGGCAAATTTTTTTTTAGACGTTTTTATAAAAAGGAAATAATTGAATGTAAATCCAGATAATAAATTTTTTTTATTTAAATAATGGTGATTGTGTTCATAATGATGGTTATTTGAAATCTATAACAACATTCACAACAACAAAAACATTTACAACAACAACAACATTCCCAACAAAAACAACATTCACAACAACAACAACATTCACAACAACATTTACAACAACAACAATAAAAAGTGTAAAACAACACCCGACAGAACTTTAATCATGTACGAACACAGTGATGTGGTTGTCATAGCAACACTCAGTGCTCTCTTCACCAACAACTCCACACCCTCGAAAGTGAATAGGAGTTGATAATGAGAAATTTGAATAATTAAATAAATAAAACTTCAAAAGTAATTACTGTAATAAAAATAACAATATCAACCACAATAACAACAATATTAACATAAATTAATTATTTATTTATTAATATTAAAATAAAATTTTAATCAATATAAACTACAACACTTACAACAAACCAGTTCAGGGGTGGAGTGTTGTTTGTGTTGGCGTTCGTTTGTCTGATGTTCTTGGACCACGACCTCGACAACGACACCCTTGAAAATATCCTTTTGTGTGTGTGTGTGTGTGTGTGTGTGTGTGTGTGTGTGTGTGTGTGTGTGTGTGTGTGTGTGTGTGTGTGTGTGTGTGTGTGTGTGTGTGTGTGTGTGTATGTGTGTGTGTGTGTGTGTGTGTGTGTGTGTGTGTGTGTGTGTGTGTGTGTGTGTGTGTGTGTGTGTGTGTGTGTGTGTGTGTGTGTGTGTATACATGCAAATATTTGTACATCTGCATTAAAAGCTATGTAAATAAATACATAATTTTACCATCACCAACACTAACAAAAATAAAAACAAACCATCGCCAACCATCCAACCATCCTGCCTATAACAACCATCCAACCAACCTGCCTATAACAACCAACCAACCAACCTGCCTATAAAACCATCCAATTATAATAACAGCTCCTTAACACAAGCCCACCACCACTAGCATCATCATCAGCAGCAGCCCAGACTGGCTTGAAGGAGAGGCATGAGGGTATGATGACACATCTAATTAATCATCTCATCAGTCTGACCGGTCTCTCTGATCATAAGGTGTGGTGTTTGGGGTGGGTGGTAGGGGGGGGGTGTAATGCTATATGGGGTGAAGCTGGTGGTGGGGTTGTGGGAGTCGTGGTAGTGGGTGGGGTTGTTATGGTTTGTGGAGATTATTTAGTATTAGAGTGTGATGTAGTGGCTGGGCTCAAGAACTGTTAACTAATTCATTTCACAAGGTTTATTCATTGAAGTTCAAACTACAAATAAATCCAAAGTTTCACCACACCACTACAATCAACCAACCGTTGTAGCACTAACTACTACATCCAATCACCACTACAACCAATCACCACTACACATGCCAATCACCCACCAAGGCATCCATCTCCACATCGACCACACCTACCACCTATCACTACAGGGCGGTGTCTTACTCCTCACCTTGAACCTTTGTCTCACGGTCGCCTACAACACAGCCTCTAAGACACTTGCGCTCGACATCGGAGGCATAAAGAAACTAAACGCTCTATCGAACCTGACGTCACTTCTGCTCCTAACGCCGTGGTTCTTGCTCGTCTCACTTACGCATCCGTCGGACGTCGAGTCGTGGCTCTCGGTGACTTTCACAACGGTTACCGTCTCGCTAATCGTCGTCGTTTTCCACTACTACGTTGATGCCGTTAGCCAGGCAAAGTTGGACGCAACGAAGGTGATCCAGCTTTCGTCGGTCGTTGTGCTGTTCAGTTCGCTTTTCATCGCATCACTTTGGAACCACCCTGTGACGTGGAGGGAAATGGGAGTGGGTGCGTTGGAGGAGGTTTTGAAGGGGGAACATTTGATGTCTCTGGGGGTGCTGTTAAGTGTCATCTTCTTTCTTCTTGCCACCGTCATCCTCACCAAACCTCTCAAACCGACCAGGGGTTCCCTGGTGGGATATTCCACCACAGGTTGTGTGCATGCTAGTGCATGGTGGTTGTGATTATAGATTGTTTTTTTCTCTTACCACAATTATACCAGCCATCTAACCAACCTCTACCCACCTATCCACCCAACTATTTACCTATCTATCCATCCACCCATTCACTTCACTTCTACCCAACCATTCGCCTAACCCCTTACCTAACCATCCTTCCAACCTTTACCTACCTAACCTCTACTCATTCACCTCCACCGTTGTCCAACCAACTCATTCACACGCAGGCCCCCTCTACAACTACTCCGGTGACGCGTTCACTCGAAGCCAATCGATCCTCACCATCCTCAAAAATGGTCTTCACAAGATCGTAGAAGGACCCGACTCCAGAAAAATATTCTACTTCCTCTGCGTCAACTTTGTTCGTTCTTCGAGTCTTGGAATAATATAAAAATACTTTTTATCTTTTAATTTATTTTTATCTTTTTTTTAAAAAAATGTGTGCTTAATTTAGACTTTTTTGAGAAGTTTATTGGTTAACTCACCAAACCCCTCAACCACTACCGCCAATAATCACCTCCCGCTCGTTCGACAGTCATTCACCTTCATCGAACTGACGTACGGCGTTTGGACGAACAGCCTCGGTCTAATCTCCGATGGATTCCACATGTTCTTCGACTGCTCGGCGCTCGTCATGGGCCTGTACGCCGCTGTCATGAGCCACTGGAAAGCATCGAGGATCTTCTCTTATGGGTCGGTGGTGGTGGTGTGTGTGTTTGTGTGTTTGTTTGTTTGTTTGTGCCTGTGGGGACATTTTTATATGCTGGAGAATTACTTGATTGTAAAGAGAACACGCTTGTTTCGATAGCATTACTGGTGAAGAAGATTTAAAATATTTCAGCGCAAAATGAAACATCAGAAACATTAGACAAGACTAAATATTTAAATCAATAGGGTTTACACAAAAAATAAGTTTCAAACCACTACATAAAGCCTTCTCCAAGATCGCCTCAAAGCCACATCTTTATCACTTTCCCCACCTTCCTTCCCCAGGTACGACCGTGTAGAAGTGCTTTCAGGCTTCATCAACGGGCTCTTCCTCCTCGTCATCGCATTCTTCGTCTTTGTTACTGCCCTCCTCCGCCTCCTCGACCCGCCCGACATCAATACCGACCGCTTGCTGGTTCGTTTCCGATGGATTTTGGGCGGGAAGGATATTTTTGTAATTTTTGTTTCAATGATTTTTTATCGTTCTTTGGTGTGCTTTGGTTTGTTTTAAATTTATGCGTTTTGTTTTATTTTGAGGGATTTTAGGAGTAAGTTTTGTAAATTCAAAATCAGCCTTCATTTTTTTTCACCGCCGCTAATAATTATCAGATTATAATCAACCCAACCGTCTTCACTCCTCCACAGTTAGTTTCAATAGCAGGTTTATGCGTCAACCTGGTCGGCATTGTCGCCTTTAGACACACCCACTCTCACGGCGGTAAGCCATGCCATAGCAATCAGCCGTCGCCGCAGCAACCACACTCACACTCTCACTCCCATGGTATTTGTGATGGGATGGCGATGATGATGGTGGTGGGAGGAGGGTGTTATGAATGTTGTATTGGTTGTAGTAGTGGTTATTGTGGTGGTGATGGTGAATTGAATTGAACTCGTCAAAAAAATTTTTTTATTTTATTTTGTCAATAAATATGATTATAAAAACTTATTAATAGTGAAATTAAAAATTTACTCGTCGAAACAGGCTAAATGTAGCCTAACGTACGAAACATGCTAAATGTAGGCTAAAAACTCGTCGAAACATTATAAAATAAGTTTTTAATTTCACTATTAATAAGTATTTATAAACAAATTTATTCACAGAAAAAATTTGTTTAAAAAAAAATTTCGAAGAGTTTTTAGCCTACATTTAGCCTGTTTCGTACGTTTGGCTACATTTAGCCTGTTTTGACGAGTAATTTTTTTATTTCACTATTAATAAGTTTTTATAATCATATTTATTCACAAAATTAAAATGAACAAAAAATTTTTTTTTGACGAGTTCATGTTGCGATGAGTTCAATGCATACCATAGTGAAAATAATGGAAACATAAACAATATAAATATTAATAATATTTTGAAGACTGAGAATAATTTCACCACTAATGATAAAAACAACAATAATTAATATTTATTAAATAATTAAAACCACCCATACAGCTCCGGGCCACCAAGGTCACGGTCACTCGCATGACGCCTCCAATGAAACAGCGCCTTCCCTGCAAGTGCACAACACCAATATGGAAGGTGCTTTGAGGGCCGGTGCATGGGTTAGGGTTAGGTGGTTTAGGGTTAGGTGGTTTAAGGGCTGGTGCAAGGGTCGATATGGATGGGTGCTGGTAGATGAGTTTGATTAGGCTGATGTAGATTAGGATGGATGTTTTTTCATATGTAGAATATGACATTTTATTTGACGCAGTTTCATTTCTGAATCTTCACAAGGACTCTCTCAAACTTCCCAGGTGTTTTTCTGCACATCATGGCTGACACGCTGGGCAGCGTCGGAGTCATCATTTCCACTTTTCTGATCCAATCCTTTGGCTGGAAAATTGCCGATCCCATCTGCTCCCTGTTCATTTCTATCCTCATCTTTCTGAGCGTTTTACCGCTGGTTAGAGAGACGTGTTATATTCTCTTACTGAGAACTCCCGTGGAGACGACAGGAACCCTTGCTTCGACACTACAGAAGGTTTTAGGGGTGGTAGGGATGGATGGTTGGTTAGTTGCTTGACTTATTGGTGATTCATAAGTTTAAGTAATTCCATTAAATCATCAATGATTCAACAACTTTTTATGAATAGTCAAACTAGAAACTGTTCCATTCCTTCATACTTTTCCACATTATCTCTTCATCTAAAAACGCTTGCCTCTCCCCAGCTAAGTTCCCTCGAAGGCGTCATAAGTTACAGTGATCAGAGGTTCTGGAGGCATTCTTCCAGCGTTCTTTGCGGCAGCATCCACGTGCAGGTTTTGGCGCCTGTACCCGAGCAGAAGATGGTTGCCTTGGTGAGTTCTTAGAGGTGGAGATGTGGTTGGTGATGGAGGTGGGTGAGTGGTTGGAGATGGAGATGTGGTTAGTCAATCAATCAATCAATCACTAATGATTTGTATAGCGCCCTTTACTAAGTGAACAAAGGCGCTCTTCAAATAAATTTGTTAAATAAAACGGTTTTTAGACCATTACCAATATATGTATATATATAAATTAAAATATATATATATAAACACACGATCAACCTCAATAATCCAACCTCACCCACCCCACCATGACAATCACCGCCAAAAAATCACTATCACCATAAATAAAAAATTCTTTCATCACCACAATACCAACACTCATACCACAGCACAATCATTACCACATCATCCTCAAAACACAATCATCATTCTTCTCAATTTTCTGTCTTGCCACTGGTGCCGAGGCTGCGAAAGAGGGTGAAGGAGAAGTCTTTGCCAACGCTGGTACTGCTGCTGCTATGGAAAGCTTTCTCCTTTATCCTTTCTCCTTGAGCGCTTTGATTCCCTGCGGCCATCTTGGTCTGCTGCGGCCATTCTCGACAGATTCAAAACAACCAACATTTGAACTAAAAACATTCTAATTAATTAAATTTAATTTTTATTTAGACTTTAGATTCTAAAATTTTAATATATTATACCCAAAACCGTTTATTCCACAAATTTATTTGAGCGGCTGCCAAAATGGCAGCCGCTAACCAAAGATCAATGATGTGGATGTGGTTGGTGATAGAGGTGGGTGAGTGGTTGGAGATGGAGATGTGGTTGGTGATGGAGGTGGGTGAGTGGTTGGAGATGGAGATGTGGTTGGTGATGGAGGTGGGTGAGTGGTTTGAGATGGAGATGTGGTTGGTGATGGAGGTGGGTGAGTGGTTTGAGATGGAGATGTGGTTGGTGATGGAGGTGGGTGAGTGGTTTGAGATGGAGATGTGGTTGGTGATGGAGGTGGGGGAGTGGTTTGAGATGGAGATGTGGTTGGTGATGGAGGTGGGGGAGTGGTTGGAGATGGAGGTGGGGGAGTGGTTTGATGTGGATGAGTGGTCGGAGAGGGTGATAGGGGAAATGGGGGAGGGGCTGAGGGTGGAGTAGTCCTAGTTGGAGGGAGAGACGTTACTGTGGAAGGCTTAATTGGATGGGAATATGAGAGCGTAGAATGTGGAGAAGGATAAGAAAAGGGTTTGGGGATAGGCTTGTTTAATGTGCATTTGGAATAGAATAGGCATTCAATATAGGTACTATGAAGAGTTTAAGTTATATGTACATTTTAATTAATTCATTAATAACTTCACATTAATTTTTGTTTTCAACAAACCCTCAGATAACTTCTATGTTCAAAGAGATCGGCTACAACAACATCTGTGTGCAATTAGAGAAACCGGCTTTTTATCAGCATCTTAGTGGCCTAGGAGGAAATGACGAAAAGCCCAAAATGATAATGAATAATTATTGCTTTTAAAAATTATAATAATATGATCTTTTAATTGAATATTTTTTGAAAATAAAAGTTGTAGTTACTATCTTATTTCTAATTTGTTTTTATTAATTATAAAGATTTTTTCGTGTTGTTTTTGTATTTCAGTTAGATTATTTTTTTATTTTGAAACACCGTGTAAATAGTGCCAAGAGGAATCACAGAGATGATGATGCTTTTGTGGGAATGGTGATATATATTTTATAAGGGGCTTCAAAACTCTTTTATTTAAAATATTTATTGTAGAACGCTTTTTAATTGCATGAAAAGCGCTGTATGTATACAGTTTAACCCTGAATGTTACTTGAAAAAGTTTTATTTCAGGCATGAAGCAAAAAAAACTTTTAAGAAATAATTTATTTTTAAAAAATTCAAATTATAACAAAATTAAAATATCAGCTTTAAATTCACGAGTTTGTTGTGAGAATTAAAACATTCACAAAAGAAAGTCACATGAGAGAATTCATCCTATCCAGAAAGACGACTTTGTAGTTGGAGTTGGACGACCCAAGGTGCAATGGCAGCGACAAGGCTCAAGTGTGGTGCCGAATCGCTGACAGGTATACCTTTTAAGGTCACAACCTTCACAGAAACAAGGTGGGCATTTTTTTTGTCTTTTCCGCGTGGATTTGGACTGTGAGTATTTGTGTATTTTTTTATTTAAATATGTTTTTAGATTTAATGATTTAAATACAAGTTTTTAAATATGTGTTAATGTTTATCAGAATAAATCCTAAACTAATATTGACTTTTCGGGAAGAGGTCATTTTAAATTGCAAAAATGTTATAATCCAAAAGTTCATGTGTGTATATCAGTGTTATTTTCGTAATGAAAACGAAAACGACAATTCTGAATAATCGTTCCACGAAAACGAAAATAAAACTAAATTTATTTTCAAAACGAAAACGAAAATAAAAACTATAATTATTTTCAAAACGAAAATTAAATAAATTTCAAAGTATGCCATAATATGTAAATGTATAGTTTATATAAAAAGATATGTCTATGTTATAAACATTATCTTTGAGCTTTATGAAAGTAGCGCCATTTATAAAACGTTATTTTATTACCGCTTCGCTTTGTCAATTAAATTATCACTTATTTTAATCGTTAATTTTTTTTATATTTCAAATTTGTTATTACTCAATAATTTACCTATTCAATTCTTATAATATTTCAATTGACTTAGTTTTTAAAACTCATTTGTTGTTAATATACAGTTCTATTTTACTGTTTCATTTTATGAACAATTGTTTTTTTTAGATATAAACAAATAGTGTTCAAAGTTGTAAATTAATATATTTTCAAAACTAAAATAAAAATAAAAACTTTAATTATTTTCAAAACTGAAACGAAAATAAAAACTTTAATTATTTTCAAAACGAAAACGAAAATAAAAACTTTAATTATTTTCAAAACGAAAACGAAAATAAAAACTATAATTATTTTCTGAAACCAAAATAACACTGGTGTATATGTGAAGTATAAAGATGTATTTAATGGTTTAAAGTTAAAAATAATTACTTCAATTTCAATATTATTTTTAAAAAATAAATTTTTATAGTTGTCGAATGAAGAATTGCTCACTTACGTTCTCTGTTGGCAATCCTGTGGGATGAATGGTAAATTGACTCTTTTTATTGTTAAATGAAGTTTGAATTTAAGATGTTTCACAATTTAAAACTTCCACATACACCTGTTCTAGGTTAAGCTGACAATTTTTCTCCCACCTACCTGCAGCCACCAGAGCCAGCAGCAGCAGCAACATCAACACCATCTTTCTTTCCATCTTTCGACTAATTCTTTCCGGAATGGTTCCTTGAATTTCAATGCTAGTGAACCACGAACTCAAATATTTTTATATAGAACCTCAGCTAATGTAAATTTTCTTGTGAATAATTATAAATACACTTAGAAACTTTTAAAGTATTACAAAGATGCCAGGTGCAGAGCGGTTTTCAAATTAAGTTGCTGTTTGCACTCATAAGTTTGAGGATTCAATATTTTCAGAAAATATAATAGTTTAATACTTTATTTCATTCATATAAGTATTTAAGTACAATTTAACTTTTTTAAAGTTTTGAAAAACTTAAATGAAGCCATTTCATTGCCAATAAATAAACCAACACATTTTATTTTGTTTCTTTTTATATAATCTTGTTTTTGTATTTTATGAAAGTGAAAATTAATTTTACTTTAATGCAGATATTGAAATAATTTAACGACTAATAATTTGAAGCTCAGTTGTAATGTTCGGAGACCGATCGAAAAACTTTGAAAGTCTTGAAGTTCGTCCGGATTTAAGCCCCAATAATAATATTTGTCATTGCATTGTGTCTATGCAAAGTATAATTGATTAAATTGTTATTAGCTGATGTACTCAAGAATGTTTAAATCAGTTGTGAAATCCATGTGTTTGAGAAGCAGATGGCTCTCGAGGCCACACGATCAATGAGAAATGGAGAAATTAGTTTTTAACTTTTTCTAACTTTTCACCCAATAGAGTTTAAAAAGAACAACAGAAGAATTTCTAAAAATTTATGTTAGTTCAAAATACCTTGAAGCACCTTTAAATAATTTTGACTCAACGCAGTAGTGAGCTCAGAGCAATTTCAATTCATTGATCTCTTCACTTAATTATTACGTTTTTGTGCGTGGTTTAAAACTAATCAATAGGTTTTCAAGTTTTGCATAAATAACAAGAAATAAGTTTCAAAAATTTGTTAAAAATTAATTTAGATTGTTAAAAGCAATTGTTCAATTCCTAACAACAAGCATGTATTTTATTCTCGATAAAAACTAAGCGAGTGCTTATGAACCAGGTTTCTCACTTGACATGCTCATTATCACGTGATTTTACAATTATTCGCGAAAAAAACTGTTTTCAATATTTCAAGATGGATTTTTACGGTGTTAATAGTCATTTCTAATAGATTTGGTTTACATTCTTTTCAATTGTTTATTAAAAAAACTTCTTAAAACATCAATTAAGCTAGTTTAATATGTTATTCTTACGCAAAATGTTATTTCGTAAACGTTTCCAAGACCCCTGATTAGTGGCATAAATGTTAGATTAGGACCGAAGCTCTAGTGACGTGCACCAAAGAGCCAGTGGAATCCGATGCAAATGGTTTTTCACGGATTTTAAAAAACAACTTTTTGCTTTATTTTGTTATATAGTAAAAAACGAAAAAAATACTATTGAAGAATAGTATTTTAATAAAATAAATTTCATTTATATAAATAGAATTTATCTATTAATAATTTTTTTGATTTGAAGAATATGAATTTTAATGAATTATTTATTAATAAAACAAAAAAATTTAAATATATTTTTATTTCTGACATACATGTATGTTTGAATAAGATATTGGGAAGCGAGGATGGCTTAGATGGTAGATGTCGGACTTGCAACCTAAAGGTTGCCTGTTCGAAACCCTGACGTGCAACCGTGAACTATCATATACCTAGTGTATATGATGCGGTGTTTTCGACGTATGCATTGAAAGATGTGTACGTCGTGTGGAATAGAGTCTCTGGCGCATAAGAACCATGGTTCTCAGAACCATTGTAACATGGCCTGCGTCTGTCAGGCTGTGAATAATACAGACCATGAAAAAAATATCAAGCAAAAAAATGTATTACACTATTAAAATAAAAGTATGTTTACTTAAACCAAAACTATTTATATTTACAAAAGCACTTTTCAAATCTTTTTAATTTTTCGTTTGTCTGATAATAAATCATATTGGCCGAGCGTCCCAAGACCTCCATTAACACGTCACGTCGATTTCGTAAATGACATTCGTAAACTCGTAAACTTGAATCTAAATAACGCGAAATTCACTTTATATTTAATAAAACAAATGAAGGTTTCAAAATGCTTCTTGAGATAAATTTTGTTTTAATTTCTTAAAAGAATAATAATAAATTAGTTTATTGCTTACTTTTTCGCTACTTAACGCCTTTATCGAACGTATCTCCCTTATACTCAAGTACATTTACATTTTTTAAGACCAAATTTACATATTTGAATTTGTTTTTCAATTTAAATTATTTATTTCAAGTCGGTGAAATAAAAATCTCTTGTTTTATTTCAAGGGTCACAACCATTCGGAGTCATCAAGGTTTGTTTCCTTTTAGTGACTCTTTTACGGCGCTGCTTGTATTTTATCGTTATGATCTTGCAAACTACATATTCCTCTGATTGTACAATCTATATTTTAAAGTCCGGACCATAAAAACTCTCGAATTTGCATATATATTTGTGTAATACACATAAAGTTTTTATTTTGTTTATCCCGTTTTAAAAAATTATAGGCTAAAAATTCATAAAAGTATCAAGTTTTGTTACATTTATATTTTTTATGGTGCTTGTGCTTTCTATTTTCTCTTTTTCACATAACTTTTTGGTATTTTTGAATGCTAAAAATAGATTTAAAAAAAGGAAAATAAAATTCTGTTTTCTTTAACTTGAATTCCAAAAACAAATTTACAAGATTTATAAAAGTAGGGTAAAAATAGCTCTGTCATAAACTAAAGAATAACAAGTTGAATGACCCTCGAATAGCATGAATAGTCGAAACATAAGGTATGGGTATATAATATACTAAATAATAGTTTTAAGATACAAGCAGAAATAAAAATATAATATTTTGAAAATACAATCAAGAAGATAGGAATATTTTTTTAATAAATCATAATTTGCGAAAATTAAAAAATAAATACTAAAAAAGCAAGGCTTTATTGCGTCCCCAAAGTCGTAAAGAATCAAATAAATTAGAAGACAAAATAGAATGTAGTAAAAATATACCATACAATTTGAATGTCTCAGAGTTGGAAGGTATTGTCAAAGTTTTTTTCTTCTGACCATTAACTCATAAAAACTTACTATTTATATGATGTAAAAACCAATTATTTTTTATTGAGAGTTAAGTATGGCTTTAAAACATATTTTTGTAGTTTACTTTTTTTGTTGGCCACAACACCTGGTAGTACTTTTTTGTCAACTTTTCAAAAAATCATAATTATTACTTATTATGGATGTTAGCAATTTTAAATGTCTTTAGGTAGTAGAAAAAGTACTTTACATTTTAAACAAAAATCTTAAAGATGTTATTGCTTGTATTGTAACATTTTTGAGATACTATTTTAATCAATTTTAGTTCATAATAATGGAATACAGTATAAATTCATGTATTCTTAATATCTAAATTCACTTCAAAAGTCATATTAAATACATATTTGTAAAATAATAAATAGTGATATAATATAAAATTAAAATTAACTATTTCATAGATTATGAAAGCGCAATAATTATTTTGTAAAACAATTTTTCTTGAATGGAATTTAAATCATATATCAGAATGTTACGTCACGCTTTAAAAGGAATATTCATCTTACATTTACTTTTACGACTTCTTGGATTTTGAGTTTCTCATTAGAAAGACCATTCAGAATCACCATAAAAAAACTCAAATAAAAAATAAAACTCTAGAATTACATATTAAAGTAAAATTTTCTAATGAAGTTTCAAAATAAAAGTTTAAAATGAAATAAATAAATGATGTGAAACCAATAGAATATTTTTTATGAATGTCAGAATTTAAACTTTTAAAAAATGTATTAATATGAGAGTTGTTAAATTTTAATTGACAACTTTATTTTGAGTTTTAAAGTATAATAAAGTTTTTACATTATTGTATAAATTAATTATTTTTATTTTTACTTATCAAAGTATCTATTATATATACAAGCGACTCTTCGTTGTTAATTACTGTTAAACAATTACTTAAAAAATATAATTGCTTAGTATTTTGTATAAAAATGATATATATAAATTCAAATTTACAGATACAATTGTCTGACAAAGGATAATCTCGGTAAAGTGAGTTTTTAGAACGTCATGATTAACGTCATACAAAGTAGAACATTGTTTTAGTTTAGAGAAACATTGAAACTGTCAAAAACTGTAAAAAACTTTTTTGAAAAATTAAAATAACATCACACAAATAGTTAGTCATGGGTATAAAAAAATAGATGACGATTCGGGTTGAAAAAACACAAAATTTAAGGAAATGATGTAACTTCCCATTGGAAAAATGAATATAGTTTCGTAATATAAAAAAAGTATAATTAAGAATATACTGAAAAAGATAAACGATAAAAAACAAAAATCGTATTGAAAAATACGGAAAAAATAAATAGAATCGAATAATCAATAAATTCCATAAATAAATACAAAAAATAAACCAAAATTATAACATAAATACCCGTCATTCAGTTTGTCTTTACAATGCCTCATTTCAAACCCCTCTCAACATTATACGATTAAATGAACGTTTCGACACATGAGGGGTCCTCGGGACTTACGATGGCTGGAGGCGTGCCTGACACCTCGGAAATTCGATCGTTTTGGAAAGAACAGTAGCCTGGAAGGTCGATTTTGTCAATATTAATAAGTGAATGAAGTATGATATATCACAGTTATGATTGAGAAATATATTATTTATAATGATAACAGTTATTGATTGGTATGAAGTATCCTGATAAATTTTAATGAAGGTTTTAATTTCTATCATTTAGAATATTGTTGAAATTTATATGATCCAACATATTTATTCAATAATACAGTAAGATAATTCTAAACAGTTAAACTATTTTTACCATAGGGTAGTTCTTTGCGTTCTTGACCATACACGAATTGCTTGTGGTTATTGATTTGAGACATGTTATAGTTGTTAGATGGATACTGGTTGTTATAGTTGTTACAATTGTTACTTTTGTTATAAATATTACTCATATTACTACCATAGGGATTATTATTATTAGCCCCACGAATGTAGTTATTACTAGGATTGTGGTGTTTGTTGATGATGAGAAGTTCGCCGTTATAACGTCCGTAGCGGTTGTTGATGGCGTTGATAGATGGATGCTTGAGGGAGTCGGAAACTTCCAGTTCGCTCTGACCTTTGCCGCTGTCACTGGAAGGAGAAGAGTCGTGAACCAGGGGCTGTTCTTTGCCTGGATGCTGATGGGGACAAGATGGAAGGTTATTGGAGGGGGAGGGAGTGTGTTAAAATGTTTTTTTCTGGTTTTTTAAATTTTATGTTTTGCGAAAATAAATGAAAAATATGAGAAATTTTCAGATTGTTAGCTGGGTAAATAATTTTGTTAATGTAAACTTTTACGCAAATATTTTTACATCTTTAAAAACGGCTTCTAGGCGAACATTAAAGGTTATAAAAATCCATTAAGAAATTCTTACTATGCTTTTTGCAAAACTCGTTATAACGAAAAAGAAAATTTAAAAATTCTTTTGAAGGCACGTAAGAGGTTCGTAATGGCTTACAAATGTGAATAAAAATCATTTGTATTACCTGAATATTCAGAGAAAAATTTGCGAAGGTTGGCTTTTGACATGGCTGGTTGTAGCTAAGACGTTTCGGGTTGTATGGCGAAGTTTCGAATCTCTCGATGTTTTTGTGTTGTATGTTATTGTTGTTTGTGTTGCCGTTTATGAAGTAGACATTGTTGTGGGAGTGGTTGTTCTTAGTGTTGATGTTTCTGTTAATTATAAGATCACCATCGTCGTATTCATCGTTTTCGTTTTTGAAAGTGGTCAACGTGATGCTGTTTTTGTTGCTTATACTGTTGGGGTAGTCACTACCACTAACATTATCATTATTGTTACTGTTATTATTGTTGTTGTTGATGTTGTTGTTGTTATTGTTATTGCTGTTATGCTGGCTGTATAAGTCATTGGAAACGTCAACTAGGAATACTTGGGATGGATTAATCTTGCATTCATCTTCCACCAATTCATCCAATCCGTCTTTCCTTCTGGTCCTCTTCCTCCTTCCATGGGAGCGGATGAGACAGATGGTGGTGGAGAGGATCGCGATGAGGAGGAGGGTGGATGCGCACAAGATGAGAAGAATGAAGAGATTATATGGGGTTCCTAAAGGTGTTTGTAAGAGAGTGGAAGTTTTCTTCGCCCTAAATAACGCTTTATTTTCGTCTGCAAAGATCATCACTGTGAAGAATCCGTGAGTGGAAAGAACGGGAGAGCCTGGAAGATTGAAGATGGTTTAGCGTGAGTGAGTGAAAATCAGTTCGGAAAAAATTATTTTAAAAGTTGGAAAAAAAGATTTTTACTTTAATAGGATTTTTTTAATTTTTGGAAAATAAAATAGATTTACAATTTATTTTTACTTTAAGTTCTTTTAAAACTATGAAAAGTATTAACTAGTTTAATAGAACAAAAAAAGTTTTGAAAAAGATATAAATAAATAAATAAATGAAATTTTAATCGTACCAGAGTCTGAGACGGTGTAGTTGAGGACGAAGGAAGTATCATTCCAGTAATCAGTCTCTCTCAGGGGCGTGGTCAAGCTCACCATGCCATTAGTCTCATTCACGAAAAAGAAAGATTGAGGACTGGGCAAGTTAACATTGTTGGAGAGGAAAAACTTCAAGCGTGAATTTTCTCCAGCGTCAGGGTCTCTAGCTATGATTTGAATGACCACTTCGTCTGGAGTGGTCCAAGAGGACAGCTCCAAGGTGTATGAAGGAGCAGGGAAGATTGTGGTGGGAGGGTTGTCATTCACGTCGTCGACTTCAAGAGTGACGTAGGCGATGCTAGAGAGATGAGGAGAGTGGGTGTTGGTGGCGTGGACGCAAAAGTGGTAGACTGATTCCACTTCACGATCGAAGAAGTTGCTAGCGTATAAGGTATCACCTTCCATTGTTACTAATGACAGTAGTTGATTTTCCATGTAGTATTCTAGAAATCTTCCTCTTTCTTGATTTTGTCCCAAATCCGAAGGAATCTCTTTCAAAACTTTGCAACTTTTTCCTGATTTGTTACAGCAAGAAAGACCATAAGCCGTTTCTCGGTAGATGTCTGTTTTGTCATTATCGCTGCTCTCAAAGATATGCAAAACGCTTCTCGGAGACACGTCTTCACTGACGTGTAGAGTGTTGAAAAGATTTTTGAAAACTGGAGGGTTGTCATTCGTGTCTAGAATATTGATGTTTACTGAAACAAATGTTGACAGCGGAGGAAACCCCAAGTCTCTAGCTTCAACTCTGAAATTTAGAGTGCTGTTTGATTCGAAGTCTAGTGACCTGTGCCCTGTAGTGATTATGCCTGTTTTTTCGTCAATCAGCAGTACGTCGCGGTGAAAGAGACTGTCTTCGATGAAGTACCTGATTTCGCCATTCAGTCCGATGTCCAAGTCGACAGCAGCAACATCGAGGAGGTAGGTTCCTTTGGGTGAGTTCTCAAAAACTTCCGAGATGTACAAGTGCTCGGTGAAGATGGGATGGTTGTCGTTTTGGTCGGAAACGTTGACGTTGAAGTCATAGGAGGTTTCAAGTGGCGGGTCGCCCATGTCTCGGCAGACCACTTCAAGTGTGTAGAAGGGATTCGACTCTCTGTCTAGCGACTGGAGCGTTGAGATGGAGTAAACGTTCAGATGGATTCTTGTCAGGGCGAATAGATCTTCGTGGGTGGAAATATGGCAGGATACGTTGGCGTTCCTGCCTTGGTCATCGTCGGAAACGGAAATAAAAGCTATCGTCTGCGCTTCCCGCATGTTTTCTGAAACGCCGATGAATTGACTGTCTCCGTTCTTTTCGGAAGTTAGTGTCAACTTCGGTGAGTGGTCGTTGGCGTCCTCCACTCGAATTATCAAAACGGTCGTTGCCGAAAAAGGTGGAGTGCCCATATCCTTGGCGCTGATTTCCATTCTGTAGTAGTTCTTCACTTCGTAGTCAAGTTTGTTTGTAAGGTAAACGTCTCCGGTGTTTGAATTGATTTCGATTATATGACCGTGAACACTTGCTTTAGCGAGGGAATATTCAATTTTCCCATTGTTACCAGTATCTGTATCGATGGCTTTTACTCTCACAAGTGGCTGAGAAAACATTCTTTCTTCTAAGACTGTCACTTGATACACTGCTTCTTCAAAACGAGGAGCTTGGTTCGTTTCATCGATGTACACCACCACACCCATTCTTCCACTTTTCGAGGGGTTCCCTCTATCGACTGCCACAACGTCGAACTTGATCGGATTCATTCGACGACTAATAGCATCCTCCGATCGAATAAACAACTCGGAATTGATGCTCTCGTGGGAACTTTCTCTCTCCAATGAAAATCGACAATCTTCACAGTTTTGGATCGTGTAGTAGTCGATGTTGAAGGTTTCTGAATCGGCGTCTTGCGCTGAAGGAATGAGGAACTTACTGCCAACTTGAAGGTTTTCGGCCACCCTGATGGAAACACTCTCTGATGGGAAGATTGGCGCATTGTCGTTGACATCTCTGATCACAACTTTCACGATGACGACGACGAATTTCTTCGGTGGAACTTCGCAAACGACTTGGAGG
>OX030959.1:8266105-8321105 GCA_943735955.1 Piscicola geometra | reverse complement strand
ATGTTTATTCCGCGATCAATCACTTCTTTGCATTCATCCTTTCACCATTCTTCCTCTTTATTTACCATTAACCCGTCCACTTCATTACTCTCTTTAGGAACATACAAACCCACATTCAATTCCACTCACACACACACACACACCCACACACACACACACACACACACACACACACACACACACACACACACACAAACAAAGAAACAAAAAAACACACATAAAGACACTAATTCTAATAACTTAGAGCGCTTATATGATACATCAATCATAGAACGTCACAAACTCCTACAATCATCCGCCCCAGCCAAGCATGCAAGCTCATGACACAATTTATCTCAATAAAAATACTTAATAAACATTTTTTTATATTTATTAGTTTTTATATTTATTAAAAACTGTATCAAAATTAAAATTAAGAAATATTATTTAGATAAATTGTTAAAAGTTGAAAAAAACAATTATAATTGACTTTTAGTAGAGATTTTAAATGTTTGGTAATCTTTCAGATTTTTTTATATATAAATAAAAAAACAAATAAAAAACAGAAGTATATGAGAATTCCAAGAACCAAGTCTTGCCGAGGTCATAGAAGGTTCAAATAAGGTTAAGGTCGTACACTTGCCACGCTCCCAATAGTGTGTGTCTTGCTAGTGCTTTATTGATGAAGTTTTGTGTAAATAATGTTTCTCAAAGATTTTTTTGATATTCTTAAAAAAAACAAAGCAAATTTTTTTTATTCATTTTTATTATGTTTTCTTGTACATTTTATTTCAAAAATACCCAAAAATAAAGATTATCCACTACTTCAAAGAATTTTCAAAAATAAATAAAAACCTTCTATTTATCATTTTTTAAATAAAGAATAAAATTTTAAATATCAAAAAAACTTGTTTGAACCTTCAATTTCAGAGATAAGCTGTAAACTGGTTTAAATCATGAATGATTGGATTGGCAAATGAATAAGTAGATTGAATGATGAATAGAAAAATAATAATAAATATTTGAATTTTTAATAAGTTTTCAATAAAAAATATTACAATTTTGAGCAGGAAATCATATTTAATTGGCGTGTGGATCTATTTGGCGCTTAATTGTTTATTAGACCTTGAACTCTCACATTATGATTTCTTATGCAGTGGTCCATGGTTTAATAACTACTTAATTGTATCAGGATCTTTATTTGAGAGTTCACAGGTATCCTCTATAACTTATTTGATAATGTTATTATTAAAAAGGAAAACAAGTTATTCTCGAATGATATATCATTCGTGCATTTTATAATTTATAACTTTAAAATATATATACAAAAATCTGAAAAAATAAATATTTGCAGCGAGATTTTATGCTGGAAAATGAAAAAAGAGATGAAAAGAAACAGAAGGGCGTGAAAAAATTAGCATGTCGTGAAAAGAAGTGGTTAGTGAATTGGCTGCCAGAAGGTGACGAGAACGTGATGACGTGATGATGAAGTGAGGATGAAGTTGAGATGGAAAAAATGATAATGTGCTTTTCAAAAATTCATTAAAAAAGAGTAATTTAAAATAAAGTGTATTGAGATGTTTGAATAAAGAAAAAGAAGAAAAGAAATTTAATTGAAATGAAATGAAAAATGAGTCGGTAAAACACAAGCGGGCACAAGCGGGCAATGATCGATCACGCTTTAAAGCATGACAAGTCAAGACGCCTCTCACACGTGGTCAACAGACCAAATTTATCTTCCTATATAAACATACATAGGTGTGTGTGTGCGTGTGTGTGTGTGTGTGTGCGTGTGTGTGTGTGTGTGGGTGGTTGTGTGTGTGTGGGTGTGTGTGTGTGTGTGTGGGTGTTTGTGTGTGTGTGTGTTTGTGTGTGTGGGTGTGGGTGTGAGTGTGGGTGGGTGGGTGTGTGTGTCGATGTTGGTCAAGACTTGAATGCGAAAGGTCATTAATAAGTGAGTGTATGTTTGTGTGTATGTTTGTTTGTGTGTGTGTGTGTGTGTCTGTGTGGGTGTGATTTTTATACATTTTAACGAATATCTCAATATATCGCAAAAATATATATATAAATATAATTTTTTAAAACTATTATAATTATTAATGAAGCATAACAGAATGTAATTAACCAAAAACACACACACAAACACACAAACACACACATACACACACACACACACACACACACACGCACACACAAACACACGCCCAAAAACACACATGCACACACACACACGCGCACACACACACAAACATACACACGCACAAATACACACAAACACACACACGCACAAATACACACTTGAGTCATGACGTGCCATAGGTTGCTGTTAATGATGTTAAAGAGTGGATGCATTTGCATTTGATTCTATGGAGGTGGATGGTGGGCGTAGTTGTTTGATTTATTGGTTCAAAAAGATTATAAATTAATTATTAAATATGCATAAGATAACTTTGAGTAATGATTATATTCATTAAATAATCTTGGCAATGAACGTAATATTTTTTTCATTTTTTGAGTGTTTATGCCAGTTTTTTACTTAGAAGCGACCACACCCTGCCATCTTAGACATATACTTTGCCTTATTGATGTATTTGAAGATCTCATACAAGTATGCATAACACCATTTTAACATGAAAACATGACTAAAACAAAAATATATTATCTAAAAAGCAAAATTAAAATTAAATTAATAAATATTAATAAAAACGATGCGACTGAAGAATACTTTGCTTTCCCATGTAAATATTAATTTTTAAATTATTATTACTAATATTGGTTTGTTTATCGTTTAATGATTGAAAAATCTAATTTTTAGAAAAAATGCACTTCATAATCTAAAGAACTTGATAGCTTCTTCTGAATTTAAAAATTGAACTTTATAAACATATCATTTTTCTTCCACATGTTCTAAAACTTCTGATCATATTCAGTGTCAGGCCCAGAATGACACTTAAATCGTTTTATTTAACTTCCTTTTAGTTTATAAAAACTATAAAAAAAAAATTTAATGAATGATAATAATCACATCAGTATAAATATTATTTTTAATAAGTTGTCATTATGAAAAAAATATTTTAATAATTAGTTGTTTGTCATTTTTATCATAATTGTTTCTTCTGTGAATAATATTTATTAAAGCATTATTTATGACTATAGTGAAGAAAAACAACCTTGGTATCAGCCCACTTGGGGGTTATTTATGATAGCGATAGTTGAATTGAAACCAGATTTTAGGTTAATATTTAAGGATATATTTCTATTATTTCAACAAACATGAAATCACATACACATTCGCATGAACACACATGCAAAAAGCAACTTTAAAACACAATACCAACTGTGGATTTATGCATTATAAAACATACGACTAGGAATAATCATTTCAAAAATACGATTTCCTACACACGCGCTGTGATAAAAACCAAACTCCATTACATTACATTGAATACTGGAACACACACAAACACATGCACACACACACACACACACGCACACACACACACAAACACAGACACACACACACAGACACACACACACAAACACACTATAAAAATAAATAATGAAAAAACTTATATAAAAATATATCTAAAATACATAAATCTAAAAGCATCAAAGGTACGCATAAGTGAACACAAAGTAACTTTCAAAAAAACAAATACTTGAAAGTACATTAAAAAACTATATAAAAACTACAAAAATAAAAAAATATGGAAAAGTTTCCAGGGACGCTAGAAAGTAATGACAAAATACACTTTAAAAAGACGTTAAGGCACTGAAAAATGTTTAAATCAGAAAATTCCAACGGGTAATTCCCGGTGCTATAGGTATCGTGATGTATGGAGGTGTGACGTGAGTTTTTATGGTTTATAAGAGTTGGTTGGAGGTAAGGGGAAGAGATAGTGGTGGAAGGATGTGGAAAACAAAGCTGGTTTAAACTGGACAAGTTAGTGATGAGTATAAAACGTGTTTAATCGATAACGAAAAAAAACTAACGATGAAAACTTTCATTAGAATAAAAGGGGAAATTTTTTTTTTAATAAAAAAAGTTGGGGTTTTATTCTTTGAAGACTGATGAAATAAAAGTTTTAGTCTTGAATGGAATTGAGAAGGTAGCAACGATCTTAAGACGCTGATTTATTGAGGCACTGATGGTTATACATGAAGCCGAGAGAGTGTGAGAAGAATTGAATTAAATGGCTTATTATATTTCAGCCATTTTGTTCATTTAATGTTTTAAAAAAAGTTGAAAAATATACAATGTTCAGTTTTTTTTTGAAAAAAAGAAAAGTAACTATTATTATAAAGTAAAAGCACAACATTCATCTCCAAATCTATCGTTACAGTTTTTACGCATTTCTACATAGATTTTTAGATTTAAGAAAAATCTTTTCTATTTTATATATTTAAACTTGTTCCATTGCTATGTTGATTAGCTTATTTTTAGATAGTTTTGTTAATGATTTGTGTAACCATCTGCTCATCAAGCCTTCACTCCAACCACCCATCACTTCACCCCATCTCTCCGTTAAGCTTCCCTGATTACTTCTTCATTGCCTATTCATACTTGGATATATTTATTCAAAGTCATGTCACTTTTATCATGGCATTTTTAGCGCAGCAATGAAATGAAACTTGAATAGGAAAACTGAGAAAGTACTTCAGAAGACTCATAATGCAGGCAACTTTCGCTAAAATAATAAAACTCAAGTTTATCGAAATAGCAGACATCTCATACGAAATTCTTATGAAATGTCAAAAATAATTGTAAAATAATATTTAATATTTTTTAGCTTTTTTAATACTATTATTAATATTTTATATAATTTAATATTAAAATATTTATAATAATTTTCAACCACGAAAATTTTTCATCAAACTTGCCTAGCAATAAAACCTTCGGACATTCCGTTAGAGCTTCCGATACCCACGAGGTGTTTTCCACAAACATCGTAAACTTGAATACTCACTTAAAAGCACTCCAATCTATTTTCTTTTCAAACAGTTCGCCGAAACTTAAGGACATTCCTATTTTATATTAATCATTATTTTTATCAATAAAATTCATACTCAATCCTATTCTTCTCCATTTTGAAACCTAGCAATTCAGCAGCTTCCATCTTTATAACCATTCATCATTTCATTTACTTATTCTCTCTTTTCCATTGTTCATAACCATTTTAAGGTTTTGAAACTCATAAATCTTGTTAGAATCATTCATAAAACTATCCACTTACCAATCTATCCATCATTCTTAGCCATCTATTCCATATCCATGCATCAACTGCATTCATCTTTCAAAAACTAATATTATTATATTTCATTTAAATAGATTATATTTCAACTAAATTAATCAAATTTTCTTTATTTATTACAAAAATACACATAATATTTACTGTTTTTAATACAAAACTACATTGATATCATATATTATATTATTAGATATATAATTCAAAAACGAAATGACATTCATTTTCATTTTTCATAAAATTCATCGAATTCTCATCGTTCCAACAGTACGCACCTCTTCAATCATCGTCTCATGTCCATCCTTATTTATTTATTTATTTAATCTGTAAATCGACAAAATATCTGCCACAAGAAATTTAAACATGTATGAATTTGAAATTAATTTATTTATTTTTTGTAAAAATAACTGGATCTAGGTCTTTAAAAAATCCAATAATTTGATTAATTTTTACAAACCTTTTTTCTTCTTTTACAATTAATTACATATTTTTTCAATAAAAAAAATATATTATTTCTTTATTAATTCCATTCATCATCTTTATTGCAATGTACGTCCTTCCAATGCATCTTATTACTTCCTTGATCTGTTCGTAAAGAGCTTCAAAGAAGTAATTAGGAAAGCAACAATGATTAGACTGATTAGTTATTGTAACTTGGAATTTAATTAAATAATATTTATGTGATAATATATTAATTAATATTTTCTTTGCTCAATCTAAAGGTATCTTGAAAATTTCCGGTCGAAGGCTTGACCTTCTAAGACGAAATATTCTTTAATTTCATTTTTTTTGCTTTCACCCCTGGACAGTTCTCAATGACAATTCTTTTCCTATGCTTAAATTTTTTCTCAAATTGCATGACATTTTTCGGATACTAAGCAATAATTTTCAATAGCAAATTAATAAAAAATATTCATTTTGAAATAAAACCAACAACAAAACTTCACCAAAGACAACGACATCAAGCAACAACCCAATCGGCAACAATGAAATTTACAGATTTTGTCAGATTTACAGATGTAATTTAAGACAGCACTGCTGAGACAATAAGGACATAATGTGATCGATTATGACAATGATGCTGATGGTGATAATGGTGGTGATAACGTCAAGGGGTTTTTAATGGTGATGAAGCGATGCCAATAGTGAAGTAAATGGCCTAACAGTTTTCAAATCACCTTAATAATTGATTTTATGGTGTTTAAACATTTCTTTAAAAGCTTGAAATAATTGTTTAATCGGTAACACGTTTTATGTAGTGTTTTGGCGAAAGAAAAATACGATAGAGATGATGCGGAGGAAAAGCTCTGGCTTTAGTGCATTTCTTTCTCATTTGTTTTCTAAATTATATTGTTCAAATGTTAACTTCAAATGTATCTTGTAAAGACGACAATTGTAATAATAACAGTAATTCTATTTTTTCTTTTTCTACTATTTTATTGATATGTTCCATACATGCAGCATTTCATCTCGCCATAAAACTCTCAGCAGCACCAGCACCGTTATCGCCCCCACTAACAACTCAGCATCCCTTAAATTTCATTAACACAATCATTATCATCTTCTTTTCCAATATCATTCTCTTTTTCTTCATTATCCATTTCTTTGTCTTCATTATCTTCTTCTCTTTCATTATTATCACTATTACATAGATCATACTCTTTTTCGATATTATCATTGATTTCATAATCGTCTTTTATAAATTAACTAAATTCCAAAATTAAAACAAATTTTGATAAATAAATTCAGTTTGTATCACACAATTGATGGTTCATCTAGTTGCGGAGCGGAGACACCAAGCTTTGGTGCGTAATGCCAGAAATAAGTAGACATTGTCAGAGAAATAAACTCTCCTAAAATAGTCGCTTAGTATTGAGTATTTCATATTTTGAATCATTATATTAGAGTATTTCATATTTTGAATAATTATATTTGAGTATTTCATATTTTGAATAATTATATTTGATTATTTCATATTTTGAATAATTATATTTGATTATTTCATATTTTAAATAATTATATTTGAGTATTTCATAATTTGAATCATTATGTTTGAGTATTTCATATTTTGAATCATTATATTTGAGTATTTCATATTTTGAATCATTATGTTTGAGTATTTCATATTTTGAATCATTATATTTGAGTATTTCATATTTTGAATCATTATATTTGAGTATTTCATATTTTGAATCATTATAAATGAATTAAATCCAAAGAGGGTATATATCTTTTTTAAATTATCTTATTCAACGATTTCGCTTATGTGCGTCGATGCTCCCGAGAAGTCTTGCACAATTTGGGAAAAGAGTCGAACGATGATTTTTATTAGAAGAAAACGATAGCCTATTTTATTTTATAGTTTGGAAAATATGCTCATTAATGATAATTATTTTTATTGTTGTACTTTATTACTAACGAAGTATATTATAGAGGTCTGGTGGGTCTAATATAAACAAGCTTTTGTTATTGTTGTGTGTCTATGTGCGGTCAGTGGTTTAAGGGTGGAGTGCTTGTTATCATTGCTCCGACACTATTTTACTTATATTTAAATTGAATTTTGGCATTATTTTTAAAAACTTTTATTTTTAATATTATTTTTCTAGTGGTTAACTATATTTTATGTCATATAATCTAGATTCTATTTGGATGTTTAAAATAGTTAAATATTTATCCAACATTTCATTAATTTAATACTATTTAATTCTATTTCTAAAAGTTTTTAATTACTAATTCATTCATTACTTTCTAATAAAACTTAGAAAATTAATTCTACTAACATTTGATATTTTTACACAAAAATATTCCGTTGTTCATAAAATAATGGGAAAATGTAATTAATAACATAAAATAACGCTTTAAATCATTATTAAATCATGTACACGCAACAGTGGGTTGTGAAGACGTGTGGTCTTTATGATTTGATTAATGGATAGCTTCGGTATACAAAATTTATGAAATATGAAATACACATTAAATTCAAGAATGAATGCGTGATCAATTTCATAAAAGTGCCAGTAATTAACTTTAAATTAAAAAAAGAATTGTATTAAAAAAAAATTAAATAAATTCTTTTACAATAATTTATTGATACTAATAATATTAACGTTAAAGTTCAATTATTTTTATTTTTACTAAATTTATGATTAATTAGTAACATGACATCATCAATGTCACTACGCTAATAACCTCTAATGAGATTATTCAACTCCCACCTCAACAGCAGCAATAATTGACTACGTGATTGCATTCGCCCAATATAAATCTTTTGTTAAATTAGTTGATCTAACCAAATAACTTAACTATTAAATTATAAATTCATGCTTTTTACAAATGATATTACCGATAAAATCTCAAATAGAATCTCATTGTAGATAATGATATGCTCAAGGACCGCATCAGATAGTGGCAAATCACCTGCAAGTCTTCTCTCACCCCATCTCTTCCCCTTTCTCTTCCCCATCACTTCTTCCAGTATCCTTCTACATCATCATCTTCACTTTCTTTGTTTCTTTCACAACTTGCTCACAAAACTATGTTTTGCATCTTTGTCTTAAAATATTTTATCCAGTTTGTTATAAGCTATTTAATTTATTTTTTAAATGATTTTATTTTTCTTCAACTCAAATAGTTTCGCTCCCAAAGTTTTTTCTCATATTTTCTACAATTTCTTAAATTCATAATGGGTTTTTACATAGTTCGTCATTTTTAGAAAAAGTATTATTTTCAAAATCTAAATAAATATTTATTTGCTTTTCATTTTAAGGTAAATATAAATATGAAATGAGGCTTCGTTTTTAATTATCTTTTTTGTAGGCTTTCGTATTTTTCAAATAATCTTTTCTTTCAATTTACTTCATATCTGATTTTTCCAAGATTTGTAAAACTTCTCTTCTACTGCTTATATATCATAAAGTATATGATATGATATAAATACATAAAAACTTAAAATAAGATTTTATGCGATTATCGACTAATGACATTTAATCTTGAATTTCCACGAAAAACTCAAAATAGAAAAGAACTTTTGGCTAAAAATCTGGAGAAAAAATAATTTTGCAGAAATTGATAATAAAAGTGTGCCTTAGAAAGATAATGGATACTTTGAATCACCATTAAGGAATTGAAAATTTCTTTTCAAAACACGCAGTTTCTATTATTTCAATTATATACAAGTGCGGAATGAAAAACCCTTTGGAAAATAATTTCTATGCATGTTATAAGTCCAAGCGTTTACATATAAATAATTTAGCAGTTGAACACAATTAGAATATGAAATTATGTGTTTTTAAACTTACAAAATTGAAATTTTACAAGTGAAATTTAATTTATTTTTTCTTGGAATCTCAAGATGTAAAAAAATTTTTACAGCAATAAATTCAATTATTTATAAACATATAAATTACTAAAATGAAAAATAATTTTCACACAAAAAATTGCACGTTTTTTTAGTAAAAAAATTCTTGTTCGAAATATACAGCTATAAAGATAATTATTTTTAAACAACAGTAGAAATCTTTTTGAAAGTTCTGACAACGCCCAGCAAAACTATATTCGCATTCACTCCCAATAATTAAACACGTACAACGTGTCAAAAATTTCAGTTATTTCAAGTTATTTTTTCAATTCTTTTCTCCAACAAATTTCCAAAATACTATTTTTCTATAACCACGTTATGGTTTTACACCTCAAAACTACTATATACCAAACTACGCAACAAAGCATCTTACAATCACACTAAAAAAACAAAACACACACACCCAAAAACACACACACAACGGCACATAGCACACGCAATACCACACAGCACCACATGATCTCCACTTCAGGAAGAGTGTGTCTAATTGAATTATCACCGCTGTTTGAGAAACTTTTACTCCGCTCTTTTTCTGTGAAAATTTCATTTTACTTTATTATTGTTTTTGTCCTGTCATTCACACATGCTTTGGTGTAACTGCAATTTTGGCAGAAATTTTAATTTTCTTTTAAGCTTTTTCGTGCACTTTTCATGCCAAAATCCAGTCTTCACTAATCGTTGTCAGTGCAAATTCCTTTGTTTGTCTGTCTACATAGATGTGTCTAAGCCTTTTTTCAGTTTGCCTACGTGTCAATCGATTCCTTTATTTACTTACACGTCTTTAAATCATTTAATTTATTTGTATAAAAATAAGTATTAAAGCTATTAAAGTTCTTTCTAATATATTCGACACATAAACGAAGCCAGAAATACGATACGATTGAAAGATAAATACAGCATTGAAGGATGCATCTCAAGGATCTGGCCACTAACAATAGTATAGGGTGTCAAAGACAGATCGTCAACTGCTTTCAATTTGGCTCTTTTATCCATTTCAAACGTTTAGTCATGACAGAAGTTTTTGACTATAAACTAGGATTATTTTATTCCAAAGAACCCTGTTATTTAATCTTTTTTATCTGAAAATCAACTGATTATATAAATAATATATAATTAATATATTTGCACTTAATTAGATTAATTAAGATCTAAATCAATCAGCGAACAAAACTTATTTATAAAAAAAGTAATTCTTTTAATTTTTAAACCCATTTCATTTAATCATCCTTCATTTCCTACTCTTCAATTATTCGCTCATGAATCAATCTTCTAAAAACACTCTACAATAAAAAATTATTCTTGCATTAAATTTTTATTTTAATAATCCAGTTCTTATCAACTTCGATTACCGTACAACCCTACCTTCAAACTGGAGGTGTAAATGAAACATAAATTGATAATTTAATTCAAAGTCCATAAGCCATTTCAAATAGAGCACAACCCCATTCATCAATTTTTGAAACCACCACTTGTACCCACATTATCTTACTTCAACCACTCATGGTCATTAAGTAATTATCTTAACCTACCATCCAAGTAACAGACCACACGCTAACACATGCACATCACTGTAATAGAAGAGGAAAGTTACCTATTCATCATGCCAAAGAGCAGGCGGTTTGAGCATTTTGGCAGAGGTTTCTCTAATTCAATTATTTAAACATCAGCCACCAAAATACTTTTTGCTAATTTTATTTTTTATTTTAATAAATTTAAATATAATTTGTTGTAAATGAAGATAACGATGGTTTAATCAAATGATATATTAACAGATCATAACTGGCACTAGTGACACAAAGATGGAATGAATAAATCATAACTGATTGTCATTGACTTAGTTGAAGAGTTTTATTAGCTGTATTTTTAAATACCGAAAGTTCCGGACATTTGTAAAAACATTGATTTTTTTTTTCGAAGACGGTAATACATTTCATATCTGTCGTTGATTTGATCTCTATTCTTCCATTATTTATATTGGATACTAAAGCTGATTTTGTAAAATTATAAAAATATCTGAAATTAGCCGAACACACATCTGAAGATACTACTTAAAAATATAATAAAATAATGACACAAAAACAGAAACAGCCCGAAGAATAAATAAACAGTCAATAAAGCACAAATTCTAAACACTTAAGGCTCTTTCACAAATTAATTATCCGCCATAAATTTAACTTTTGGCTCTTGAGTTAAATAAATATATTTAACTTTTTGAAAGATAATCTCAGGGATTCATCAGAAAATAAGTCAACCAAAAAAACATTAATTAAAAAAGTATTCTTTTTAAATTTGTTTTTTATTAATTAAATTTAGAATATTGAAACAATTTACCATGAAATTTATTTTAAACATCTTTTCAAATCCCCATAATAAAATGTATTTTGTTCATTATAAAGCCTAAGCAATTAATCAAAAACTCGTTCAGTTTTTGTCGTATAAGTTCAATGATTTATAAGGAGAGAAATGCGATTTTGACGTTATTAATAAATTTCATAGCTCAGTTTTTGAAAATGAAGGCGTGAGTGGATAAAAGATTGAATCGAAATGGATAAATGAATGAATAAATTAAATTTTTAATGGATAAATAGATTAATGGATGGAGTCAATTGGTGGATTGATAGATGAATAAGTGCATGTTAGGATGAGTTAAATTTTGATAAACAGATGAACGAGCATATGATAGATAGACAAACAAATAAATAGAAAAATTGATGAAAGAATGGAAGGAAGATGGATGCTTGGATGGATGGGTAAACAGACAAGCATTGAAAAATAAATATTTTTAAAATTTGGCTCATGAGTGAAGATGGCTCAAGACAGATGGATAAGAATTATATTAAAAGACCGACCAGTTAATTAAAAAAATTCTAAAAAACATTGTCTCATAACAAATCATTCAAATTATGTCAGCGATGTAAGGACGGAATATTGGTGCCATGGCGTGCCAAATTGGACATTTTAGAGTCCTCTCAGATTTCAAAGCTCAGCTTATTATTTGGAACATAACTTTTTTAAATAAATATTTTATACTGTATATTTATTTGGAACTATTACTTGTTTTCATTTGATTTTCTAAGGCTTGATGTCTTTTTTTGAATAAAACTCCGTTTTTATTTATCCAAGATGCGGTACCGTCTCCATCGAAAACTTCGATTAACTAATAAATTGGAATACATATTTATGTATTTTCTTTGTTTGAACCATTGATATGAAGATTTTTTAGATTTTATTAATGATTTTATGAGCAAATTAAACTCTTAAATTGCTTTTAAATAATTTAAACTTGTGAATCTTTATTAATGGTCGCCATTTATTTCAATTATAAAATTTCCCAGATTGGGAAAGTGGAAACTGAAAACAAGTAGAAGTTTCTTTATAATGATATCATTATTAAATATCTTGCAAGTTGGTGGCTTGATTAGGTGGATGATCAAACCACTACCAGGTTTCTCAATTCTTTAGTGTATTTGTGTGTGTTTGTGTGCGTCTATGTGTGTGTATGTGTGTTTATGTGTGTGTTTGTGTGCGTCTATGTGTATTGTATGTGTGCCTGATTTTTTCAGTTTTGTGTTTTTATTTGTAGTTTTTTGTCATTCTTAGTTTCTTTATAACTATTATTAGTATTCTTTAAACTATTATTAGTACTATTTATTTGATAGATGTTTTTTTAGGTCTAAAATATAAATTATTATTTTCAAAAAAATAGCTTTTTATAATTAGCGTTCTCTTTTGTTTTTGTTTTCTAAGACTTCTCAAGCTTAATTCAAACCTAATCTATTCACAAATATTTTTTTATTAAAAAAAATATTTGAATATTTTTAATTCAATGAATAATTTAGCTGAGGTTTTCCACAAAAGTAAAACGAGATAAGAACACTTTTTATACATTTAAATTTCTGTGAAATTAAAATAGTTCGGCTCCAAGAGTCAGGTACATTCAACTAAATACGGTGATACCGTGGTGTAAAAGAATGAAACGTCTTTGAAAAAATCTGAATTGATTAAATAAAAACTCAATTTTTATATATTTTTTTATTGTTATTATTAATCATTAAATTAACGATTATTAATTAAAGTTTATGAATTCAAAGAACTCAAAAAATAATTTTTAATAATTACTAAGAACTAAAACATTTTAAAAATTACGTTAAAAAACAATTTCAAAGACGACATGCTCATCCAAACTTCAAAGAAGACATACCCGGCGAAGATTAGTCAAGCTGCTCTGATCAGAACTCTCTCAGTCGAAACTTTCGCGTTACGCAATAAGTTTATGCAATCTTTTTTACTTTGTTAAAAGATTTTTGTTTTGCAAATTTATTTAATTAACTTTTTTGTTTATGATAATCTAGTGAATTAGTATTTTTGTCATAAAATGCTTAGAATACTTTCAAGATTCTTTTTTTCAATCTTATTTGTTCTCAATAGCAAACAAAAAAAAAATTTCAAATTTAAGTTTATGCATTTAAAATAACTTCAGTTCAAAATATTTTGATTGAATGTTATTCAAATAACACTACTCACAAATAAATAGAAAAATAGGTGAAAACATTTCATAAATGCGAAGAAACAACCGGCAAACGATACGACCAACACGTCAAGACTTTCCATCAGCATGTTATATACCACACCGTGTTTATATGTATTTATACATATATAAAAGTTAACTTGTTACCTTAATATAATTTCATGCGTCTTTATGTTTTAGTGAATGTCTGTATATATCTTTTATTTATTTATATATATTATATGTATGAAATGGTATGTATAGTTCGTAAAAATAGTTCGTATATTTCATAAAAACACACAAGTCACCTACATCATTTATGCATGTAATACAGTATATTGGATCTTAATTGTGTTAAATACGGTGGATCATAATTTTTTTGAACATATAATTTTTTTTTTCTGTTTATAGTAAATTAAATAAATGAATAATCTATTTTTACATACAAAATATTATATTTATATAATTTAAACGGAGTTTCGTTTCCGAATTTATGAACATATCTATTAATCACATTATATTGAGATGTAAAAGAGCACTTGAAATATTTAAATCTAAATAAATCAACTTTTGCAAGGCTTTTTCATTGTCCCAGCCAGCAAAAGACGAGCACTACTATTCTCCCGTCACTTAGGCCATTCTGAATGACACAGGTCACTCGCATCAGGAGCTAATGCACAGTAATGGCGTGTCTAGGCATTGACACAAGAGGGTGTAATTATTGCGTTAGAAACCGACATTCGGCCTGTAAAAGGAAGCCGTTATTTTTATTTTAGTCTGTTAGTGGTATCTTAAATATAATTTAGATGTAAAAAAAAAATTCATGCATTTTTACAATTAAAATCATTGTAACTCCAGTGAAACAACGCAGAAAGAGTCCTAATCTCTGCATTGCTTTATGGACACAAAGACATATGAGTAGCCTTGAGTTTACAGTCCAACTCTAAATATTGTTTACAATTTTTGTTTACAAATATAGTAAAAATAATTGATCTCAAGGTCAGTATTAAAACCAGGATTTTCCTTTTCGATGATTGCTGTCACTGGTGAAGCCATGCAGTTACATGTACCCTCATCTAACTAATCATCTTAGTCGTTGTCCTAATAATTAGTATCAATTTTATCATTAGCTTTGTTTTTAAAATAGTGCTTTTTGTTTGTACATTTATAGTCATAGGCTTTTTGTTACTCTTGGAGTTTTCTAAATATATTTAATAAATTTTCTTCACTATCTCCTGCAAAACATTTATCAATAACACAGGCACAGTCATCATTATTATCTCCATCCTAACCATCACCATCATCATTAAAATTCCCAGGAAAATAAATCATAGCGTGGAGAAAATCATTCAAAAATTTTGAATATAGAAAATGGATTATTTTATAACGAGGCGTTTGCCCTCAAATAAAGTACGGAGTATTCATTTTACGACACGGATATTTTTTAACGGCCGCTGGCATGGACTTTGAAATACAACAGGTTTGTTTTAGCAAGTGCAAACAAACATTTATAGTCCTAATTCGGGATTTATGTTATGATTTATATATTATTTTGATTAAATTAATTTTTTACAAGTTGATAAAAAGGTTATTATGAAGAGCGTTACTGGAAAAATGCATATGGAAAAAAATCCAAAACAATTGTTAAAAACTTATACAAAAAAATGTTTCCGTGAACAAACAAAATGTTTAAATATTTATATATAAAAATAAAATAAACTATGAAAAAGTATTTCTAAAGTACGGCACTTTCAACTTTTTGTTTTACTGGCCAGATTTGGAGATGAGAGGAGGCTTAGTGATGAGATTGTTTGTGCTTCACGCCCAATGACCCAAGCCAACATCATATTTTCCCGTTTTTACGAAATTTCATTTCTTGAAATGTTTTTTCATAGAAATTTTTTAATTATTTTTTTATAAATGTATTTTTATTATTATGTTTTTTCTTCTATTTCATCCAAAAACTTGACTTTTATTTTTTTAATCTTTTAAAATCTTTTTTGGGCTTTTTTGCTTTGCAGTAGTTTGCTTCTTGAACCTTTTTAAAGTTTGATTTTATAGGTTCTTTCAGGTTTACGAGTTTTTAAAAAGTAAAAAAATATGTTAGTTTTTATTTTCTATTAATTTTAAATAGTTCAAATAAATTTGCTAGTTTATTTTTCCTAAGTTTTCTAATTTATTTCTTTGTTGCTTCTCATGACCTATTTGATATAAAGTTTTTTTCCTTCAAAAAAACTTTTGTAGTTTTTTTAACTAATCTTCTTTTTATGTATATATTTCGATTTTTCCAAATGTATTTATTTTCTTTATTCTTTACATGCCTATTTCTCAAACCCATCACAATATCCAATCTCAGCATATATGCCAAAGCACACAAGAAACCAAACACGAATCTAATCTTTCTCATCAAAAAGCCTTTTTTAATAATTTTTTTCTTTAGTTTTATGCCAGATAATATAATTTTTTTTTCTGGTTCATTTTAACAATATTTTTTTAAGGTTTTAAATACTTTTTTTACCAAACATTTCTATAAAAAAATCAAAAGTTAAATGCAGAAAACAAAAGCGGTTTTGTGCAGTGTCAAAATTGTATATAACAAAACGAGCGAGAATGGTGCTTTGAGTGTTTATGTGTCAACAATAGTAGTAAACATATGCAAGCTGTGATAGTAGTTGTTGTGGTAGAAAAATATTTTTGTCGGCTAATCTGCGTTTTTGTGCTGAAAGTCGATTTCAAAAATGAGTTATGTTTATTTTATAAAGTCTTAGTATAAGGTTTAAAGTAAATAAACTCATAAAAAAGTTGAAGATGTTTTTAAAAATAATTAGTTTTTTATAACTTCCGATTGAATGGAATTATTTAAAGATTAAAAAAAGAAAAACTCTTTGCTGTGGAAAAATATAAAAAGCAATAAAAATGAAACTTTCGATTTCCAAAACTTTAAAAATCTAAAAAAAGAATAGCTATAAAAATTATGAATAACAAAACTAATTCAAAATAAAATGAATTAATAAAAAAAAAATGCTTTAAAAACAAAAGTTAAATTAAATAGTAAAATCCTTCTTAAAAACTACGGTATACAACGGCACAAATCTATCTTATCTGACCACCACTTACTCAACCCCTCCCACCCTCTTATCTTCATACCTACTCTTTCCATTACTTTCAAATGGTTCTACTTTTATTCATTCTTTAAAATTCATTATTAAATAATTTTTACTATAAAGTAAATTCTAAAAGTTTTTTTATAGTATTTACTACTTCAAACACTTTTCCTTCTTGAATAGTTCGTTTGTTTGAATTATTGCATTGAACTATTTTAACAGCCTAGATCTTTGTAAGTTTTTATTGCATTTTTTTTGCACAATCACTCATTTATTCCAATTTCATCAGCCAATTCTTTTTTAATCTTCTCCAAACATTTATTCAATAAAATCCTTCCATTCAACTCCATCGTCTCAGCGTCGCTACTTTGGTTTTTTCCCGCAACCCTTCCACCAGCTTTTTTTTAAACATCTTTTTGAAACTTCTAATTTGTCTCTCAATAACTACCGTAATGAATGTAATTTTATCTTTTACGAGATTTCTTTTTCGTGTGACATTTTTTTAGATTTCTTTTCGCCTTTCTTATACTTTTGTATTTTTTCTATTATTTTATTTATGAATGTTTTTTTCTTAGAGTATAATCAATGTAAAATAAAAATCTTTCTGTGTTTTAGGTTTGAAATAATCGAATAAACATAGAAACATTTTATATTCTAAATTTAAAGAATAACAGTTAATAATTAAAAACTTTTCACATTAAAATTCTTAAATTTCAAATTCAACTAATTTTTCAAGTTTTTTCAGTTTTATCTTTTGAAACCCTCCGTTGGCCATTCTCATCAACATCCCCTTCTTATCTGCGCTACCTCTGTGATCTTTAGCCTCGTTATCTTTTTCAGAAAAGTACAATCCTTCGATTGTTTAATTAAAATTCTTTTGAAAGAATGTATTTAATTCTATTTTTGTGTTTAATTAGGATTAATACAGGTTTTAAAATCTTTGGATTTAGTTCAGAATAACGTTCTTATTTGATCTTTCATTTCGCATAATTCCAAAGAATATCCATGAGTTTCAACAAAAAGAACCTCTTATATTTGGACTACCACAGTAATTCAAAAAAAACCCCACTACCACTAATAAATGAGAACAAAACTTTGACATCTTCTCAGCACCATTTATCCACTTTAAATCCTAATTTCTTTCTTTCCATCTCCACCTCTTGTTTTTATGATCTTTCAATTCATCTTCCTTCCTCAGAATCTCTTGAAAGTATTTTCTGTTTACATCATCTTCATCCTCATCTTCATCGTCATGTGCTTATTGTCATCAGCACCCTCCGTCTTATCAACACTATCATCATCACTTTAATTATCCGCTTCATCTTCCCGATCATTACCATCATCATCGCTCCACAATCACTTCGTTCTTACCAACCTCCTTACTATTATCATGAACTTGAAGTTTTTTATTTATTTCTTAATTAGCATCATCTTAAGCTTCTTATAATTGCTTTCGTGACCTAGTTATGCACCTAAATAAAGCACTAGACTTGGCATATTTTATCTTTTCTACACTCCGTCATCCTTCTATTAACTTTTATCGCTTTCCATCAATCATCCATTCGACCGTCTATCCTTTTAGCTATCCACTTAGCCGCCCATTTGTTTCCTTATCCAGTCATCCATGCATTCATGAATCCATTCGTCCATTCATCCATCCATCTCAATTGACATCACTGGAATCTATTACTTAGCCATATTACCGCATCACCCTGACGACCACTGCTTTTCCAATTTTTTCTTTGATTTTCTTTTTTCTATTTTTAATTTTATTGGGAAAGAATATTTTTTTTCAAATTTAAGTTTGATTATTATTGTAAAAAAATGTTTTTATCGCATTTATATAAACTTTAAATTTTACATGTATTGGTTTTAAACACTAAGTTTGGTATGGAACATATAATAGCACAAACATGAAAAACTCAGAATTTTTTTATATATATTTACTTTCACTTTTTTAATAATGCTTTAAAATATGTGAAAAACTTCGAAATGTGAAAAACAATAATACTGAACCAAATATATTTTTTTAAAGTACCTTATTTCATTATTTTCACTTTCAAAAACTCAAATTGATCAAGCGTCATGCACACGTCACCAATGTGTGATCTTGAAATGATTAGTTTTAAAATTAATAAAATAATACTTTTAAAAAATAGAGAATGTTTTTTCTACTATTTTAGTTATGGTTGCCAAATATTCGAAAGTTTCTTTAAGTTTTTCACGATTTAAGAAACCTTTCAGTAAAAATTTCAGATAAACTATTTTTTTATATATTCATTTTCTTTCGAAATTGACCTGAAATTCTTTTATTCCATTTCTCAAACTGATTCATTCATAAGATTAAATTAATTTTTCAATATTTGTTTCTTATGTTATGGCTATCACTCTTCCATAATCGATTGTTTATTCAAGATTGGCATGTGTTGTATAGTCGTGCCATTGCATGTGCGTTTTTGTGTGGTCGTTTATGTCTTTGCAAGTGTGGTTTTCTTATTAATTATTATTTACTTAAATTATATGTGTATGCGTTTGCATGTGTCAGTTTGTGTGTTTTTAGTTTTGCTGCTCATGGACCAAATGGCATGCATTATAGCAGCCTGTTGACGCATCAGTGAATCTTATTGTTTTGTTTTTTTATAATAATGGAAAAATTTTCTTTTTCAATTATTTGCTCTCAATGGAGTATGCGATTTTATTTGCACAAACGGACAAAAAATTAATTTAAAATTTGTAAAACTTCCTGAATTAAAATTTCAATTCCCATTTAAAGAAACGTTTAATTCCTTTCCTTTCAGCTTTATAGGGCTTTTCTGTAGGAAACTCAACTTAAGATTCTCACGTGGTTTTAGTATTTAAATTTTATTTCAATTTAATGTATATAATTATAATGTATATCGTTTTAATTTAATTCGTTGTAAATTGTAAAAAAAATTAGTAAAAAAATATTTAAATAAATAAATAAGCACAATTTTATTTATAAATGCACAATAAAAGGCAACATGCAACAATCTAATTCAATCTGGACTTTCTATAGTGTTAATTAGGCGACCGAATAGTATTTGTGAAAGCCCAATCGAGTCGCTTTGGAGATTTGTGAATGGTATGAAGATAAAGTATAAGTCTTGGGGAAACATAAAAAAACTGAAAACATGTTTATCCATTATTTATTCGAACCTGGATATCTCAATTTATTAACCCATTAACGCATGACTCAAAGGAATTAATTAATTTTTTTACATTTTATTGAAAAACTGATTCTAAAAAATAAAATCAAAAAATTAGTCTGAAATATTTTATACAAAAAAAGTTATCATGAAAATAAAAAATGTCCTTTAAAAAGGACACTATGCATTGCTACTGACGGTAATCACGATTCATGGTAGATGCTGAAGCACTCCAAATGTAAAGCTACATTACATTCAAGGCATTTCTTTTCCACTTTCTTTCCACATTGCTTGCATTATTTTTTGGCCATCTTCAATTTTACCAATAAAATGATCTTTTCCATCGTATCGGACATCTGCAACACGCTTTTAGCTAAATTCATGGATTCTTTTTTTTCTTTTTTGATCTGTTTGAAACCATATGAAAAAATTATAAATATTTCAGTATAACATGGAGTGTCTTTTGGTAAGCATTTTATTAGTTTAGATACCACTGATCCACCAAGTCCTAATTCGCTATTGAACTCTTCCGAGGCTCCTTGATACGGGTAACAGTTTACCAAATACCCAAGCCTATTATTTAGGCACCAAACTTTATATCCAAACCTTATGGGTTTTCCTCTGATAAACTGTTTTGATGAATGCCTTCCATAATATGGAACCATTGATTCATCAATCGCCAAATGACATTCTTTGGGCCAAAATTTGAGAAATCTTTCATTCATAGCATCAAATAATGGACGCACTTTGGCCATCTTGTCTAACTTATTAATTTTCTCGTTGTCATTGCAATGCAAATATCTTAATAACTCTTCAAATCTGTTGACAGTCTTACAGCTAGATTGTGTACATCGTCGCTCTGTTCCCAGTACATCCTGCGGTTGGCCAAAGGAACATAACCTGAAAGCATGAGTAAAGCCAGCACCACTCTATATTCATTTTCAGTAGCATTCAGCTGTTTTAGTTTTTGGCTGTCATATAAATTTGACATGTCTGTTATTAGCTTGATGACTGGTACATCCAAAAATAAATTAACCAATGTGAGAGGAGACATGTTTTCTAAATTTGGTTTGTTCTCTGAACTATTATCTGCCAATAATCCAGTAGTAATGTCTTTTTTGGTCCATCTCCGATCAATTTTACTTTTTTTTAGCTGGCCTTTTTACAGCAGTTTCTTCTCTACTTATAGTGGTTTTCTCTTCCCCAATTTTGGAAATTACTATTTCTGCTTCTGCATTTAGCTGGTTTCTTGATAAATTATCTAGGGTACCTTCACCATCTTCGGGTCCACTATCCTCATCAGAGCAGTTTGGGTCAGTAGGAGGAATAATGTCTATATCTGCTGAAAAGAAATCATTGTCATCTTCCAAAATACTAATGACTTCATGAAGAGCGAATCTGAAAATAATTGTTTTTACCATCAGTATTACTGCATAGCGTCCTTAAAAAAGGACACTCAATAAAACACAGTTTTTGGAAATAATATTACATGTAAAATGAAATTTATTTTAAAATAAGATATAAGAATGAATAACAATAAAATAATGTTATAAATTATGAATGGTAGACATTAAATAAAATTATAAATAATTTTTTTTCATGAGCCATGACAAAAACACAAAAAATTTAGTTATCGCCTCGAAAAATCAGAATATCGAAACAATCTATCAATTTCAAATCACCAAAATTTTTTTAAACAAAGACTTCAGTTTATATAGAACAGGATTAGTTGCAAAGATAATAAATATAATCAAGATAACTATTATAAAAAAAACTTTTTATTGCTGTCCTTAAAAAAGGACAGTATGCGTTAATGGGTTAATATATTTATTCATGTACTACGTTTTATTTTGTTTCCATCCATTCATCTATTTACTATTTATTATTCTCCCATCTGTTCATTCATTTATCTAGCAACCATTGCATTCATTCAACATTTTTGAATGCTTATTAGTCTACACTTTACGCAGTTTATAGAAAATAAATAAGTGAAATAAATGTGTATAAACCAGAAATATCTTCCTGTTGAGCTTTAATCACGTAAATATATGTTCGTAGTATTGGTTATAAATAAGGAGAGTTGATGTCGATGCACCCACACAAACACTGATTTTGCAATACAAGTTGCGGACAATTGATCTTGCAACCACACGTGTGTCTTGTTTGTAAGGTTTTTTGTTTGTTTAAGTTTGTGACCGTTTTGATTTTCAACTGTGAAAACACATAATAAAAATAATATAAATACTTTAATTACAACAACAAAAATGGCCACGGAAAACCAAAAAAACGTATGTTTTCGACTGCAATCACAAAATCAGCCGTAAAATCATAACTCCTGCAAAAAAACCGTTTTTATCTTAGAGATCAAAAGCATTGAATAGATTAAATTTGTATCAATACAGGAGATTCGTGGAACAAAACAAAGAAACGCAAGGAGAAAACAGAGCAGGAAAACATAGAATTTGTGCTCTTCTACTAATTGTTTTTATGCCTTTCCAAACCCATGTTTCACGAAACAAATTATTCTATAAAGAGCGAGAAATATATTTATTTTTTAACGTGTTCTTGTGTATATCTAAGTAGTTTTTTTGTATCGGCATTTTTTGCGTAAAAAAGTTTTTATTCAAATATATAAACAAAATTAGAGTGATTTGGTAATGGAGGCGTCTGCCTCATTCCACAGATGTCATTTAGCAGAGGTTTAAATCCTCTTCCAAAGACAATTTCTATTGTCCTACATTTGTGTGTATTTGTACAAATTTTGATAAAAATGTTAAAATATATAAGCGTACGTGCTAACAGTTGTATATCGTGCTTTATTGTATTAGAGAACAAATCTTGAAGATCTGGTTGTGGTTATTGGTCAATTCATTTGACGAAAATAAACAAAATTTGTTTTCGAATAGAAAAGATGTTGGTTTCTTAAAAGAAATTAATGTTCATTTGAAGTTTTTTCAAAAAACTTTAAATTTAGTTAGAATTGTTTGAAAATATTGTTTAAAATATAAAACAAAAAATCGATTTTTTAAATTGTTGAAGATGTTTTTTCTTTTTTCATAGAAATTTTTTAAAAGTTAAATTTTATTTCTGAGTTTTCAGATATTATTTTTAATTACGATAATTTATAAATTTTGAAGTTTTTTTAAAGAAATAAATAATATATTTTAGTTAAAACAAAATTTAAGATTTAACAATAATTTTGACAAGGTTTCAAAATATAAAAACTTTGAAATTTGTTATAATATTTCACTAATTTTTTAAAAAACCTTATTTTATTAATTCCAGAAACGGTTTGGATGCCAAAAGTCCAGATACTTTGCGTTAAGTTTTAGGATTATTAAAAAAGGAAACTTATAATTATTTATAATTAAAAAAATTAATGTAACAATTTTTTTAAATAAATTATTCATACAAATTATGTTTTGTAATTGATTATGGGGAAGTAAAACAAGCGTTGTATTGATGGAGTAATGCACAGAGGCGTTCTAAGCATCCATCTAGTATATGACTCAACTACCAAACAGGAGCGATTTATATAAATTGCGACATCAATACAATTTACACACCGCAATGAATAAAAGAAAACTTCGAGAAAAAATAACTGGAAAATTGCAAAAAATTGGGTTTTAAAAATAAAGCAAAAACAAAAGAATATCGTTTTCTTCATCGATCGTTAAAAACACTCTTGTAATTATTTTGGTATAATTTGCTAACTTTCGCGCTTTCTTATAAAACAAATAAGTTGTTAGCAAGGAATTCTGAACAATCCAATGTCATTTACTTTCATTTTACAGATATTTTTTCGTCTTTAACTAAACTTGTTTCATTTTTACTAATATTGTTCAATTTTATTTTTTGCATACTTCAAAGTTGTTTTTTTATATTCTTGAATGTTCTAAATTATGAAACAATTAAAATATCATGTACATTAACACCACTAAAACACACAAAAAAACAGAAAAAAAGCACCTTCAAAAACTCCGATACCTCCAGTTACAGTAATATCAGCAGAGGTATCATTTTTGACACTAAAGAGAATCCCAAAAGTTCAAATTGTTTTTCATGTTGTTAAAATCATAATAAATCAAATGAGTTTGTCTAGATTGATAAATGAGTCAGAACAAATAATCATTATCGTCCTTCGACTTAATCCTCAATAAACGCAATAGCAGTTTTAAACTATTCAATCATCAATTTCACTTCCACACTATTATCAGCATCAACTAAACTTCGTCATCAGGATGATGATTATTTTAGTTATTATTCTCACCATTATATCATCATAACTATTATCATCATCATCATCTCTGCTTTATCCCTTTCCGATTTTATCATCACTAGACGTTTCTCAACATTATCAATTTAATCATCATTATCATCGACACCATCAGCACCACCTGCATCCTCAATTCCACCATTAGCATCATCATCAGCATCAGAATCTTATAAATTAAAGATACCCAATGGCGTATAGGGTTAAGGCAACAATCCATCAACTTCTATAAGAAATTAAGAATAAAAATATGATTATTAATGTTAAATATAAAGATATTAAAATAAAAACCAGACAAATGTATCATATTTTTTTACATAAATATAAGAATAATAGAAATTGTAAAAAAAATATTTGAAAAGTAAGAAAAATAAACCTTGAGAAATTGATGTAAATTTGACATAACTTTCTTTAAAAAATTGTTTTAAATACTTACTGACAAAAATTCCCTTATACGTTTAGATGTGAGAAGGTTGAGTTTCAAAAAAATATTTATTAAAAAAACATTGCTGAAAGAAAGAGATATTTGGTTATACTTTTTTTCTCTTCGCAAACTGCTGGTAAAACAAAGTTAAATTATTCATTTGAATAACAAACAATAAAAAAAAATTAAAAGTCAAATATAAAATTATTATAAGAAACTAATATAAAAATACGAACAAGTAAAATAAAAATATACAGTAAACCATAAAGAAAATAAAGTATGAAAAATTAGAGCCTTTAAGGACCATTTGTTATGAAGCATGAATGATGATTGGAACGTCTGTGCCTGTTAATAATACCACTGAGATTAATTTATTAAACAAAACAAACAAAAATTTTTTTGCTTAAATTTATTAAAACGAATAAAAAATTTTTTTTGCTTAAATTATAAAACTTCTTATGGTATTTTATTTGTTTTGTTATGTTAAAGCAATATTTTAGTTTTCAAAGTATTTTATTAAAAAAATTCCCAGATTTTAAAAATATCACTTATATCCGATTGATCTTATGTAATTGTGTTATTTTACAGCTATTTCTCTTTCAAACGTTTTCATTGCTTCGAAACTGTAACAGACATCAATCGGAGAATCGAGTTCAAACTAGCAGTTTAAAAAAATGAAATTTATTTTTAAACTTATTCAATGACTCATGCTAGGATATTAAGTTTCAGCATCAAGTTTTTTTCTCAAATATTTTAATTGTAACTTTTGTTATTAATTCCTTTAAAATGAAATTCCAATCATTAAAAAAGTAAATGCTGTTTATATCTCAAAATATTTATAGCATTTGATAATAAAGTTAGAAAAAAATAAACTTACACAAACAAAACCTAGTAAAAAAACTATTGAAAAAAATTATGAATAAAATTATTAAAAATTAATTGATTAAAAAAAGTTGAAAATTCTATGAAAATTGTGTAACTAAAATACAAATATTTATTCAGAAAAAAAAGTGCATTAGCTTTACAAAGTTTCTTTGCCAAAAGATATGTAATTTGAAGTTTCAAGTAGAATCTTTTTCAGATTTTTAAGTTTATAATATTATTATTTATACTATACTTTAGTTTTACTGTGTTTTTTTGCACGCGTGCTTGTGTATTTGTGTTCTTGTATCTGTGTGTATGTATAAAAGTGTGTTTCTTTTTTTATGTGTTTGTAATTGAATGTTCTGTCAATCATCAGACGAGGTTTGTATAAAGAAAGGTGATTTGTGAGGTGATAATTGTGTTCTTTGTTCTGTGTGCTATTAGCAGTTGTAGGGGAAGGTGGCAAATGTCTTATGGGGACTACAAGGTTAATGGAAGAGTGTAGTGCCGGTTGTGGCGGTGTGATGGTGTTAGTGCAGGTCGTAGGGGTTGAATTAATGGTGGCTTTGATGGTAACAGTCGGTTAATTTCTTTAGAAAACAGTAATGATGTAATTTTCAAAAAATAATAATAAATAAGAATCGTATTTGGTACGTAAGTGGTGTTAAAGTGGTGCTTAATTGGCGCTTAGGTAACGAAAAGTATTTGGTACTTGAAGCTTACCGATGATCAGATTAACGCGAAAAGAGTGTAAAAAAGAATTTTATTTGTCAAATAAATGTAAACAGAATTTTTTTCCAAATGTGGGTAATTAAATAATATACATAATGTACATGAAAAAAAATAAAAAACAGTAATATCATTAATTACAATTAAAATAGGAAATAAAATATGAGAATAATAGTATTAAAGCTCCAAATTTTCCGTCACTCTGCTCCATAGTTCGCTTCAAAGCCTACGCCAATTAGTGATGCTTGATGCGCTCCATCTTGGTGGTGGTTATGAAGTGGAAAGGTGAGGTGGTTGGATGTGTGGTGAGGTGGTTGGAGTGGAAAGGTGAAGTGGTTGGGTGAGGTGGTTGGAGGGGTGAGGTGGGTTGAGTGGTGAGGTGGGTTGAGTGGTGAGGTGGGTTGAGTGGTGAGGTGGGTTGAGTGGTGAAGTGGTTATCAAGTGGTGAAGTTTTGATTAATGTGATTGTGAATGGTATTTTTAGGTGGAGTGGTGAGGTCTTTAGAGATGTAGCTTATGGGGGTGGTGGGGATTACATTGGCAATTGGAGTGTTTTTATTTTTAATGGCTGTTTTATTTATTGTTGTTTAAAGGATTTTTTAAAAATGATGGTGTTGTTACATGAGGTGGTTTTAGGGTGATTGTTGAAGTGGTAGTGGTATTTAGTGTGGTATCTTCGTGGTTGATGTGATCATAGTTGAGGCTGTAAGGTGGTTGATGTCATTATTGTTGGTCGGGTGAAGGAGTTAATGCAAGTAATTGGGAGGCTAAATATGCGGCCATTAGATCTTTAATGACGCTAGCATTATCCTTTAATAAAAGCGCCATACAACAGCTCAATTGCTGAATCTTAAAAGTAAAGCACATGACCTGTGATGTTGTATAGTAAAGTAACTTAAAAGAGGAAACACACACACACACACACACACACACACACACACACACACACACACACACACACACACACACACACACACACACACACACACACACACACACACACACACACACACACACACACACACACACACACACACACACACACACACACACACACACACACACACACACACACACACACACACACACACACACACACACACACACACACACACACACACACACACACACACACACACACACACACACACACACACACACACACACACACACACACACACACACACACACACACACACACACACACACACACACACACACACACACACACACACACACACACACAAACACAAACAGATTGCTAATTGACCCGATCTTTAAAGAATATCAGCCTCCAAGTGTCTGGTTTCGGATAACTACAAGTATATTTATTAGCATTATATTTATTTATAATTACTTTTTCTACTTATACTTCACTTTTTATTTTTTATTTTTTTTATTTGTTTAGTGGCCTTGAGTCGACACCATGCGCAATCGAACTTTTATCTTTTTTTTGTGTTTGGAAAATAACAAAAATATATTTATTTTATCATATTTTTTCTATAACTTAATGTCTGTTTTGAATCTTTATAATTATTCAATTTACTATTATAAAAATACTTTGTAATTTGTGTGAAACAATTTTCAAATATATTTATGTCACAATTTGGTCCCATAAAACCAACACTAGCTACAGTTTTTGAGAATTTTTTTTTTAAATAATGACTTTATCAACATGTTTTCTAGCAATGGCAATGACTCTTAAAACAACTACACTACATAAAAAACAAATATCATGAAAACAAATATAAAAATATCAATCAACGTCAACAACTCTAATGAAACTAAATGCAAAATTTATGTTAAAAAAACTACCCACAAACTCAACAACTGCAAAACAATTAATAAAAATACAAACAAAAACAACTACTGCAACGGCATTTTTTAAGACGCAACAGGACAGTCATTCATCATGAGAGTCTTGTTATCAAGTAATTTAAACAGCTCTATATAACTGACCCCATTTCTTCTAGAGTGTTTTATATTTAAAATTAATTATAAAAAATTGTTTTTTATTTTTTTATAACTATTTTTGCAAGTTTTTTTTTGGGTTTTATAAACTAGTTTTAATTTTATTTTTCTAATAACTTTCCATCATCAATATTTTTATTCTAATACTTTTTGATTTTAAAATTTTTAAAGAAAGTTTAAAAAATGTGTTAAAGACATTCTCAATAGACCAATTGCACTTTTGTTTTCATAAATTTATTAACGAATTATTTTTATCTTCATATTTTATATTAATATTTCACGATTGAATTGAAATTCTGAAATCCAAATATTTAGAAAATGAATAAAAGTCCTTAAGCTTTACAAATTCAATTTATTTTAGACGTTTACTAAGGCAAAGCTTCGAAAGAAACAATTTTTTCAACCTGATAATAAACGGATTCTTATTCTTGAAAAATCATAATTACAAAATATTATTGAAAATTGTTTAGAAAAAAAAGTTTTATTGATAAAAATATTCGTTTAACTCCCATCAAAACTTTCAATTCACAAAAATGTATTACTCCTTTGAGTCTCAGGTTTTAATTATACAAATCTTGATGTACGATGGATCCCAAAATAAAAATATATGATAAAAAAACTTAAAAAGCAAAAGAAGATATAAACTTAAATGAAAAAAGATACTAATTTTTGTGAAAAAAGATAATGAAATTCATATAAACTATAATTAAAATTTTTGCAATTTTTCCAGAAACACTAGAAAACTTTAATGTTTGCTCGAGCTATAAAAATGTATAAATTTCTTTAAAAAATCATTTTATATACTCGTTTTGAAAACAAAATTTTATTTTTATTACTTAAAGAGGTTTTATTAATAATTCTATTTTAAATGAAAATTTAATTGAATTTTAAACCATATTTATTTTACAAATTGAGCATATAAACAAAAACTGCAGAAACGATAAAAAAGGAATCACTTTTTCATACAAAGCGCATGGAAATTCTGGAAAATGTACAGCGTAAAGATATTTTCTGCAAAGCTATGAAATATTTAGCATTAATTTAGATGGGAGTCGAGTCAAAGGGGGATGCAAAGATGAAGAATCACCAGAGGGTGTACCGAAGTCATATTAATTACCGCTCTTTAACATGATTAACATGATTTAGAAAACATTAAATATATTTTTTTAAATAATAAATACTTTTTTATTTAAAAAAATCTCTAAAGACAAAAAAACAATAATAATCAACTGAAACAAAAACATAAACTGTAATGGCAGCAAGTAAAGACACATGGAAGTGTGCTTAGAACATTTATTTGAATAATTGAACCTTTTCCTTGAAACTTAATATGGCAACAGATGCGCCTCAAAAGTTAACTTTCAAATTAATAGTTTTAAAAGCTTCTAATACATTTTTTAAAAAGTTAAGTTTTTATTTAAAAATATACTCCTAAAACTCAACTACCTTTCCATCAAAATGGTTTTTTCTCGTTTAATTTTGTTTTTTAAATATTTTTTTTATTTTTGCAAAATATATTTTACCTGTTTTAAATCATTTTCTTTCGATCAAAAACAAACCTTAAAACATTTAACTTAATATATTCAAAGTCTTCAGAATAAAATAAAATAAAAACACATTTTTCATCCTAAAAACTATAAATTATATATTTATATATTTCATTCTCAAATTGTTTTTTTCCGGTAGTTTTATTAATTTATTTTTATTGCAATTTACTCCTTCTGCATCACGCTGCATTTTTATACGCTTTTATCGTGTTTCATACAAAGATTTTATATAAAAAAACATTCTACATTTTTTTGCATTTACTTCAGAAATTATTTGTTTTATTTTCAGACTTCATCTTTCTATCAAACAGTTTTTAAAAAGATTGTATTTTCTCTAACATCACGTCACCCACTTTTCTGAAGGTTGTGCAATCTAAGTGCAAATAGGTCAGATATCTGAAAAAATAATTTTTTTTTTAATTCTAAAAAAACATTATTTTGCACTGAGTGTAAAAGAATACTACAATTTTTAATCATTATTTGTATTCAAAAAGACACGTTTAGTGCCGTGTAGAACTGTGCTACTCAACCGATAAAAAATAATCTAATAAAGAAATAATTGTTAGCATAAAAATGTAGTTATTTATATATTAAACTGGTGCAAAGAATTTCCTTATAAGTTTTCTTGCACTCTTACAAATTTTAAAAAAAACGAGTATTGTGAACTTCGTAAAACATGGTTCTGTTTAGATTTTTAATAGAAAACCAAAAAAAAATAATTTTTAAAAAAAGTAAAAACTTTATGAAATTTTTTTTTTGCAACTACTTAAAATAAAGTGATAATAATAATTATTATAAGTATAAAAATAATATGAATAAACAAGCATAATACTGAGTTAACTTTGGTTTTAACTTCTTTTTCCTACATCAGCGATAGATGCTTTTGACAACGTAATCTTCCAATTCGAAGATTAATTAATTCCAACATGACAGAACGGGGTCGAAAAAACTCTTTCTTTTCGCCAATTTTTTTATATAATGCGTATTTGATTACCGTTAAGTATCAATATCTTCGGTCGTTTGAAATAATTTTCATCTCAAAGGTCTCAAAGTAGAGATATTATTCCAACGAATCTCATTGGCCGCCATAAACACTCGAGTTTTCAAATAGACGCTTGAACAAATTGTTTCCTAAGTAAAAACTTTAAAAAAATATGTTTTTTTTTAAATTATAGAGATCTGAAGATTCTGTTATTTTGCAGTAATAAGTAAGTGTTGCATTTTGCACGAAATTCGCTCAAATTGTGATAAACCAATCAAGAAAGTAAGATGCAAGTTTTGCTTTTAAAAAATTTTTTCATAAAGCTTATTTTTTTTTACATATATTGTAAGTTTGTATTTTGTTTTATAATTTTAGGAATAAATTGTAAATCTTTGAAAAGAACAAAATTACCTTCTCCAATGTAAAAGATTAAGGAAGATGATAGGCTTCTCTTTCACGAAATAACTAGTCGAATGGGTAAGGATGGAATTAGAGTATTAAAGAAAAGAATCGGAAAAAATACAAATAGAAAAAGAGAGATAATGAGATAAAAAGAGAGATTTTAAAAGACTTCATTAAGTTTTAAAGAGCTTTAGAAAGACTTAGAGATAATGAGTTGGAGAGAGTTTGTATTAGGAGTGGCATTGATGTTGATGTGTGGATGGCTTCGGGGCATCTCGAGTTATCAGAAGACTTCCCGAGAAGATAAGATACAAGGAATTAACAAACAGATGGACGAGATGCATAAGAGATGAGAGTAATAATGCAGTGTCTGAGTGTAGTGCAGGAGGGTGGGCTAAGTAATGGAAGGCTGAGATACTTTGAAATAGAATCAGTAGATGAGAAAACTACTTTGTAAGTTTTGCGAAAATAGATGTAAAAGTAAATAGGTTTAAACAAATTTATTAAATAAATAAAATCTTATTTGACATTATGTCATCGTACCATACTTTCAGTTTGACCTTCATTCTTTGAGAGTTGATGGTACGATTTATCGTAAAATAACGGATTAAAACCAGAAAATTTAAATGTGGAATATGTTTAATCCAATATACTTCAAATATTTTCTGATAAAAAAATGCAAAAAGCAAAATACAGACCAAAGAGTTTCACTACAAATTCTTAGCAAATTTTATTTCCAATATTTGAAAAGACAACTTTTTGAAGTGTAAGGAAAAGACAGCAGGATTAAGGAAAAGACGTTTTGAGACCACGAGAACAATGACGTCATTTCGGAAATCGCTCCAATGAAGTGTCCCATTGGGCAACACTAAAGTTTTATTTCCTGAATTTGTGCCTATATATTTTTTCTTAATTATATTCCTAGAAAAATGACAAAATTTATATAGAAAGTATTCAGTATGGTTTTGTTTTGAATGAAAGTAATTTTGTATTTACTTTTTCCAAACCGATGGTTTTATTTCTCAGATTTTAAAATTCAAACCAACTTTATTTTATTGAAAATTTAATTCTGTGTGAGGGTTTTATTTAATTTGAAAACAAGCAAACTCATAACTTTAAACTCAGCAAAGCATGAAATTCTTGAATATAAAATCTGTATGCGTATCAACACAGCAAACTTTCCTCTGGTTATATTAAACCTAAATATTGGAATAAAGGAAAAAATAAGTATTGAACATTTAAAAATCTTTTTCTAAATTAATATTTTATTCAGAGCTTCAACTCTACTTAAGTATACAATAAATAAGTTGAATGATAAATTCTTTTTTAGAAAATCATTTTATTTAAGAAAAAAAAAATTCGACAAAAGATATTTATGAAAAAATATTTTATCATTTTCGTTTTTTTACAATAAAATAGTTTTATTCATTTTCTATAAAAATATAACAACATTTTAACTACCATACATAAGTTTAAATAATCATTTTCATCTTTTGTCTTCATCATCGTATTCATCACCATCATATGCATTATCATCATAATCCTTATCTTCATCCTCTCCACCACCATCATCCCAACCATCATCATAACAATTTCCCATCACCATTTATCACCAACATAAGAGAATAATAGTTGTTCCGAGAAAGTTTGCCTAGATTGCTTGAGGACGATAAAATGGGAAAACTTCCCGTGTACTTTTTTCTCTTTAGAATGAAAAAAATTATAAATAAATTCTAGAGTAAATCGAAATACAGTCTCCATGATTTTTACAAATATAATTCATTGTTCTTATTTTTGGTAGTGATTTGTTTTTTATACTTTTTATTACCGAATGCTTTTTAGAATTCAGAGTTCATTCGAGCATAATTTTCCATTACGGCTTATGTAGAATTAATCTCTCAAATTTCCATTTTATATCAATAGCGTATTTTGAATGCCTGGGAGAAAAATAAAAAACAGATTTTTAACAAGGCTTATTTGAAAGTAACAATTGAAAACAAATATAAGCAGCAAAGAAGAGTGCAAGTACAAGGTTATAAAAGACAAATCTGAAGAATAAAACTATTAAGAACCAATAGGTTTTTAAAAAATCATATGTTAGTTTTTTGAAACCATTTTCACAAAGAAGCAGATAATATTGAAAACTTTCAAAATCGTGATAAATTTACAAATAATTTTTTTTTCAAAACTAAGGTTAAATTGTATTAAAAAAGTATTACTTATTTTAAAAAATTAAATAAACTTGGTTTTTCCATTTATTCGTAAAGTGATAAGTTTGACAATCTTTGAACAAACTCATTACTGAATTGCATTGTGATGAATTGTATTGCTTTGCTTTGCATCACTTTGTACTGTTCTGTAGTGCATTGTCTTTAAAAACATTCAATTAATTATTATTTTATAAAATTGTATTGCATTGCATTAAAATATTTTTCTTTAAGCAAACTGTATATGAAAAAAAGGAAATAAACAATAAGATTAAATTAAAAACGAGATAAAATTCTGTTTTGTTTTCTTAAATGGCGTTCTGGGAATTCTAATGTAAATTTGTACTTTTACAAAAGGCCAAAGGGTTTAAAACAATATTTTACGATTATCAGTAAAAAAGGATAAAGAGTCATGACTTGACTATTTAGTCATTTAGAATAACTATAGCACTACGCATTGAATTCTTGGAATATTGACGTAGTATATTCCTCATTTTTTATAGAACACAAACTTGAAAAGCTTAATGAATGTTAAACGTTTTGTAAAAACAATATTATTATTACATAATACATTTCCACATTCAATTTTTCAATAAATTGTGTTTATGCATCTTTTAGCTATTCATTATATATATTCCTTTAACAAACAAATGTTAGAAAACACATCAAAATTAATCTAAGTTGTCGATCGAAGATATCTTGTCTTCAGCGTTTTTGGCTAAATTCAAAAACGAGTTTTTGTTTCGAAGAAGATTCCTGGGAGCATCAAATTCACCAACCTGTCGAGTAGATTTGTACTAGAAGGTAATATTAAAAGTTCTTCATAAATAAATAGAAAAATTTATTACTGAATGTATTAAATAAATAAAATTATTTACATGTTTATTTCATTTAATCTAGTTAAGTAGACATCTGTGACTTAGAAAAATGGATTTTTCGATTCTATTAGATGTTTAAAACTCCCATTCAAATACTCTAAATTTTATAAAAACAATTAGTCTAACACTTTTTAAAAATTTATATATAAGAGCCTTTCACAATCTCACACCTATCAACCAGACAAACCTTGCCATTCTCGAGCGACAACACTCTGTCACACTGCAGCACCGTCTTAAAACGATGAGCGATCGTGATGATGGTTCGTCCCATCAGAATGTCGCTGATGGTCGATTGAATAACTTGGTCCATTTCTAAATCTACCGCTGCAGTCGCTTCGTCTAAAATCAGGATCTATTGGGCATGTTTTAGGGGTGTTTTGGGTAAGATTAATTGGTTTTTGAAAGTTAATTATAAATTTTAATATAAATTTATATAAACATTACCAAATAATTGATAGAACCTTTTATCAAGTGGTGTTACATCTCACCTTAGTTTTTTTAACAAATGACCTGGCGAGACATAGAAGTTGTTTTTCTCCCATAGAAAAGTTAGAACCACCTTCACTAATTTTTGAACTTAATCCATACTTGAATCTCATTATCTGGAAAAAAACAAATTTCGTTTTAGTGTGTTTGTAAATGTATAGGCAAATGAAGTTAGTATTTAAAATTTTATCGAATTAAATTAGAATATATTTTCAAAATACCGTATCTTTCATTCGGCACTTTTCAAGAGCATCCCAAATCTCATCATCGGAATAATTCTTCAACGGATCCAAATTGTATCTTTGAAATAATCATCTAAATTCATACTCTGATAAAGTCATTCCATAAATTTCAATACTCAGCTTTGGTCAATAATTAAAAATGGAAGTCTAGTAAGTGAAAAAAAGAAGCTAATAAAAAAATATTTAAAAATACTTTTTAAGCACCACCTGACAGTTCCCGTGAATAGGACTGGGTCTTGTGGGATGATTCCCAAACGGCTGCGCAAGTCTTTGATGCTGATCTCGGAGATGTCAATGTCGTCGATGTAAATATTTCCACTGGACTTTTCCAGCAGACGAAACAAGCTTGCAATCAGGGAGGATTTGCCTGTGTGAGAGTGTTTTTACGAGTGTTGAGTGGATTATTTTATATAAATTAAAACTCACTTTAAGATTGTTTAAAAGTTTTATCTAGAGTCAAATAACTTTTCTAAAAATTTTCATTTTTACAAACCAATGATGAATTACTCATAGAAAAACTTATAGAATACCTGATCCAGTCCTTCCAACTACGCCTATTTTCTCTTCAGGCTTGATTTTAAAAGAGATGTTGTTCAGAACCAGAGGTAGGTTTTCGGCATATCTTCAAAATGTAAACAAAATATTGGAATTGAAATTTTTATTATTTTATATTAGATCAATTCGTTAATAAAAATCGTTTTCAAATTCACTTAGAAAGTTTCCTTCAGGGCTTAAACAAGTTCAAAGTCACAAAGTCACAAACAAAAAAACCACCATCGTATTCTTCCATACTGCTAGTTAGGTGCGAATAATGCACATTTACAAATAGTCAATAAGTGGAAACGCACCTCAAGGAAAAGTTCTTGAAAACTATCTTTCCTTGGGAAGGCCAGTCTTTCGGCAGTGGCTCTCTGGTCGTGTGCTCTTTGTCTTCTATTGGCATTGTCTAAGCAGTTGAGAGAAAAAAATAAAATATTGTATTCTGTGATTAAGACTAGGAAAATTCTCAAAATTTTAAAATATGAAGTATTTAAGATTCAATTATATAAGGTTTAATGATGATTTCTAGAAAGAAAATTATAATAAATTTATTGAAATCATTGCCTGTATAAGATTGGCAATCTTTTCAACGGAATTAAATCTTGCTTCAATCTCTGACGTGAGTTTCACCGTGTGCTGTAGCAAGCTGTTGAGCTGAATGATGTGGTAAAACATTTAATTAAGATTTCGTATGATTCCAGTGTTTAGAAATTTTTAAACAGCAAATTTTATACTGTAGTGAATTTAAGATAAATAAGATTTAACAAGGTTGGTCTTTCAAAATTATATATCAATATACCTAAAGTGTTTCAAAATTCAAAATGTAAAATTAAGTCTACACATAAAAACCTTTTTACTTTAATTCATAAGCTTCAATGATACACAAACAAACCTGCACAATGTACGCGATGGCGAGACCAGCGAAAGACGGCTGGATGCTTCCCTTGCTGACGACGATGAAGAAGGAGACGAGGACTGCACACATGATCGACATGAGTTCGAGTCTCAAACTCAACCACTTGCTGTACAAGTTGAGAGTCAACGTGGAACTAATGTGACGGTCTACGAGATTACTGAATCTGTAGTGGTGGTGGCAATTGTGGAAGTGTATTGTAAATTTGGATTTTTAATGGAAAATAGTAAATTGAATCGGAAATATTTTTCATAGTTTTAAACTATTACTATTATATCTTGTGAAAAATGTATAAATTAAATTTATAGGCTTAACGATAACATCTTAGACACTAAAAAAGAAAAAAAAAGTAAGTATCTGACTTCTTTAAAAAGTCAGATTCTTTGTTGTATCCTTGGATGGTAGCAAGGCCTGTGACGGTTGAAAGGACGTGGCAGTAGATGGGTGACTTGTTGACGCTTTCTGAGCGTTTGAGTTGTCTTGTTACAAGTCTGGATACCTGCGTGGTAGTTGGAAATAAATGGAAAAATAACTAGTGGCAAAACCTAGAAATAAAATTATTATTAGAAGACAAAATCGTGAGAAAAAATAGAAAAAAGCGGTTATAAAGTTATTTATTGATAATAAAATAGGATATGATAATATTTTATTAATATTTATCAATAACCTTTTGAAGAAAGAAAATCACAATGCCGAGTAAAAATACAAAGATGAGAAAGACAGGGAATGCTATAGAGACTGAGACGACAGAAATTATGAGATTACAACCGTTGTCAAACATGTCTTCCAGCTTTAACGGTAAACGGATGTCGACTGAATGCGTTATTGTATGCTTTTTTAAAGTTTAGCTTTAAGTAAATAATGAAATAAAAAGCTTTTAATTAATTATCCAATTGGAACAATATTCATATAAAATATATAGGTAAGAATTTTATAATTCCAATGCTGCACGATTTTCATAACTAAAAATATTTATTTCGAACTTATTTATTAAATAATGTTTTGAGTTTTTAATCGGACTATATTATTGATATTAAAACATCTCAAAAGTTTCATCAGCTGTGTATTTATTAGTTCTGGAAGATTATCCAATTAATTCTCAGCGAACCAATATTTGAAAAAGAAAATTTTTGCAATCAACTTGAATACACCATCCAGGGAAATGATTGCGAGACTTACACTATTGTATATATGGTGCCAATGAGTAATCGAAAGGTTTTTGTGAAAAAAACACAAAAGTTTCCAAAATAATCACTTAAAATAAAAACACAAGGACTCACTGCCATCCATGCCACTCGTGAGACTGCTGATGACTTTGCCGATGGGATTTGAGATGAGGTACATGACTGGCGCATTGAGAATTTTTTCCATCATCTGGTCGTGCATGCATGAGGCTGCTTTCAGGGTTTTCTGTAATGAAAGTCGTGTAAAAAAATAGACATAATATGTATGAATAAAATAGAAAGCTTAATCACATCCTAAAGTTAGTAAATGAGAAAAGCATTAAAAAATCTACAAATTAAACTGTTTTAAAGTGGAACCTTGACAAAAACAAAACTTCTTGCTGTTAGAAAAATGACAGTGGACAATGCCGTGGCTATGTAGACAGCCAGAAAGATCTTGACACTGGCCATGTTGCCGCAAAGTGGCCTGTATTCGGTTACTTCTTTTTTGGTGTTTCCGATGAAATGAGAATCAAATGCTTTTTCTTTTAGGAATAAAGTTGAATTATAAGTGATCGTATTTGAGGTATTTGGATTCTCAGTGTGTATTAATGCTTTTAAGCCTACAGGAATGTTTGTAACAATGGAATATTCTTTTAGGTCAATAGAGACTGTAAGTCGAGATGAATTAGTTTCATTTTCTTCTTGTAAATCACAATCTGGTAGAAGATACAGCGAAAGCCAGTAGTCGTTGACAAAAATGACGATAACAGGAAGAAGAAAGAGGAGAAAGATTTTGAACAAAGATTTCCATCCACCCAACGCCTTCAAGTAAGTCTGGTAAGTGCTCCATTTTATGGCTCTACGCGACAAGAAAGTACTTCCCACATTGTCTTCATCGTCTGTAGAGACAGTGGTAATAAAGTTTTGTAAAAATAAGTTTTATATACACAAAAGGCAGTTAAATTCGCTAATATCAAATCATGAGCTATTCTTCTTAATATGGCACATAAGGCCATTGGCATTACTTTCTTTAAACTATCGTTGAATTTTTAAAAAATGTTACTAAGCAATCATTTAATTTTTTCAAAATTTTCAGGCCTATAATTATATTCTGACTTACTTTCATGGAACAAATATCCCTGCTCTAATATACTTTCAGTTTCGTCAGGTATCAGCTCTTCACTCAAAGTCTCGTCGATTTTCTTGGATTCTTTTTCTGCCAACATTATAAAGGATTTAAAAATTTTTTTAGACGAATTCAAACATAATATTTAAAATGATTTTCTTTTTGGCGATTTTGAATCATTCAGAAAGAGCATTGTATCGTTAAATAAATTTAAATTAAGATTCTAAATTTAATTTTAATTCTTTCTGCAAAGCCAAAGTCAGATTAATAAATGTCTCAAAAAAGTATAAATATATTTCAAACACTTTTTTTAGTTTATATAATTCTTAAAACATTCGAGCCTGGGTAGAAGGCTTTGATGTTGGTAGCGTACTCCCCATTCGACTTCATCATTTCTTCGTGGTTACCTTGTTCGAAAATCCGACCATTCTTCAAGAATATGATTTCGTCGCACTTTGAGACGTACTGCAAAGCGATTTGATCAAAATTTTAAGTGTTAGTTTTCTTTGTTTAAAACTATTTTTTAAGAGTTAAAGTTATATCGTGGAAATGTTTTCATGAACTATTTTCAATTAACCAATAATTCTAAAGCTTGGAGTTTTGACTCATATTAAAAGTTTTAGGAAATATTCTAAATCAACGCTACAAAGCGATACACAGATTGATACCTCAAGGTGGTGCGTGTTGAAGATAACGGTCCTGCCTTTTTGGCACGCCTTCATGAGACACATTTCAAAGAGCTGTTTACGCATGACCGAATCAACCGCCGACAGGGGATCGTCTAAAAGAAGAATGTCAGCATCGCTGTAAATGGCTCTTGCCAGCACCAATCTTTGTTTCTCACCCCCACTCAATGATATACCACCTTCTCCCACCTTTGGAAAAGAAATATTAGCATGGTGTGTTATATATTAAGTCGCAAAGCACCTATTTGTAAGAAAAACAATTAAATAATTAAAAAGTCAATAAAGAATATGGACAGTTGAAATAAAAATTGAAACTCAACAGAAGTAGCATCTCTCGCTAGAAGTCTGTTGATATCATTCGTCAAACAACACTGCTCTATCACTTCGTTATATCTTCAAAAAGATTGAAACTTTTTAAAATCAACAACAAATAATTGTTAAAGCAATGTTATTCCATTTTATAATTGTAAGAAAATCCTTAAAAAATTAAATGTTTCAAAAATATTTTTCACAGAAAAAAAAACTTTTTGAGAGACCTTCGCAGTTCGAAAGGCTTGCAGAAAAGAATGTTGTCTCTGATGGAGCCGTTGTAGATCCACGCCTGTTGACCCACGTATGCTATGCTGCCCTTCACTCTCACCGATCCTGTCAATAGCTTCGTCTGCAGTGTCATATTAATTTTTTTATTTTAATTAGAATGGTCTAATGTTTGCTAAAACAGATTTAGGAAGACTTAATCTGATTTTTTAAAGAGTATCTATATTGCGTATTCATAATTTTTTTAATTTACTTATTTAGAACCTATTTGATAAACAGTCACTAATAATTGAAAGGTTTCCGCCTCACTTGTCCGATCAGGGAGCTGAGCAGAGAGCTTTTTCCACTTCCGATGCGGCCACACACCGCTACCATCTTGCCCTTCTCGATGTTGAGGTTGATGTCGAGGAGACAACAGAGGTATTTGCGGCACAACCGCCTCTTACGCACGTCTTCGACATACGTTTCATCGCTCAAGAAATTCTTTTTCGCGTATTCTTCGACAGCCGCAATGGCCGATCCAGTCTGAGTACTCGTCTAATGAAAAGTGTCAATTTAAATATCATTTATTTATTGAAAACTTTGTGGAGTTTTTATATTCAAAGTTCAACGGTAGTGAGAAATCGATAAGGATTAGTTTCAAAATGAAAAAACTATTTGAAGAACTTGTTTTTTCATCAATGATTTGGAAAGTACGCTGTTTTGAAAGTTTAAATTCGAGTCTTGCACGCTTTCAGGGGAAACTTCAGCTAATTTGTTGTTTTTGTTGCGGTTGTTGTGATGACTGTCGGATTGGTTGTCATACGGATGGTTGTGGTAGTTGTTCATGTAATAGTTCTCATACTTTACGTTGTACTGATCTTTGTGATGGTTGTTGTGGGTGGCCGTGAAGAATGTGTTGGAGATGCGAGCGTTGAAAGAGGCGTTTGAGAGAAAAACTTGCGGCAAGGAGTTCATGTGAGGGTTGTAGGCTTCGCTGAAGTACTTGTCGAGGGATTCGCTAGAGTAGGTTGACACAGAGGGTCTGATGTTGTCTGCTGAGGGTATAAAAAAGATTGATTATGATTTGAATGGATTAAAATATCCTATTTATAAATAAATATTTATAATATTTTTTTAGAGTTTAAAGCACCATCAAACCATAAAATAAGCTTTCCAGAATTACGCTACAAGGCAAACCTCAAGAATCATAAAAAACAAACGACTTTAAATAGGTTTTTAAATTAATAATTCACAAAACTGATAATAAATTAAAGTCGAAACCTGTGAAAAAGCTTGGTCTCGACCAGCCGAATGATGCGTTCACAACTTCTATAGTGTTTTCAGGGTTTGAAGTGATCGATGTGATTGGAGTGTCGATGTCTTCCATCTTGAAGAGAGACTGAAGAGATAATGAATAAACTCGTTTTAAATATTTTTCCTAATTTTTTGATAAAGTAGTTGAAATTGAGATTTTATATACAAAATTTGTATTACAAATGAATATTTGGAATTTTAATAAATAAATTCAGCTAATTTTTAGATATTTAATTTTAACAATAAATTTATTAGTTTTATAACCAACTTGAATTCTGACCAGACTGACTCGAGAGTCTGACCACAGTCTAATGTAATAGGGTAGAGAACTCAAACGCACCTTGGTCAGGTTGTACTGAGACATTATCACAAACGCCTGTGTAGTTCATTGTCTCAAGCGATTAAAAATACTAAAAGATTCAATGGCTTTTAAGAAAAACTCATTAAATAAACCATTTTAAATAGCTAAAAAAATCACTTAAAAATTATTCCAAAACCCAATTACAAAACCCTCAATATTAATTCATAATCCTTCGCAAGCTAAACCCCCTTGACAAACATCAGAAACTGCCAGTTTGTTTCCAGAGGCGATGAAGCCAGCGAACATGGTGACGAGAGAAATGGTGCTGATGAGAGGGATCAGAGAGATGCTCAGACTCTGCAGCAGTGCCGCTTTCTTTAGATAGAGCTTTTCTTGATCTCTCCAATCTAAAAATATTTTTTATTTAAATAATATTTATATAAACTTATATTTTCATTTTTTTCTCAAATGTTTAAATAAACTTTCAAGTTAAATTAATAATTATTTATTTTATTAAATAATTTTGTTTAAAGTGCTGAATAGGAAAACTCACAAGTTATTCTCTCTTTGAAAGAATCTTCCCAAGAATACAGCTTGACAACCTTGATCGAGATCAATAACTCGGATACCATCTCAATCTTTACAAAAAAGTAATTTATTTAATTTTTAATTCATTGATAATAAAACAAAAAATAAAAAAATAAAAAATCGTAAACCATAGCTTAAAATATAAAGCATATTTAAAGTTTAAAGAATATATGTTATTTTTTTTGAAAAATGCAAAACCCTCTTGTCGGTTGCCTTAATGGCCTGCGCCCTGAAGTGGTTGTTCCACCTGGATAAGAAATACTGTAAATCAAATTAATATGAAGTGCCTTTTCTCAGAATAAATATTGAATATAGTGAATAATTAATTTTGCAAATAGATATTATTAATACAAATTGTGTTCTTTAGAAACTATTTTAGGTTTTTGTAGAACGATTGAAAACAAACTTAATAGTTGATTTGTACTGAACATGTGAAGGTCATCGAAATATTGAAAAAACATGAGAGAATATTCGGCTAGGTACACAAGCACATACAAACACACACACACACACACACACACACACACACACACACACACACACACACACACACACACACACACACACACACACACACACACACACACACACACACACACACACACACACACACACACACACACACACACACACACACACACACACACACACACACACACACACACACACACACACACACACACACACACACACACACACACACACACACACACACACACACACACACATACACACACACACACACACACACACACACACACACACACACACACAACACACACACACACACACACACACACACACATACACATACACATACACATAAACACACACACACACACACACACATACACATACACATACACATAAACACACACACACACACACACCCACACAAACACACACACACATACACACAAAGAAACACACACACACACATAAACACACACACACTAAAGCCCCCACACAAACATCAAAAACCAACTTGGACAAAGAAAAGCAAGAAGAGAATGGCGAATCCAATGAAGCACCACATTCCGAGGTAGGCAGTGGAGTAGAGGAGGGAGGCGGTGAAGAGGATGGGAACGACGAGGACAGACGGAAGGTTCGTCGTCACTTCGTATATGCGCTGCATGTCGTTCGCGAAGAGATTCACCATCTGGGTAAGTGACGATATAACATATTAATCATATTATGATTGAATAAAGATTTGGAAAACATTTAAATCAATTTTTTATTTTTTAAAGTTTATTTTACGAATTCTTTGAGCTTTTGTATTATTTATTGTACTTCACCTATTTATCAACTTTTAAAATCCAACTATTTACCTATTAAAAAAAGTTAAAACAATATGAATTTGTTTCCAAGTTTATGTTGAAATTATTCGAGATTCAATATTATTTATTTTATTTCTCTTTATAAACCCACACCAACATCTCACTAACTTGTCCGACAGTCTTTCCCTGTAGTCCTCTGACGCCGAGGAGTTTCTTGTACATGTAGTACATCATACCTGACTTCAGTCTGCCTCCTTGCGCGAAATTAGATGATTATAGTTCTTATTATAACAGGAAAAAACACTACTTTTTTGGGCTATGTGGTAGTCAACGTGAAGAAATTTATAACTTAGGTTTAAAGTTTAAGGTAAGAGTTTTAGCAAATTTTCCATTGAAAAAACGTAATAGCCTCTAATCAATTATAGTCATTGTTTAGAAATATGCATTTTTGAAGTTTGTAACTTGCCTGAAAGATAATTGATTAAATTATCTATCCCATCCGTGATAATTTAATCGTTTATCAGTCATTCATCCATCAATTCATTCACTCCTCCACCCACAAATTCATTCACACATTTACCCATCAATCCATTCACTCACCCATCCACCCATGAAAATAAGAATAATAATAATATAAATAGTTTTGAATAAAATGAATAATCAATTATATAATAATATTGATAAGTTACAATAAAAATGTAAAATGTTTATAAATTTTTATATTTTTCCGAAAGTTAAACTAGTTTCTACTGCGTTATAAATTAAAAACTAAAGACAAATAAGACAAATGAAATTTAGCGAAACTATTCCTAGAGTGCCCTTGAGTTTAATAAAAATCCCTATATAATATATCCATCATCCACTCTACCTGAGAGAATGGATAGGTAGTGGCTGAGCGTGCGCATGAGACACTTGACGATGCTGAGCACCAGAACGAAGAAGACGAGCAGAAGTCCGTAAGTCTTGGAGCCCGAGTCACTCTTGATGTAGTCCATTAGAAGTCGAATGAAGATCGCCTTGGAGTGGGTTGTAACGGGTGGAAAGTCGTTTATAGAGGGGTTTGTTTTTGAGGGTTTAGAAGTTAGTGTACAATTTTATTGAGAATAATTGTGGAGTGTAAATTGAATGAGTGCTCAATTCTAGTTTTTTATACCAGTAGTAACAACAGCAGTTATTAAAATAATTCATTTGGTTAGTTAGAAGGATTATGGGAGTTATGACACACCTCCCATGACCATTTGTCATGAATATACTTGAATTAAAAAAAAGAAAGTTAAATGCTCACGGATCCAGCAAATTCCAGAAGGTTCGAAGTGAAGCTGGCCAGGATGGAGGTGAAGAGGAGGGGTAGAATGAAGCGAATGTAGATCTTCGTGAGAGGGGCCGATGCGTGCTTTAACCTCAATTGCTCAATTCTTTGAGTGTTGAAAAGTTGAGAAAATATTTGTAAATAAATAAAATTCATTGTTTCATCAAACTGAGAAAACAAGTCACTTGAAATTATTTTTTGAATATTTTTTATCGAGGATATGAGTCTCAGATACTTTTACTATTGGAATTATCACTTAATTGGTGCAAAATTATAATCGAATGTGAATACGTGCGCACATACTTTTCGCAGTTTTCCGAAGCAGTGTCGTCTTCTGAACACACCCACGCCAAGTCGTTGATGTGGTAGCCGTGCGTGTAGATGCTGTGGATTTTGTTCGACATCCAGTTGAGCGTCATCATATTGAGAAAGCCCAGGACTTGGAAGGGAAACTCGTTGGGGTGTTTGGTCCTTTTGAAGTGTCGAGTTGTTAATATTTATAGGGATTATAGTGAGATTGTTTCTGATTTATTCAAGATTATATAATTAAATGATTTTATGTTTGAATGATATTATATAAGAAGTTTTTAATGGTTGAAAAGTAGGATGGAAAAGGAATTTACTTAGCGAAAGGCCGGCAAGGAAGCAAAAATTTAAGAAAACTCATTTTCAAGTTGTTTAAAAAGCCTTGTTTAATTTCTTTTTTTGTCAAAGAAACTTTTAATATTGAGATTTTATTCAAAGATTCATAGATCTTAAAGATGAATAAATCGTTTCAATTATAGTAAAAATTTGAGTGTATTGCAATGACGTTGAAATGTCAGTCTAAAAAAGTATAAATAAATAGATAACTTGAAATATTTTATTCTTTAAAGTTTAAAACTATTTTTTTGTTTAAATTATGTTTCGTTTAAATTCTTTTAAAATAGTTGAAGTTATTTATTTTACTGCCATTTGTTTTTATGGTTGCAACGTCATAGCGTTTGTTTGTTCATAAAATTGTTTATTTTGAATAATTAAATAAATTTAAACAAAAATCAGATCTTTTGATTAAGCAATTCATCAACAAAACTTATTCCATTGAACTTTTTTACCAGAAACAAAATCTTGTAAAACTAATGGAAGTTGTGAAGAAAAACTCCCTTAGGAGATCCACCAGCCTTTTCATGTGTACCCAACGAGCCATAAGAGTGAAGTTTTTTCGCAATGGTGACAAATATTTCACGGGCTTCACCTACCCCATAGCCTTTAACCGTTACAAAGACTTCAACATTCTTCTTAAAGATCTTAGTAACTCGGCATTTTGCGAAAAAACCGTCATGCCGTGTGGTGTGAGGTCGATATTCGACGTGAATGGCAACAGAATCCGCGATGTTAACCAGATGGAGGTTTATTTCGATTTCATTTTAATTTGATTTTATTTTCAAAATATATTTTGTTGAGTATCCAAAAGTACCTTTCTAGCCACTAGTTTTCACTACAAAATATTGAAAAATAATAATTACGAAAAAATTGTTTATCAAAGAGCTTCAACTTTTGAACGCATTCAGGAATCGAACTCTTACGTGTGCAGCGGCTCAAACACCTTCATTCCGCTCAACTACGTGATAGAAACCTCTGATCCCAAGTGGAAGACGACAAAGTGTTTCGTAGACGAAGTGGTTCCATTGGCGCCTCTGCAGGGACGCTCGTCCAGAATTTTCAACGCAAAGTCGTCTTCGCAGTTCAACTCGAACAGGGGAACAGGCGACAGACGCCGTACGAACAGCGTTCCTTTCAAGCTGGGCGCAAAGATCATCAACGTCGTTCGAAACTCCACCGGTCGACCCAGACAGGTGTTTCAGTGGCTGCTCAACCCGAAGAGTGCTCCCACGTTCAACAAGGTCCTCGACGATTTAAGCTCTCTCATTAAGCTGGACGCTGGCTACATCAAGCATGTGTTCTTCATCAATGGAAAGGAGGTCGGAATACATCTATCTTAATTATATCATTCTTTCTATCTGGTAATAAACACTCTTAAACTACAAAAACAAAAATCAATTGACAAAGATTTCACATTTCAAATCAGGTCACATCTCTCAGAGACTTTTTCGGCGAAGAGACCGCCTTCATCGCCATCGGAACTGACACGGTCGATCGCAACAGTTTGGTGCTCACACCGCAAGAGTACAGCCTCATCGAGAAGTTGAGGAGACCCTGTGCTACACTTGTCAATGGTGTGTTCGTTATATGGGCCGCTCTTTGATTCTTGTTAATTTCATATAAATGAAAAATCCATTAATATGCGGATTTTTTTAAATTTGAAGCATACAAATTAAATTTTCAGTATGTATTTTTAACGAGCATGTACAAAAGACAATTTTAAGGTTTAAAAATTCAAAGCTTTTTTATATTGTAGAAACCTTGAGCATTAACCTTCAATAAGATCAAAAAAATTCTTTCATGAATTCTCAACTCTACCCTATACAGAAGACAATGGCTTGCAGAAACTAACTGAGAAGTACCTGATTGGAAACGAGATTGGAGTGGGCAACTTCGCCGTTGTTAAAGAGTGCCGAGATAAGTGAGTGGCTTGGAAGAGAATTTATCAATGAATTGGTTGGTGGGTGGCTTGATGAATGGGTAGGTGGGTAGATGGCTGGGTAGGTGGATGAGTGAGTAAGTAGGTGGATAGATGGATGGGTGAGTAGATGGGTGGATAGATGAATGGTTGGGTTGGTAGATAGATTTAGATTCATGGCGATACTATCAAGTTAATAAGAGAAAAAAATCGTATATTGTAAAACTAGCAATTTTGTGAATATACTTAAATAATTCGGCAAAACTTTATTCTTTAACCCTGCCTTCAATCTTTTTTTCTATCAGAAAGAAGAAGCAAATGATGGCCGTGAAGATAGTCGACAAGAGGAAGTGTGAGAGGAATATCGGCAAGATTTACCAGGAGATCGGAATTCTCAAGAAACTTCGACACACGAACGTGATCGAGCTGGTGGACGACTATGAAACGTTGGACTTTATCTATCTTGTGATGAGTCTGAGTCAGGTGCCAGTGGTGGTGGGGAGGGGTGGTGGTCGGGAAGCTGGTGGTGGTGGTGTTGGTGGTGTTGGTGGTGGTTGGGAAACTGTTGGTGAGGGTGGTGTTGGTGGTGGTGGTGGTGGTGGTGGTAGTGAAGATGGCATTTATGGTGGTGGTAGGCCGTAGAGATGGTGTTAATTGTAGTGTTAATAGTGATGGCACTCACATACACACGCATAAATACACACACAGACACACACACAAACACACACACGCCTACGCACACACATACACACACACACACACAAACACACAGGAGGGCAATATGGTAGACTTCATCATGCGTACACAAAGCTACAGCGAACAGGACTTGAGCGGGATGATACACAACATTTCAGCGGGACTCTTCTACCTGCACTCCATCAACATCATCCATCGGGACGTCAAATTTGAAAATATTCTCGTGAGTTTAAAACGTTTTTTGGAGGTTGCAGGTAATTGTGAGATTGGCTTCAATAGTTTTTACATTTGATTTTAACCATAAGTATAGTCGTTTTAAGAAACAATTGTTTTCAATCTCTTACTAAAATAGTATTCCATCTTAATAAAAGATAGGGTGAAACTTTTTTTTTTATGTAAAAAATGCATCGTTCACTTCAAACTCCAGTAACCACCTACAGATCGACAAAGACGTCAGGGGCTTAATGAGGTTGAAGATCTGCGACTTCGGACTAGCGGTGGAAGTTGAGAATGGAAAGTTGCCCGTGGTGATGTGTGGCAGTCCACACTACATGGCGCCTGAGATATTCAGCCAAGAAGGGTGGGTGGTGGCGTAATATATTTACATACACATTTATTTAGACCCAATACTTTAATGCATACAATTTTATTAATATTAGATTTTTTGTGATTTAGCTTTGCTAGTTTTCATTCCTCGGAACAATAAAGCCAAAATGAGATGCATATTCAAATGATAGTATTAATTATGTTTTCTCCCATTCATATCTGAATACATTTATTATGAATTATTCATGTATCACTATCATAAACACCTTTCCAGCTACACGTGCAAGGTGGACATGTGGTCGTTTGGAGTTCTCTTCCATGTGCTTCTCTCTGGAGAACCCCCCTTCGTCAGGTTAGCTCAATATATTATAAATAATAATAATAATAATATAAATAGTTTTGAATAAAATGAATAATCAATTATATAATAATATTGATAAGTTACAATAAAAATGTGAACTGTTTATAAATGCTTCAATTTTTCCGAAAATTAAACTAGTTTCTACTGCGTTATAAATTGCAAACTAAAGACAAATAAGACAAATGAAATCTAGCAAAACTATTCCTTGAGTGCTCTTGAGTTTAATAAAAATCCCTATTTAATACTGTATAGGCTATACTGCATAGGCTATACAGTGTAGGCTATACACAATACTGAATTAACGCAGTGAAAGTTCGGACATAAACGAAGTGTTCGACAAGATCCTGCAGACCGACGTCGACTTTGAGGCGATCGATGAGTGGGCGAATGTGTCGCAAGATGCTAAGGTTGATGAAGGGAATGGGGGGGGGGGGGAGGGGGATTGAGGAGAGGTTGAAGAGTGGATAGGGGTGGTTGGGAATGAATGGCGAGGATTCATGGTTGTTAAGGTGTGGGTGGGAATGTTTGAGAGGGGTTGATAGTGGATGGGTGGGATTGAAGGAAGGTGAGGAAGGATGAGTGTGGTTGAGGGTAGTTGAGGGTGGTTGAGGGTGGTTGAGGGTGGTTGAGGGTAGTTGAGGGTGGTTGATGAGAGGTGGTTGAGGATGATTGAGGGTGGTTCTGAGTAGTTAAATTGATTTGGTTTGTGATTGTTGAAAAGAGATTTAAATATGTTTTTTCCACTTTAATCATCTCATACATGTCTCCAGAAACTCCTAGGACAGATGTTGACCAGAGATCCTTCCGAAAGAATAAGTGCGGCTGAAGTCTTAATTTCTCCTTGGGTTGCTGTTAGTATCAATGATCTTTTTTTTTACAACTTTTATGAGCTTTCTTGAATACATAAGAATATTAGTGAATACATTTTCGATAAAATTTATATAAATTTTTTGAATATTAGTCTAATTAATATTAATGTTTAATTATTTATGTTATTGATATAATTTCTATGGAAAATGTATTCACAATGTAGTAATAAAAAGAAAATATCTCAACGACAAAAAAAAATTGCAACATACCAGGAAGACAACATCGCAGCTAACATGAATCTGTGGCCAGTGGTCGTTGACAAAATAAGTGACTTTCTAAAGAGTGCTTATGCCGAGAAAAAGATCTACGAATGCGACTTTCTCGCTGTAAGTTGTGGTTGGAGAACTGAAAAATTGATCGTGGTTGAATGTCAATTGGAGGTTTTGTACATCATTATGTATATTTAAAAATCTAATAAATTGGCGTGTAATAAGTTCCAAGATTAAATCAAATTGTTTCGAGTATAAAGTTAAATAATTTTATTTCAGAAAACCTCTTTGGACAAGGATTCTAACTTTTTCGAAGAATAATTTTTTCACTGAACTTAAATATTTTAAAAACGATTTATAAAAAAAGTTTTTACAATAAAACCATTTGAAATGTTTTAAAGTTGCCTATAAATTATCACTTTTCCATACTCTTCTCGTAATGCCTGTTTATCTCGGAAATCCAGTTTTATCGATACTTCACCATCAAACTTATTTGGATTCAATTGAAGAATAAATAAATATTTTAAAACTTCTTAAAGAAGGGTCTTTTCTTATTTTAATTTATGCTTTTTAAAAAAATGGCGTACACTGTATTTTATTGGTATTCATTTTTTATTAGTATTTGTTCAAATAGTTAGTTCAAAACTTTGATTTAGATTGAATAATTTGTTTGAATGGTAATTCCATTTTCGGCACAGCTCTCATAGGGGTCAAGGTAAAATAATCTTTTAAAAAAGTGTCTAGCTTCCGTTTTTTGGGCTTGTGTACTCTTTTGGTAGATTTTGAATTTCATTACTGATGCCTGTCAAAGAATATTTTATTTCAAATGTCCGTGAATACTACCAAGCGATAGCTCAATAAATAAATATTATGGTTTCGTTAGTTCAACAAATCTTACCACAAGTAAAAAAAGAATAATTTTAAGTGTTAGCAATTATTAGTTATTAAACATTAAAAAATAAATTTGAATTATACATATATTTTCCCTTTACTTTTTATGAATATAATTACATCCGTATTGAAAAATAAAAATATTTTAACCTAAATAAAAATATTTTTTACTAAAATTTAAACAAATTAGGTAGTAACATATTTTTTACAAATAGAATCGCACATCTTAACTAATCAACTAAGACTTCAATTGTATTTTTATGCCAGGCTATGATTATATACAATTTATGTATAAAAAAATCATGAATAAATAAAAGAATATTATTTCTCAAGTCGTTATTTACTGTAGAGACGGTAAAAGAAGACGATTGAACTTTGAAATAGATCATTTAAATTTACATTGCTTACAGTAAAATCATATATTTTAATAAAACATAATTATAGTCAATTATAGTCTGAAAGCTTTGACATCTAAGAAAAGATTGTAAAGCGTCAATTAACTGAATAAAAAGGAAGTATAATTACTCAATTTCTTAAATAAATTATCTCAGCATAAATAATGTTTCAAATTTTAAAATATAGTTTTTATTGGTTTAAGCAGATGATGAGAAGCACTTCATACTACCCCTATCCATAAATTGCATTTTTTTAAAGTGGCATAAACCAAAAAATGTAAATAACATAAATCATATGAAATAATAAAAACATTGTTTTTTTAAATAAGTAAATGTTTTAAGTAATAAATGTCTTTAAAAATCTTAAAGAGAGATAATTCCCACGGAATAGTGGGTAAAGGACACGCAAATTGTTTTAAATGTGTGCAAATTAGAGTTCGAAAGTTAGCATGGTCTTGCATGGTCTGATAAATGTTGGATAAATCGAAAGGTTTTTCGATGCTGTAGACTTGATGAATGTGAATTTATAATTAAGTAAATTGTTTATCTTTAACCATATCAGACCTCAGATTTAGTGTTGTGGCAAATGATGTTGGTGATGACGATGAGAATGATGATATTGTGGTTGTTTGAGAGGTTAGATAAAACTGTGGATGTGATACACTTTGTTTAAATTTTGATTTAAATTTGGCCATAATGGTGCTTTGTTCAATCAAGATGTCATACAAAGATTGCCTTTGTTGATGCAATGAAGCAAGAAACTTGAAACAAATAAATGGCGACAGCACCACTATATTGATAAAGCTTAACTGAAAACTCAACTTCGAACCAAGCTCAATGGACTATATTTTGTGAAAAGCGTAAATTAGTTTTTTTAATGTTTTAATTATGCATTGAAGTGATAAACAGTAATGATGATGCTTATTGTAAGTTAATGAATTATAAATTCAATGAAAATTATGGATTTGATTATTAATATTATTTATTTCCAAAAATTATTTTCTACGAATTAATATAGCGTGAATTAAATAAATTTGAATAAAAGAGCTTGGAATGTTTCGAATGAAGGGGACAATAATTTGGCGCTTAGCCCCGTTCCAAATTCTTGCAAATACTTCATGATAAGTATTTCAAAGTATGTAAATTTGGCAAAAAAAATAATGAAAAGTGTTGAAAAAATTATGAAGTTAGTTTTTATCTGTGATATAAATGAGATTTTAAGAAACATAAAGTTCAACTGATTGTCAACACAGCTTTATTAACTTTTTTTAACCAAATGAGCAGACGTTTAGAGATATGCAAAATAATTATTTGTTAAAAACAAATGTTAAAATTAGTAATTAAACAATTCAAAATAATTGGAAAGATAGTTGATATAAAAACTAGCTAAACCCTTTATGTTTATTACAAAATGTAAAAATCAAAATAATATTAACATCTGTGACAAAAAGAAATGCAAATAATCTTAGAGTCGAAAAATAATTATGAAATGAATTAATGATTAGGAATTGATTAAATCATTATAAATAAAAAAAATTAATTAACATAAAAATAATTAATATTTTTTTTATTGATTCAATAATTATAAAGTGATTTACTAATCATAAAATTATTCAACATTTTTAGGATGATACCTAATTAATGTCATGGACGTGTGTCACTCAAGAACCTGCAATCAAGTACTGCTATGATGACTAAACATAACTAAATTAAACACGTATTTGCATGCTTTAATTTATTTAACGACTATCAGACCAATAAGTTATTTTTTAATATAGTTTTGATGAATTTTATTATTAAATAGTATAAAATTTTATCATTTGTTCAATGATAAGTACTATTTTAAGTGATGAAGAGATCTGACTACATTTTTTATACTTAATAGAATGAAAAAAATTAAATATTTTATTTGAAAATAAAATAAAAAGCTAATTTAAAAGAAAATAGGTGTATTATAAATGGATTATGCGAAACTGTGTAGAAATGAAAAATCGCCTTCTTCATTAAAAAGATGATTGCATTTAACTCATGAAAACACTCTTATAGTGTTATAATATAATAATAAATATAATAATACCTATTATAATAATGCTGGTAAGTTGACACAAGGTGATGGCGTGTGGTGGTGGTGGTATAATGAAAAAGCAAGTAAAGAGTGGCACAAAAAGAATTGACACGATGCAAGAAAAAGGATCCCGACACCCTCCTCCAGATGCTGGGAAATAATTTTTCTCGCCAACTTGTCTCTTCGTCTGTCTCCCGCTGAATTGGCTCAAAGCAAATTTTCTAGTGGGCGTGGCACAAGTTCTCAAGAGAGATTTTTCAAATTTTTAATGGTCCGTATTACTCACAGGCTGACAGACGCAGGCCATGTTACAATGGTTCTGAGAACCATTGTTCTTATGCGCCAGAGACGCCACTCCACACGACGTACACATCTCTCAATGCATACGTCGCTAACACCGCATCATATACACTAGGTAAATGATAGTTTAGGGTTGCCTATCAGGGATTCGAATTGGCAACCTTTGAGTCGCAAGTCCGACGTCTACCATCTAAGCCATCCCCCTTCCCCTGTCATCATCTTGTGCAAATGCTTTGAATCCAGGGAAAATTCTTTTTATGAAAAATGAAACGATCTGGACACATGGAAACAGAAGTTTCATTCGTGTCAAAGGGTCCACTCTGGAGCGTCAGGAAGAGTATAAAAAAGATGCAAATAATTTTTATTATTAATTCAATGATTCGGCAAGATGAGTCTGGAAGAGCTTGCTGAGATGGCGTTCCGAGGAAGGATCGAATGAGACGGACTACGTCATCGGAAAAAGATAATTTAGTGGAAGATAATCATAAAGAAATAATTTTTGTGTATATCATCATACAGAAAGAAATAATTGAGGTGTATATAATAATACATAAATTGTGAAAACACGATGATGACGATTTTTATCAGATTAATAATAATAAAACAAAATTCGGTATTAGTTAGTTAGTACAATTAGTCGGTAGAACTGAATCATGGGTCGAGGCAGGGGTTTAAGCTAGTGAGGCTTTAAATAAAGAGACATAGTCGTATATTCTATGTGCCTTTATTCCACAAACAGTGTCACTTAGCGCAAAAACTGCAAAATATCTAAGTTATGATTAAATAAAAATAAATTAATAATTATATTAATAGTAAAATGATAATTACATTTACTCAATGAAAAGCTAAATTAAAATGCCCCTTAAGAATTATGAAAAATAAAATGACGAGGCGTATCATGTATTATAAAGTTAACAGAATCGAATCAGGCGAAATAAATGTACAATTAGTCAATTTAACAAACGACAACAAAGTGCAAAGTAACTCGAATGGATCATTTTAA
>OX030959.1:8231105-8263605 GCA_943735955.1 Piscicola geometra | reverse complement strand
TGGTAGTAGTAGTAGTAGTAGTAGTAGTAGTAGTAGTAGTAGTAGTAGTAGTAGTAGTAGTAGTAGTAGTAGTAGTAGTAGTGGTAGTAGCAGTAGTTGTAGTAGTAGTAGTTGTAGTAGTAGTAGTAGAAGAAGTAGTAGTAGTTGTAGTAGTAGTAGTAGTAGTAGTAGTAGTAGTAGTAGTAGTAGTAGTAGTAGTAGTAGTAGTAGTAGTAGTAGTAGTAGTAGTAGTAGTTGTAGTAGTAGTAGTAGTAGTAGTAGTGGTATTAGCCCCTCCCCACTTACTTCCGGATTGTGCATCGCCTCCTCGTGGATCTTCTTCCACGTCCTCTCCCTCTGATGCAGTCTGTCCTTCTCGCTGAGTGGTGCGTATGATGAGATGGATGGATGGGTGGGTGGATGGATGGGTGGAGAGATGGATGGATGGATGGGTGGGTAGATGGGTGGATGGATGGATGAATGGGTGGATGGATGGATGGATGGATGGGTGGATGGATGGATGAATGGGTAGATAGATGGATGGATGGATGGGTGGGTAGATGGGTGGATGGATGGGTGGTGGATGGATGAATGGGTGGAGGGATGGGTCGATGGATGGATGGGTAGAAGGATGTTTATCAAGCTAAAATGATTATACAAGGGTGGTGGTGGTGATGATGATGGCAGCTATCCAGACTGTGCGACAACCGCGTGAAAGCAAGAAGCACAAGAAAAACACACAGTGACTACTCATGCCCACGTCGACTTGACTGAGATGTGGCCGAAAAATGATCTTCATCGCGAAGAAAATCACAAATAATTTTTTTTGGAAGCACCTCCTACTCCCGCCCATCCCTTCAATGCCCCATCTCTTCACCCCCCCCCCCCCCTCCTCCTACTCTTCTCCCCTCCCCTCCTCCCCCTACTTCTCACCAACCCCCCCCCCCCCCTCACGTATGCAACTTGTTCTTGTAGGAATTGGTGCACTCTTCGAAGACTGGCGTGTTGATGTCCATCAGCAGAGTCAGCACCTTCAGCATCAGGGCGTGGATCGACCTGGGATGGATGGATGGATGGGTGGTGGTGGGTATATGAATGAATGGATGGTAGATGGATAGATGGATGGATGGATGGATGAATGGTAGAATGGATGCATGAATGGATGGGTAGATGGATGGATGAATGGAAGAATGGTGGGTAGATGGATGGATGGATAGATGGTGGATGGATGGGTAGAAGGATGAATGAATGGAGGGATGAAAGAATGGTGGGTAGATAGATAGATAGATTGATAGATAGATGGTGGATAGATGAATGGATGGATAGATGAATGGATTTATGAATGGATGGTGTTTGATAATTGAATAATTGCTGTATCGATGGATCATTTTATCAATAAGAAAAATCAATAGATGAGTTAAATACATGCACCCTTCATCTTCCTAACCCTCACCCTTCAATCTCCTTCCTCCCCCCCCCCCTCCTCAACATCCCTCATCCTTCACCCCCAGCCCAGCACGCACTTATTCCAGTGCTCCTTGCTGTGGTAGAGGGCTGGGAAGATGATGGGGATGATGGTGGCTGCATTGATGCTGATCAACTCGATTATGTACTCGTTGTTCCACATGAAGAGCGCCCTCTCCGCCACCTTGGTGGTGGTGATGATGATGATGATGATGGGGGTTGGGATGATGATGATTTTGATGATTATGGTGGTGGTGGTGATGGTGATGATGATGATTATGGTGGTGGTGGTGGTGATGGTGATGATTGTGATGATGATGATTATGGTGGTGGTGGTGATGATGCTTGTGATGGTGATGATGGTTGTGGTTGTGACAAGATGATGTTATGACGATAACAGTATTGGGGCTTAATACGATGTTCAATATCGACGCCTATCCATCCCACCAATCCTCACATCCCATGCAACCTACATTCCATCTACACCCCCTACATTCCATCTACACCCCCTACATTCCATCTACACCCCCTACATTCCATCTACACCCCCTACATTCATCTGATCATCCCACACCAAGCATCCCCATCAAATCTGAACATCAACCCGCTATCCCCATTCCATCGCAACATCCACCAACCCTCAATTCCAATCCACCAAGCACCACGCCCCTACTCATCTCACCAATCCACCACACCCCTTCCACCACACCCCCTTCCACCACACCCCCTTCCACCACACCCCTTTCCACTACACCCCCTTCCACCACACCCCCTTCCACCACACCCCCTTCCACCACAACCCCTTCCACCACACCACCTTCCACCACACCCCCTTCCACCACACCCCTTCCACCACACCACCTTCCACTACACCCCTTCCACCACACCCCTTTCCACTACACCCCCTTCCACCACACCCCCTTCCACCACACCTCCTTCCACCACACCCCCTTCCACCACACCCCCTTCCACCACACCACCTTCCACCACACCCCCTTCCACCACACCACCTTCACCACACCCCTTCCACCACACCTCCTTCCACCACACCCCCTTCCACCACACCACCTTCCACCACACCCCCTTCCACCACACCTCCTTCCACCACACCCCCTTCCACCACACCACCTTCCACCACACCCCCTTCCACCACACCACCTTCCACCACACCCCCTTCCACCACACCCCCTTCCACCACGCCACCCACCTGGAAGTGGGGACTAGCGATGCATAAAGCGATCCTCTGGAAAAGCACCACCATCACCTATAATAATAATAATAATGATAACAATAACAAAGAATATTAATATTTATCAATATTAATAACAATAATAATGGTATTTTTAAAGTCTAGATTTAAAAATCTTCAATTGCTACTTCTCTCTGTAAATTTTAAGTAACGCATATGGGTTATTAGGCTATGGGTGGGACACGAACCCACGATCATTGGGTTGAAATTCAACCTATTTGCGAGAGCCTTTTCCCACTCGGACACCCACATCACCTTTTGGAAGTCCTTCGGATCGAGGACGTCAATTATTTCTTCCACCTCGTTCAGGTACATCACCTGTGTTGTGGAGGGGGGTGGAGGGGGTGAAGGGGGTGGAGGGAGTAGAGGGGGGTGGAGGGGGGTGGAAGGGGTTGCTGATGGTGGTGGGTTGATGTTGGGTGGAGGAGGTAGAAGTTTTTGATATGGGTGGGAGTGGTGAATAAGATGGAAGTGGTTGATGATGGATTGGGAGTGGAATGGTTGTGGGTGCGATGGTGAAACAAGTGGTCGGGGGTGATGGTGGATTGGGAGTGGTTGACGGTAATGGGTGGATGTTGAGATGGAAGGGTTAGTTGCAGTGAGGTAGTTGTGTGTTGCATGGTTGTGGGTGGGCGGTTAAGATGAAGTGGTTGATGTTTTTAGGACTGGAAATACCTCCTTTGGACTGTGAACGCGTGGCCAGAACTTCAACAAAGACCTGACCACCTGGTGTGTGAGTTGGTCCTCCTAACTAACAAGACTTCATTTTGCCTCCACAACTCACAAGCCATCTTCCAAAAGATTCAACCCTAACCCTATAAGGTACAATCCTTACACACCCAATCACCTTCCTCCCCCCCCCCTCCCAACATCCTCTGCCCAGCCTGTCCCCCATACCATGACCTGCCCCCCTCACCTTACCAAACACCAAATCACATTTTCCCCCTCATTCCAACCTCACAATCACTCCACCCAAAACCACCCCCACCCACAAACCAACCCCCCCACCCAAAACCACCCCCCCCCGCCCAAAAACCATCCCCCCCCACCCAAAACCACCCCCTCCCCCGCCTACAAACCATCCCCCCACAAACCATCCCTCCCTACCCAAAACCACCCCCCACCAACAAACCACAAACCACTTCGGTGAGCGAGGGGTCCTTCATGATGAACTGCACGATGCAATAGGCCAACTGCGGATGATAGACGCTCAGCGTGCGTCCCTTATGCAGCGGCAGCAGCACACGACGCAGGAAAACCTTGTGTTCGTCTTTCAACGGCAGTGCGAAGCCGTTGATGATGCTGTGGGGGTTTTGGTATGTTTTTTTGGGGTTTTTGGGAGTTTGGTATGGTTTTTTGGGGTTGTTTTGGATTGGTAGGGGTTGGTTTGGTGAGGGATGTTTTGGTGTTGTGGGTGTGGGTTCGGTGGACGAGGGGTTTAGTAAGAGTGGGTGGTGTGGGTGTCATGTAAGGGGTTTGGTTTGGTTTGGTGGAGGTGTTGTGTGGTGGGTGTGGTTTGGTGTGAATTTTTGGTTTGTTAGGAGTGTGGTGGGTGTGGTTTGATGTGGTGTTGTGGTTGTTCGCGTGTGGTACGAAGGGATGAATTGATGGAGGGATGAATTGGTGGAGGGATAAATTTATGGAGGGATGAATTGGTGGAGGGATGAATTTATGGAGGGATGAATTGATGGAAGGATGAATTGATGGAGGGATGAATTGATGGAAGGGTGAATTCATGGAGGGATGAATGCATGCACACCTGCCGAGGATCTCCAGAAGCTCTGCCACTCCATTATGCCTCTCAGTCTCATAAATGAATCTGAATAACATAAACCACGATCATCATAATCACTACCATAATCATCCTCATCATCTTCATCATCATCACAACCAGCACTCAAATACAAACAAACGTCCAAACACAGACACAACAAACACACACAAACACAAAATACCCACCCCCAAAGAAACACACCAAAAGAAGACAAAACCCGCTCACACCCACAAACAAACCACCCAAAACCCACCCGCTCACACCCACAAACTCACCCCAAAACCCACCCGCTCGAACACCCACAATCCCCCACCCACAAACGCACACCCACCGATAGAAGATATTGTTGATCTGCTTGCGGATGTAGGCGCGCAGGCTGAGGAACTTGCCGTAGATGCGGTGCAGGATCGTCTTCAGAAAGTCCCGCTCGCGTGGGTCCTCGCTGTCGAAGAGTTCCAGTAACTGGGTGGGTGGGTTGGTTGGTTGGGATAGTAGTAAAGGGGGGTGGGTTGGTTGGAATAGTAGTAAGGGGGGGTGGGTTGGTTGGGATAGTGGTAGGGGGGGGGTGGGTTGGTTAGGGTAGTAGTGGGGGGTGGGTGGGTTGGTTGGTTGGTTGGTTGGGATAGTGGTGGTGGAGGGGGTCGTTTGGTTGGCTGGTGGGTTGGTTGGGTGGGGAATGGTAAGTGGGTTGGTGTTGGGTGGTAGGTGATGATGATGGTGGTGATGTTTATTTAAATATTTTTTCGTGGTCTATATCGTTTACAGCCTGACAGACGCAGGCCATGTTACAATGGTTCTGAGAACCATGGTTCTTATGCGCCAGAGGCACCACTCCACACGACGTACACATCTCTCAATGCATACGTCGCAAACACCGCATCATATATACTAGGTTTAGGATAGTTTACGGTTGCTTGTCAAGGATTCGAACTGGCAACCTTTAAGTTGCAAGTCCGACGTCTAACAATTAAGCCATCCCCGCTCCCCGTGGTATGTGGTGATGATGGCGGTTATGATGATGATGATGGTGGTGGTTGTGATGAAATGCTGATGACGATAATGATACTGACGATTTAACATTTAAAAAGTGATGGCAAGAAAGACACCACACATAGACCGAACACAAAGTTCTATTAGCCTCAAAGCACACAACTAAAAGTAATAGACCACAGAGTCTATACTATAGTATAGTATACTATACTATAGTAAACTATACTATATAGTATACTATAGTATAGTATACTATACTATATAGTATACTATAGTATAGTATACTATACTATAGTATACTATACTATACTATACTATACTATACTATACTATACTATACTATACTATACTATACTATACTATACTTTACTAAACTATACTATACTATAGACTATAGTGTTTTGCATTTATGGTTATAGCGCGTTCGAGAGTTTATGCAGGTCGATTGCCCCTCAGACAAACACTTGAAAATAATAATAATAATAATAATAAAGGAAAAAAAATAATTGTAATAAAAATAGTCATGATACTAATAAACAAAATAACATTAATAATAATAATGTAAATCATAATGGCACTTGGCAACTCTAGATGACCTACTGATCGCTCGCTAGCGACTGAGGTCACATCGCAGTCTGCTATTCGTTTGTTCGTTTGTTTTTTCGTTCGTTTGTTTTTTCGTTTGTTTGTTTGTTCGTTTGTTTGTTCGTTTGTTCGTTTGTTTGTTCGTTTGTTTGTTCGCGAGAACAATCCATGCAAACAGGAGAGAACAAGCGAACATTCCGAAGCGCGTGAGAACAGCGTCAACTCCAATGCATGCATGGTCCAACAGCAATGGTAGCCGCAACGAATCCACAAGTCTTGCAACAGCACAACAAAAACTGCGACAATAAGACATTGGGACAATACCAACAACTACTAAAGTAAAAACAACAAAAGCAGCAACAACAACAACTAGAACAGCAACAACAACTACAACAGAAACAACAACTACAACAGCAACAACTACAACTACAACAGCAAAAGCACCTGCAAGACGAACGAATGATCAATCAACTTCTTGGCAGCGTTTGCCTGGAAGCCTGCAGACTCCAGAAACCTCAGGAAGAAGTCGTAGACCAACTGTTGTTGTTGTTGTTGTATGTGTGGTTGTATGTGTTGTTGTATGTGTAGTTGTATGTGTGGTTGTATGCGTGGGTGTATGTGTGGTTGTATGTGTGGGTGTATGCGTGGTTGTATGTGTGGGTCTATGTGTTGTTGTAGATGGTGTTCTATGTGTTGTTGTACTTAGTAATGTATGTGGTGTTGTATGCGTGGTTGTATGGGGTTTTGCGTGGGGATTTTGCACGCACGCACACAGCAATACACACACACACACACACACACACACACACGGACCCGCACACACACACGGACCTGCAGATGAGGCCATGCAGCTTCTAGGACGGGTTCATCCTCTTCCGGGTCAAACTCGGTGATGTTGTGGTTGGTGGAGGAGGGTGGCAGTGCCCTGAAGGTGTTCTTGACGAACTGGATGGAGGGTGGATTGGAAAGGTGGGTGGATGAGTGAATGGATAGTGGGATGGGTGGGTTGGATGGGTGGATGGATGAGTGAATGGATAGTGGGATGGATGAGTGGATGGATAGTGGGATGGGTGGGTGGATGAGTGAATGGATAGTGGGATGGGTGGGATGGGTGGATGGATGAGTGAATGGATAGTGGGATGAGTGGGTGGAGTGGATGAATGAGTGAATGGATAGAGGATGGGTGGGTTGGATGGATGGATGAGTGAATTGGCTTGCTGATTGGTTCGTTCAACGGAGGTAAAAGGTTAATAAAATGAGTTGTTGTTTTTGAAGAGACATGAAGGAAGTTTGAAAATCTATAAACACACCCTTACACCCACACGCACGCACACACACACACACACACACCCACACACACACACACACACACAAACGCACACACCATTTGAATGATGAGGGGGTAGATATTTTCATTGATGGTGGTTTCGGTGCAAGTAATGAACTCGATTAACTCATTGAGGGTTGACCTTTGGAAATAAAATGATAATGATTATAATCAAATGATAATTATTATAATCAAATGATAATGATTATAATCAAATGATAATGATTATAAACAAATATTAATGATTATAATCAAATATAATGATTATAATCAAATGATAATGATTATAATCAAATGATAATGATTATAATCAAATGATAATGATTATAATCAATCGATAATGATTATAATCAAATGATAATGATTATAATCAAATGATAATGATTATAATCAAATGATAATGATTATAATCAAATGATAATGATTATAATCAAATGATAATGATTATAATCAAATGATAATGATTATAATCAAATGATAATTATTATAATCAAATGATAATGAGTATAATAAATGATAATGAGTATAATCAAATGATAATGATTATAATCAAATGATAATGATTATAATCAAATGATAATGATTATAATAAAATGATAATGATTATAATCAAATGATAATGATTATAATCAAATGATAATGATTATAATCAAATGATAATGATTATAATCAAATGATAATGATTATAATCAAATGATAATGATTATAATAAAATGATAATGATTATAATAAAATGATAATGATTATAATCAAATGATAATGATTATAATAAAATGATAATGATTATAATCAATCGATAATGATTATAATCAAATGATAATGATTATAATCAAATGATAATGATTATAATCAATCGATAATGATTATAATCAAATGATAATGATTATAATCAAATGATAATGATTATAATAAAATGATAATGATTATAATCAAAAATAATGATTATAATCAAATAATAATGATTATAATCAAATGATAATGATTATAATCAAATGATAATTATTATAATCAAATGATAATGATTATAATCAAATGATAATGATTATAATCAAATGATAATGATTATAATCAAATGATAATGATTATAATCAAATGATAATTATTATAATCAAATGATAATGATTATAATCAAATGATAATGATTATAATCAAATGATAATGATTATAATCAAATGATAATGATTATAATCAAATGATAATGATTATAATCAAATGATAATGTTGTTATTAAAATATTATTATAAAAATAATAACAATTTTTAATATAATTTTATATAATTAAAAACAATTTATTAATAATATCCATAAAAAACAACAATAATAATAATAAAGTGGTAAATTAAAAATAAAAAAAAACTCAAAAATACTTCGAATAATAATATCGTTAAGAACAGCAGCAATAAAATAGTATAGCGTTCAATTGTATTCTTTTTAGATTAAGCCATTTGACCAGGACCCTTTAAGCCCTCAGCCATCCACCCGCCCTGCCTGACCTCTTGACCTCCTTGTACTTGAGGTCACTCAAGGGGTCTTTCACGAAGTCGAAGATCACCATGGTCTGGTTGACCTTGCGGACCAGAAGGTCATCCCGTTCGCTGGCCGACGCTTCTGTCGGAGGGGGCGTTTGAGTGAGGGGTTGGAAGGGGGTTAGAGAGAAGTGGGGTTGAAGGGAAGGCTTAAAGGTAGGGGGTCAATAGGGTGTTGAAAAGAGGGTTGTAAGAAGAGGTTGGAGGGAGTTGAGAAGGGCTAGAGGAAGGGGTTGAGAAGAGTGTTGGGATGGATGCTTGGGTGGGGTGGAATCAAATAGTGCTTAAATCTCTCCCCTCTCCTACCCACTCCCCTCCCTCTCCCCGCCCACTCCCCGCCCACTCCCCTCCCTCTCTCTCCCCACCCCCCTCCCTCACCCTTGAGGAGGGGCAGCTTCGTCAGTTCTCGGTTCTTGGAGACGTTGAAGTGAGATGAGTCGGTCCTCTTCTCCTTCCGCAACTTCAGGGCGTCCGGCATGGGGTTGACCCGGTTTAATTGGGTCAATGGAGGGTGGTCCTGTGATTGGCTGCTCGACGATTGACCTGATTTTTTTTTCTTTGGGATGATTTTGATGGTGTAGGGGTATTAGAGATATAACTGGATTTTTTGGTGTTGAAACTTAGGTTAAAAACTTAGTGTTATAAAAATGGCAAAATAGTTTTTTTTTGATTTATTGAGTTTTATCTAACATCGTTATCAGCAGCATCTTTGCCTTTTTCAGATCCTTTCGCTTTATCTTTATCTTTTGAAGTCTGTGAATGGTGGTTGTGAAATTATTAAACTGTGCTCAATAATAATAAGAATAAATATTAATATATTATTATTATTATTATTATTAATAAATATTAATATATAATAATTATTATTATTATTGCTTTTAAAGACCAATACACCAAAGTACAGTACAGTACATTCAAGTAACGATAGAATCAAACCAAATACTATGCAAATAAACGAGAAAAAAATAAATAAATAAAAAGTGTTCATTTTTGTTCCCTTTAGGAGCCGTTATGTTGTTGTTAGGTGATTCTGGCATGTTGATGCAATACCAGGGCAAGTGTTGCATTATTTTTTATTGTTTTTCGGTTGTTTTTAAAGAAAGCGCTACAAAAATGCGTTAATGATAATGCCGTGAAAAGTTGATTTAGGATTCATGATTAATTAGTGATTTATTATTAGTTAAGGATTAATTACGGTAAATCATGAGATGGATTTGAAAGCTGTTATGCAAGTGTTCCAAGGATGCGAATAATTTTCGGAAATTGCTTACTTTTATTATATAATTATTTTGCTGCTTTATTTATTTATTTCACCCATTCATACTCATCAATATGAACTTCATCGTCACCACTACTACTAGCATCATCACCGCTATCACAACCATCCTCAGCACCGTCATCACCACCACCATCATCATCATCATCACCACGCCCCATAAACAAAAAAATCCTTGATTAGTTGCTTTTCTTACGAGAAATATTTCTTATAGAAAGAATGTCAATTTCGTTGGCGAAGTGAAGGCAAACAGCACGCTTGAAAGATAAAAAGCCTTACTAAAGATAATTATAGAACATTCTCCTCTAAAACACTAGAAATCGAATATCGGTTTAACAAAAAAAAATAATAAAAATAATAATGTAGTAAAAGAAATAATCAAAAACGATAATACAGTAAAAGAAATAATCGAAAACGATAATGCAGTAAAAGAAATAATCAAAAATAATAATATTATGATAATATTATGATAAAAACAATATAATAATATTATGATAATATTATGATAAAAACAATATTATAGTAATATGCCAATAATAATTACAAATAATTAAGATATAAGATAAAAAAGTGAAAATATTTTTAATTAGCTTTAAAAGCATAAGATGAAAATGATTGGGAATTTTTATCTTTTGACGTTAACAGAATTCAAACTATCTTGCACATTGTAAATAACAGTAGATATATACAATGTCTACCTATTGTTGTTTATAATGTATACAATACACTTTATTATTAAAGCATATATGCCAGTAGTAAAAGTAGCGACATTGCAAACTTTGATATCTTAAGTAACTTTGAATTACTTACATGTGAGTAAGCTGTGACAATAAATGAACAAACTTGGTGAGATTATTACTCATTTAGGTGTTTTCATATGACTTTTAAAAAGATTCATTGAGAGAGAATGATAATACTTTTTGAGAAAAATATATTTATTTTCATTTTTTAAACTTAAATCAATTATTCCACTAAACATATTCAAATGACTGTCTATATAGACTATATTATGTAAACAAGAATTTTTAAAACTCATTCCAGTTAAAAATTGTATAAAAATAGGAGAAAATGAAACAAGGTGAAAATAAATGTAAGAAAGCTGCTAGAAAACTTTAAAAACTATATTTTTAAGTAAAATGAATGAGATATGGGAAACAGGTTTTAAAATATTAATTTAAGTTAAAATAATTATTTAATAGAAGTATATTTTTGTTAAACAAAAATTTGAAAATTCTTACAGAAAAATAAATGATATTTTTATAAAGCATCAAAGCATTCAACATCATAAACATGAACTAGTTTAAATAAAAATGAATTTATTTATATTCTGTAAAAAATATGATCTGCACTGAATAAAATGTTAACTTTAATAAAAAATAATAATAATATATGCATGGACTTTAATTAATGACACTATACTGTGTCTACGCTGTTTCTTTTGAAAAAATATATAAAATCTTTTAAAACATGGAAAAAATTAACTTTACAATTATTGAATAGATAAATGAATTTTTTTAAACTCAATATTTTAATGAGACTGAAAACCGAAATCAGACATTTAAACCTTATCTTTTTTGCCAAGACGAGGAATTGTCGGCATATTTGATTAATGAATATTCAGAATTAATATTAAACAATTAAGTCAGTTCAAGAAAAGTTAAAGCTAGAGCAGAAACCTCTAATTTGCATTAAATGGCACCAAGTAGTGCACAAACTGTGTAAACAAGCTGACTAACTTCCCCATAATTTTGATCTGGCGTAAATGTTTTATATTATTTTAATAAAAATGTTTGAAAAATCATTTTGTTCTTGACTTGAGTTAATTTTTTCATCAAATAATAAATAGTTGATCTAGCTGAATATCTAAGTTAACCTTTACTTTTTTTATACTCTTTTGCCCATGCTTTGGGTTACGAAACTTCACGTTTCTATCATCTAAAATAATTTCAACGAAATTTTTTATCGATTAATACATTATTTAAAAGTACAAATAAATTCTAATCAGCAAAATATTACTCTTACAAACATTTCTAAATTCTTAGTATTTTCTTAACTGCTAACAGTTAACTTAACAGTTAAGTCTTAACTGTTAAGTCTTAACAAAATGGTTGATTCTGATGAAGATTGTGATATACAAATAAATATTTTTAATCCAAGAGATCAATACAAAAAGGTTGGGTTATATTTTCACTGGTTATTTTACCCTTTGTGCAGTAAAAATTATTATTCCAAGTTATAACATTTTAATGATTAAAATTTAATCAGGTGCAACAAAAATCCAAGGATGTTTCTTCCAACAAGAAATCACCAATAAGAGTCTTTAGTAAACCCAAAGTTGTTGCAAGCCAAAAATTTATTTTGAAAAAATCAATAAGTATTTCAAAAGCTGCATCACAAATAAAAACTAAAAATTCTGTTGACTTAAAAAAATCTTTAAAAAATATTACTAATGAGGTTACTAAAAAAGAAAACGATTCAAACACAAGTTTGGTCAAAAATAAAGAAAACACAATTCAGGAAAAAAAGATTATAAAAACTAATTTAACAAAAAGCAAAACTGAAATTAAATCTCCTCAGACGAAAAGTCTTGCTCCAAAGAAACAACTATTGAATACAAACTCTAGTAAAGCAAAAATAATTTTTACTAAAGATTTAGACAAAAAAGTACTTAAAAGGAAGCAAAATGAGGGAAAGGATGGCGATTACAAGCAGAAGAAATTCAAAGCGTCTGTCATTTACACCTTCGATATGGAAACGCCTAGTGTTAAAAAGTATGCTATGATTATTACTATTATTATTATTTATTATTAGTACAACTATTATCATTATTGTTATTTTTAATTATCATTATTTTGTCATTATTAATTATCATTAATTTATTTTTTAAATACTTATTAAAGGGTGGATGTGGTTGCAATAAATGAGAATGTCTTCTCAAAGAATAAGTTCTCCTCGCTCGACTTGCATGAATACATGGTAATCCTCAATCAAATCCATCCATCTCATCCATCCATCCACTACTCATTTCTCTATCTATAAATCTGTTAAACACTCATCCATCTATCTATCTATCCATCCATTAAGTTCATCCATACACAATACTTATGCATTCATTCATCTATTTATCATAACCACTCATCACCCATCCATCCAATTCATCCATCCACCTATCCATCTATCAACCACATACCCATCCACCACTGATCGATTGAAGGTGAGCAACTTGCACGGGATGGGGATGGAGTGGATGACAGAAGTCCAACAAAAGAGTATTCCTTCCATCCTTCAGGGCAGAGACCTTTTGGTCAAGTCGCAGACTGGATCTGGTAGTAATTTCACCAATATTATACTAACATTAATAATATAAGCCATTACCTTTAAGTATTAAAAATGTTCAAACGTCCATTTTTTAGAACACGATCATCATTATTCGAGAAAAAAATATTTTTTTGGATCTTTATTCCGAACAAAAAAACTTGAATGTCTTTGTCAGCCAATGAGAATATTTTTTAATAATATCTATATTTTCGGACATAACTTTTTTTATATTATTATTTATTAATAAATCACCACCACCAACACAGGTAAGACACTTACTTACGGCATTCCAATAGTAAATGCACTGCAAGGAATTGAACCCAAGATCAAGAGGACCAATGGACCGTACTGTATTGTAGTGGTGCCCACGAGAGAGGTGGGTTGGTTGGGGATGGTTAAAGGTGAGGGAGGGGGGTGAATTAGTTGTGGATGTTTGTATCATAATCATCATCATCATCTTAATCACCATCATAATCATGACTTTCCACCCTAAAGCTCGTAATGCAAACCTACACTGTCCTAAACAAACTGGTCAAGGTGTGTTGTTGGGGATCCTTGCGTTCTCTTATATTTGTTTAATTATTATTTTTTTGGATAAATTAATTTTTTATGAGATAAACAATTAATTGGATTTAATAATTGAAAGTAATAGTTATAATTAAAGTTAATTAACCTTCACAGCCCTTTGTGTGGGTGGTGCCTGGGTATTTGATGGGTGGTGAGAAACGAAAGTCAGAGAAAAGCAGGTGAGTCTAACCGCTTCATTTCTCTCTCCTCATTCACTCACCACCACCATCATCATCATCATCATCATCACTACCCATTCACTTTTCTATATACCAGCACCCACCCATTTACCACTTCTCCACTCATCCCACCACACCCATTCACCGCTTTACCAGTTATCTCTCCTTCCATGCATTCACCTTGTCAACCATTCCCACCCATTCCCACCCGGCCAACTCACCCCACCCACCATCCCACCCCAACCACTATCCCACCCCACACACCTTTACGTCCCCAACCAATCCAACTCACCCCACCCACCAACCCAAGACTGAAGAAAGGCATCAACATCATAGTGGCAACCCCGGGACGACTGATAGACCATCTCGACAACACGTGCTGTCTAGACGTCTGCAATGTCAAGTACCTCGTGGTGGATGAGGCGGATAGGTGCGCTTGAGGGGGAAGGGCTGGAAGCGTGACGATTAGTTATGGGAAGGGTGGTAGAACAGGGGGTTGTTGGTAGGGCTGGGAAGGGTGACGATTAGTTATGGGGAAGGGTGGAACAACCTGATAGGCATGGTTAGAAAGGGGGAGGGGTTGGTCTAGGGGGGGGAGTTAGGTTGATGGTGGATGAGGAAGGGAGTGAGGGGTTGTTGTGTGTTGGTGTTTATTGATGGTTTGTGGGTGAGTGGATGGAGGTTTTCAAATAGATTGATTAAGAGATTTTATTACTAATTGGTTTTTTTTTATTCTTTATTATTTATTTTGAACTTTTATTTTTAACCACACACACAAACACACACACACACACACAAACACACACACACGAACACATAAAAACACACACACAAATAAAAACACACATACACACACACACACATAAAAACACACAGAATGTTCGAGATGGGTTTCGAGAAGGACGTCTCCAGGGTGGTGATGCTGGTGCAGCAAAAGTGCTCCTCTCCCTTCCAGACCATCCTCCTTTCAGCCACCCTGTCGCCTGGTGGGTGTGTGGATGGTGTGGGATGGGTGGGTGGGTGAATGTGGGTGGGTGGCATGGGTGGGGGAGAGATGAGAGTTTGGATGGGATGGGGTGGGAGAAGGGTAAGTTGGCAAATGATGGGTGTGGGAGAAAAGAGAGAATGAGGTAGAGAGCAGTGTTATTTTCGTAATGAAAACGAAAACGACAATTGTGAATAATCGTTCCAGGAAAACGAAAATAAAAACTAAATTTATTTTCAAAACGAAAACGAAAATAAAAACTAAATTTATTTTCAAAACGAAAACGAAAATAAAAACTATAATTATTTCCAAAACGAAACTGAAATAAAAACTATAATTATTTTCAAAACGAAAATTAAATAAATTTCAAAGTATGCCATAATATGCAAATGAATAATTTATATAAAATATAAATGTCTATGTTATAAACATTATCTTGGGGCTTTCAATCAATAAATCAATCAAATAGATTTCTATAGCGCTCTTTCTTCAAATTCAAGAGCGCTCGTAAATGAATTTGTTAAACAGATATGTCTTCAGATCCTTACGAAAAGTAAATAATGATTTAGAAGTAGTTAAATAAGGAGGTAATGAGTTCCAAATATATGGACCTGCATAATGGAAAGAACGTTTAGCAAAAGAGTTATTAATGGAAGGGATGAAATAATGATTTTGAGTGGATGATCTTAAATTCCTTCTATGAGGGTGAGTTATTAATGATTTGAGGTATATTGGAGATACTGGAGAGTTTTTTAATTTAAACATAAAAACACAGATTTTAAATATAATCCTAAATTTGACGGGGAGCCAATGTAATAAGATAAGAGAGGGTGTAATGTGGTGATAAATAGGAGTACGGCTAACGAAAGTACGGCTTTATGAAAGTAGCACCATTTATAAAACGTTATTTTATTACCGCTTCGCTTTGTCAATAAAATTATCAATTATTTTAATTGTAAATTTGTTATTATATTTCAAATTTGTCATTACTCAATAATTTACGTACTCAATTCTTATAACATTTCAATTGACTGTTAATTTTAAAATCTCATTTGTTGTTAATATACAGTTCTATTTTACTGTTTCACTTTATGATCAAATCATTTTTTTAGATACAAAAAAATAGTGTTTAAAGTTGTAAATTAATATATTTTCAAAACTATAATGCAAATAAAAACTTTAATTATTTTCAAAACTGAAACGACAATAAAAACTTAAATTATTCCCAAAACGAAAACGAAAATAAAAACTTTAATTATTTTCAAAACGAAAACGAAAATAAAAACTGAAATTAATTCCAAAACGAAACTGAAATAACAACTATAATTATTTTATGAAACGAAAATAACACTGGTAGAGAGTGGAAACTGCAAATAAAACGGGAAAACAATATAAACTTTCCCCAACAACAAAATACAAGAACGTTCAAATTCTTAAAACAACAAGACAGCAAAAAAGACAACACTGCAACAACATAAACAACATTTAAACAGCATTTTAACAATAATAAGAAGAATTCAAAAACATTATTTGAATAACAACACAACAACAACAACAACATCACAGGTGTTGAAAAGTTGGCTGGCATGTCGCTGACTGACCCCCTCAAGGTCAGCATCCTCAACCAGCCACAGAAGACTCTAGTACGTTGCGGCCATTGTTTTTGCGAATTTTCGTTTATTTAATAAGAATAATAATAATTATAGTCTTTTTAATTTTAGTTGTAAGATAATTTTGTTTTAAATATCTAGTCTTTTATTCTAATTCATGCACCACCATGCACCAAACATAATAGACATCAAATTTTCATCTCAACATCCCTTCTCTTTTTTTCTTCTCATCTCACACCTTTTCTCTTTATCCTATTCTCTCTTCTCTTCATCCCCCACTACTTCTCATCCCTTAACTAACACCCCTATCACCCACAACCTCCCCCCACCACCCCCACTCACAGAAAACCAACACCACCACCAACAACAACAACGACGTCGATGCCAAGAAGGCTGATGGAGGAGGAGTGACGATAGACTTGTTCTCGACGCCCACCAACCTCAAACACCACTTCGTCGTTGTGCCAACCAAACTTCGTCTGGTCACCTTGGCAACCATGCTGCTATGGAAATGCCAGGTGGGGGTGGTGGTGGTTGTGGGTGGGGGTGGGGTTTGCGGGGGTAGTGGAGCGGGGGGGGGGGGGGATTGGTTGCATGGTTGTTGCGGTATACTGGTAGGGGGTAGTGTTGATGTTTGGGGGTAGTTGATAATATCATCATCATCGTCGTTGTCGTCATCATTTTCCATCATCATCATCATCATCGTCGTCGTTGTCGTCATCATTTTCCATCATCGTCATCATCGTTCCTCCCTCCCACCACCAACCACCCCCATCAGCTGAGTGCCAACCCATGCAAGGCGATTGTCTTTCTCTCTACGCAAGATGCCGTCGAATTCCATCACTCACTCCTCGAAATGGCTCTTTTCTCTCCTGATGATGATGATGATGCGGATGATGATGATGATAGTGATGATGGTGAGGGTAATAGTGGTGGTGGTGGTAGTGGTAGTAAGAAGTTACCAACGAAGCTGTTCAAGTTGTATGGAGATTTGGATCAGAAGGTGAGTTTTGGAGGCTTCAATTCATCCATCCATCTATTCATCCATCCATCTATTCATCCATCCATCTATTCATCCATCCATCCATCCACTCATTCATCTATCCATCTATTTTTCAATCAACCTATTCATCTATCTATTTATCTATCCATCCATTTATTCATCCACCCACTCATCCATCCACTCATTCATCCATCCACTCATTCATCTATCCATCTATTCATCCATCCACTCATTCATCTATCCATCTATTCATCCATTCACCCATTTATCCACCCATTCATCCATCTACTCATTCATCTATCCACCCATTCATCCATCCATCTTCACAGGAAAGGATGAAGGTATTCGTAGCATTCCACAAGACCAAGTCAGGAGTTCTCTTGTGTACGGTGAGTCTCTCATCATCATCATCATCATCACCTCCAAGCTACCCACCTCATCCGTTCATAAACTTTTCTATGGAACTAAACTCTTTCAACCACTCGATAGTCGCCAATCAACCCTTCTTACCCGCTCACCACCTACAAAACTTATCATCGAAACTACCTTCGTTTCACCCGCTCACTCTTCACTAAACCTTCATTTCCTAAGCACCTCTTCCATCCGCTTCCTCTTCACTAAACCTTACTCTCGCCTAACTAACCACCTCTTTCATCGGCTAAACTACCTATCTCACCGGCTAAACCACCTATCTCATCGGCTAAACTACCTATCTCATCGGCTAAACTATTTATCTCACCGGCTAAACTACCTATCTCACCGGCTAAACTCCCTATCTCACCGGCTAAATCACCTCCTTCCCCGCTCATCACCATCACCATCAAATCCTCCATCGAAGGACGTGGCGGCAAGAGGCCTGGACCTTCCGCACATCGACTGGATCCTCCAGTACAACACTCCAGGCTCTGCCACCGACTACATACATCGCGTGGGCAGGACCGCCAGGATCGGTTGTCATGGCAACGCGTTGATTTTTCTAGCGCCCTCCGAGGTGGAGTACGTCAAGGTGTTGGCTGAACACCGGATCGCGTGAGGGATTCAATTTAACCTATATTTTAATATAATATTTTTATTATGCGCTTTAAGATGATTATTATTATTATTAATATTTAATAATTAAATCATTAGATTATAAATTACTCAATTAAGCTCAATTAATTCCTTATCCTTCAAAGGCTGACTGAAATAAAGATGAATGACATCCTGGCAAAGCTGTTGATCGAAGTGCAACTTGGAAAAATCGACCTGAGCCACAAGGTGTCGGGGAGCGTTGCATGGAGGGGGGGGGGTGGAAGGGGGGATGTCTGAATGAAAGGATGGATGTGTGGATGAATGGGGAATGAATTTGGCGATGAATTGATGAATTGGGAGGTAGATAAATGCATTGAGAAATGGATGTTTGACTGAATGGGGAGATTAATAAAATGATAGGTGCCTAGATGGAGTACTGTTTGAATGGATGGGCATTAAACAGTCCTTTCTGAACGCCACGGCACAACTAAGCAGCACCATCAACCACACACACAGAACAACGTTCCACGCACGGTGCAAGACGCAGCCAGCAGTCTGCAGACGCGTCTGGAAGCCACCATGAACGAGGACATGCATCTGAGAAGCTTGGCGAGGAAAGGTGGGGAAGGGGGGTGTTGTGGGGGTGTTGTGGGGAAGGGGGGTGTTGTGGGGAAGGGGGGTAGTTGGGGATGAATGAGAGGAGTTGGTTTATGGGGTTATATCACCAAAAAATATTTTTTACCTCTCTAGCCATCAAGCCATCCATCCCACAAACCAATCATACCCTTCAATCATAATATTAATCAACCCAAACAACAAGCCACCCACCCACCCATCAATTGCACCAGCATACCAGTCCTTCGTTAGGGCGTACGCCACCTACCCAGCCTCGCTCAAGCACATCTTCCACATCAAGAACCTCCATCTAGGCCACCTCGCAACCAGTTTCGCCCTTTCCGAAAGCCCTTCTGACACTTCTAAGGTTGTGCTTTTGTGTGCATTTTTGGCACTTTCGATAAAGTCTTTTGGCCCATTTGCGAATATTTTTTGCCTAATTTACGAAAGTTTTTGGCTACTTTACGAATACCATATGGTGAATTTTTTGCAATTTTTTGGAGTTTTTTGAATTAAATAAAATATATACTTTTTTTATTTTTTCAATTATCTTATTTGTCATTTATAATCTACAAGGTTGTCAGCAAGTTTCGGAAAAAAGATGGAAAAGACAAGGGAGGTCCTAGAAGGGATGGTGGTAGAGGGGGCAGTAGAGGGGGTGGTAGGGGGGGTGGTAGTAGAGGTGGAATGGGTGGCAGTAGAGGCAAGAGCTCCGAGAGAAAGAGTGGTAGTGGTGATTCAAGAAACTTCATGTAAAAGTTTGACTAATTTATTTGAAATAATCTTAATTATTTGAAAAATATTTTTTTAAAAAGATATTAAATACAATACATTATTTTATGGATTCTTTTCTCCCTTACAGATCGAATTTCCACCACACCTCCGTTTCAGAATTCATTTGAACGACTCAAGCATCAATACAGGAATATAATTTAATTTTTTTAATTTTTATTTAAATTTTTGCCTTTTTTGCCTTTATTTTAATAATCTTTAAAAAGGTTTTTTATGTTTCATAAAATATGTATTCCAATTAAATATTAAAACAAACATAATTAACAAGAAAAATTATTTTACTTTGGTCTCTTATAGTTATAGACATTTTTTTAAATCTAAAAAAATAAATTGCATGAAGTAAAACAAACTTATTTTTCCTATCAAATAAAAACACTGAAATTCAAATTAAATTTAAGTTAAAAAGCAAAACTATTCAGCAAGAAAGTTGTAGTCGCCATTGACAACAGCATTGAGATGGAGGAGGAAAGAAAAGTAAGTGGGATTCTCGAGGCGTAAAGTTCGTGGTCAGAGTGCTGGAAGGCGGTCTTGCAAAAGAGATTGCCCATGCCTGCAAGGAAAATCAAAAACTAATGGAAACAATGAAAAAGAAATAAAAACTAATAATGACACTTGTTAGATAAATATTCGGGTAACATTGTTGCTGAGCTAGATCTTTAAATGGAATTTCGATCGGTCTGACGCATACGGAGCGCCTCATAGCATGAAACTTGACAACGCCTTAATCCGTTGGGAATGTGAGCGAGCTTCGGCGTTTTGAAATTTAGGGATTGTGAAGCGACCTTAAGCGAACAACTGGGATCTCATCTAGATTTGATCCAACGACTGTAGCCCCTAGACCGCATACAAACACCACAAACGAACAAGCAAAGCACTCCAAAGCACCTTGGTAGATGGCCTCTCTCGCCAGGGAACGCTGCATCCGGGCTGCTCGCTTGTTCTTGCACGCCGTGTACACATTCGCTTCGATGCAGTCGAGAAACAACTGCGCAGGGTGTTTGCGATAACCTCGTTTTGAGATTGAATTTGCCCTTTAAGGAGGGGCGGACTTATACCAAAAAAAGTTTTTAAACATAATTATTTTAAACGTTGTTAATACTTGTCAACAGCAATAATAATTATTATCTAAATTTATAGTAAAATTTATTTTTGTTGTAACCTTGGCCTGGAGACAAGCCATAGCCGCTTTTTCCTTTGGTTTAATTGACGTCTCATTCGACAACAGATCCATGGTCTTCCTATTAAAATTTTAATCATGAATAAATAATAAAAAACATAATTGTTTTTATTCATAATTTTTATTCTTATTATTGATGTTATTTATAATAATTTCAAGAAAAAAGGCTACTAACAGAATAGTTTAGAACGAAGTAGTAAAAAATTAAATTAAATATTATTTATAAAAATTATAATTAAATAAAATAGTAATTAAATTACTTGTAATAGGATGAACATTCAAAAAGAGGCGCCTTATCGACGGACTCATGACTACGGGATTCTAAATGAAAAATAGGAAGGTAAAAAAGAAAAGCAATAAAAATATAGATTAGTCATAAATATCAGGGACGGCGATCTGCTGTAAATCTCGGGGGGGGGTTCTACCCAGCATGGACGATCCTGGGTGGGTCCTGGGATCCAGACCCCTCTTCCCCCCACTCAAAAAACCATTTAAGCTTCTGTTTTTATACGAATGTTTAATTAAGTAGCAACCCCAATCGATTTTTAAAACTTGTTCATTTTTTAAAATTGAAACGCTCAAATTGTAGATTTTGATTTACTGATTTCAAATACGTTAACCAAATTTTAATTTGTTTGTTTTAAAAAAAGTTATACCTATTTTACAATTTAAAAAGAACACATTATTTGTACCGTTTTTACGTTATAATCAATAACCTAAGCAATTCCCGGCCCTTTCACAAAACAGAAATATTGTTTTTTTTGTCATAACTTTTGTTTTTTTCTTCTTATATTGTTGAAAATCACTAGTTTTATTTAATTTGATACAAGGAATCAGAATTAAAAGTGAAGACCTTATCCTATGAAGACCTTATCCTAGAAGACCCATCCTAGAAGACCCATCATATGAAGACCTAACCTTGTGGAGACCCCATCCTAAAGACCTAAACCTGTAGAGACCTAATCCTGTGGAGACCTCATCCTGTGAAGACCTAATCCTAGGAGACCCCATCCTGTGAAGACCTTATCCCAGGAGACCCCATCCTTTGAAGACCTAATCCTGTGAAGACCTTATCCTAGGAGACCTCATCCTGTGAAGACCTAATCCTATAAAGACCTTATCCTAGGTGACCCATCCTGTGAAGACCTAATCCTAAGAGACCTATTTCTAGGAGACCCCATCCTGAAGACCTAATCCTGAAGACCTTGTCCTATGAAGACCTTGTCCTATGAAGACCTTGTCCTAGAAGACCCATCCTGTGAAGACCTAACCTTGTGGAGACCCCATCCTGAAAACCTAATCCTGTAGAGACCCCATCCTGTGAAGACCTAATCCTGTGAAGACCCCATCCTGTGAAGACCTAATCCTGTAAAGACCTTATCCTAGGAGACTCCATCCTTTGAAGACCTAAGCCTGTGAAGACCTCATCCTGTGAAGACCTTATCCTAGGTGACCCATCCTAAGAGACCTAATCCTAAGAGACCTATTTCTAGGAGAACTAATCCTAGGAGACCCCATCCTGAAGACCTTATCCTATGAAGACCTTGTCCTGTGAAGACCTTATCCTATGAAGACCTTGTCCTAGAATACCCATCCTATGAAGACCTAACCTTGTGGAGACCCCATCCTGAAAACCTAATCCTGTAGAGACCTCATCCTGTGAAGACCTCATCCTGTGAAGACCTTATCCTAGGAGACCCCATCTTAGGAGACCTAATCCTGTGAAGACCTCATCCTGTGAAGACCTTATCCTAGGAGACCCATCCTAAGAGACCTAATCCTGTGAAGACCTCATCCTGTGAAGACTCCATCTTAGGAGACCCATCCTAAGAGACCTAATCCTGTGAAGACCTCATCCTGTGAAGACCCCATCTTAGGAGACCCATCCTAGGAGACATAATCCTAGGAGACCTAATCCTAATCCTAGAAGACCCCATCCTGAAGACCTAATTCTAGGAGACCTAATTCTAAACTTGAACCCCAGGACCCCCCCAGGATCGCTGCCCATGATAAATATATCTTAACTTTTTAATATTTTTGTTTTTAAAAACATTTGATTGAGTTTTCGTCTTCTCAAACGATTGATTAATTATAATTCATACTTTCATCTTCTTCGATCTTGGAAAAACACTTTCTGTAATGAAAAAAGTAAAAATTAAGTCCATTAGTTCATTTACGCCGCTAACTCATCACTTTACTTGAAGTTTCGTAGGCTTAAACATACTTTTCCATATTTGATTAACATTAGGTGTATCTACAACCAATAAAATAAAATAAACTCTTTTAATTGTAAAGAAGTAAAAGTATTTAAGTAAGCAACTAAAACACTCAATCAATCAATAATCAATCAATCAAGCCATGAATTAGAATTGCTTTTAGATTAACTTGGAATAAAATTTTAATTCAAATTTAAATTATTTAACTGACATGAAAGTGAAAAAGATCTGTGTATATTTGACGCTACAGAGATGGTTTCTGTTGGAAAAAGCAATGAATATCAGTAAAAGATAACTTGTAAATACACACACATATTTGTTATAAAGAACGAGAAAAAAACAGAATTTGTCATTTTTATTCATTTAAAAAACAAATTTATAAATAAAAGTTAACTGAATATTCTTTTTAACGGAACAAGTACCGGTAATAACGGAAGGGCCCGGTGAGTGCTTGGACGAAGCTGTTACAGTTCACCAAGAATGTTTCGTAACACTCGATGATTGCATCGTCACTCATCTCACATATCACGCTCAGAAAGTCTTCCCTTGTGTTGTTGTTGGTCGTGTTGTTGTTGATGATGTTGTTGGTGTTGGTCGTGGTGTTGTTGTTGGTGGTGTTGTTGGTGTTGTTGTTGGTGGTGTTGTTGTTGGTGGTGTTGTTGGTGTTGTTGGTGTTGTTGTTGGTCGTGTTGTTGTTGATGATGTTGTTGGTGTTGGTCGTGGTGTTGTTGTTGGTGGTGTTGTTGGTGTTGTTGTTGGTGGTGTTGTTGTTGGTGGTGTTGTTGGTGTTGTTGTTGGTGGTGTTGTTGGTGTTGGTCGTGATGTTGTTGTTAGTGTTGTTGTTGGTGGTGTTGTTGGTGGTTTTGTTGGTGTTGTTGTTGGTGGTGTTGTTGGTGGTTTTGTTGGTGGTGTTGGTCGTGGTGTTGGTGGTGTTGGTCGTGGTGTTGTTGTTGGTGTTGTTGGTGTTATTGTTGGTTTTGTTGTTGGTGTTGTTTTTGGTGGTGTTGTTGCTGATGAAATTGATGGTGTTTAGAGACTTTTTGTGTGTTTTTTAAGTATTGAAAACAGACTGCCAATAATTTGGTGTGTTAAATATACTTTTAATGAAGCTTGGAGACCACTTAAATTATACCTTCAATTGAAACGCGATGAGGGTGTTAAAATAGATGTTTTTCATGTATAAGATTTGGTGTTGATGTTAGTTTAGGTTTTTAGAAAATTGCATCGATTTTTTGAGCAAAAAAAAGACAGAGACTTATTATGGATGAAGGTGTAACCGTAGTTGAAGAAGAGCAGCATTTGCGTGTGAACAGCTGGAGAGATGAAGAGTTATTTCACGAAAGGCTACTGAATCATTTATTCGTTTATACGATCTTAAGCATTCTAACTAAAATACAACTAAATGCATGAAATGAGACTAACTGCACGAAATAAAAATAGAATTATATTATAAAAATAATATTAGAATAATTATTAGAAATATTAAAATTGACCAAAATACTTAGATGTACTTTTTCCAATTTTACGTTTTTTAATTTGAAAATATAAATTTCGGAAATATTGAGAGTAGAGACCGACCGAAACAGATATTTTTATTTCGGCCGAAACCGAAATTAGGCCGAAATTGAAATTCCATTTTTGGCCGAAACCGAAATTAAGCCGAAATTGAATATCAATTTTCTGCCGAAACCGAAATTAAACCGAAATTGTAATCAGATTTTCGGCCGAAACCGAAATTTTTTCCAACTTTTTTTAAAAATGAAAAAATAGTATTTAACGATGACAATGCCAGTTTAATAAGTAAATCCAAACAAGCGTATATTTTAAGCCAAAAAATAAAAGTTTTTCAACAACATAAATTTGTTGTTGTTGACAGGCTTTGCTTTGGTCAGACTGACATTTTGTAAAAAACTTCCAATTAGGATTCAACGACATTCTCACAATTTATTTTTGAATTAATTAATCGAAGCCAAATCTTCTCGCTCATTTCGACTTATATATAGTGTTTTTCAAAGAATTCCACATGCTTGTATATGTTATTCGAACAATTAGTCTTTTGTCACTAGAGGTCGGACTTGGGCGATTTTTCATTCCCGGTCCCGTCCCGTTCCCGAAATTGTTTTTCCCGTCCCGTCCCGTTCCCGATGGGCCATCAGAATTTTGATTCCCGTCCCGTCCCGATCCCGAAATTTCTTTTCCCGTCCCGTCCCGTTCCCGATGGACCATCAGAATTTTAATTCCCGTCCCGTCCCGTTCCCGCAACTCGATTCCCGGTCCCGACCCTTTCTTGAAACTTTTTGACCCGGTCCCGACCCATTCCCCAAAAAATTTGTTTATTTATTTCTTTTTGCTGCCGTTTTCACAGGTCCCAAACTTGCTAGTCCTAACATTTCTTAACATTTATTATTTGAAAGTCAGAAAATATTTCTTTTAAAAAATACAAAAACACGATTTAAATATCAAATATATATTGAAATGAAAGTATTGAGGTTAGTCATTGTTTTTAAGTCATTCAATCAAGTCTTTATTGCTTTTCACACGGGTTAAACCGTCAAAAGTTTCAGCTTTCAAATTAGGTGATCTTGGGTCTGAAATTTCAACATGTTTACAAATTCCGTTTACATGGAATAGAACTTGCAGGTATACTAAAAAAATTTTTGGCTTCTTCTAGTAGTATTGGAAAATATTTCATTATACTCCAATAAATTAAACATCTTTATAATCTTCAATTTTATTGGGACGTAATTGTGAATATTTGTACAATTCCTCCTCTTCTGAATTTATTCCTTCGTTCATTATTATTAATTCCACAATAATGTTAGAAATATGTTTTTTGACAACATTCTTATTCTCCACAACTTCACAAATAAAATCATTCATATAATGTGATAGTATAAAAATTGTATTATAATTTTTACATTATAAAAACTAAGATAATAGGTCTAAATAACCATCATTTGTTTTTTTTCTCAATGGCACTGCAGCTTGATCTGGCTGTACAAAATGGAATTAAATTTTCTCTAATGAAAGTCTTTGTATTTATTTCTTTTCTATCCCAAACTCTTTTAAATTATTCTTTTAAACTGTGGGATGCAACAGACATGCTGCCATATGAATAAGGTCAATGGGCATCTTTTCTTTTGTTGAGATGATCAACTGAGCAATCAACTAGAAATTAATAATTCAAATTCAAAGTATGAATTTATAAAATAAAAATAATATAACTGACCAGTTTGATTTCATCTGACAATTTTTCATCATCACCAATTTGTTCTAGTCTCTCTAATATTTTGACTCGCCATAACAACTTCAAATGTAATGTAGGAGATTTTGACATTGACAACGCAATGGTGGCTTCGTTATACATTTCTATTGCACTTAATACTTATTTTAATTACTTAATTACGGAGTATCGATGAAATGGAGATTTCCATACTTTGCTGAAGTATAATTATTAAAGAATCCAATCCCAATAAATTGTATTCCCGTTATTCCCGTTCCCGATTTAAAAGTTGATTCCCGTTCCCGTTTTTTCCCGTTCCCGATTTGAATAATGATTCCCGTTCCCGTTCCCGTCCCGAAAACCTATTCCCGGTTCCCGACTTTTCCCGTCCCGAAATTAATTTTCATTCCCGTTCCCGCGGGAGTCCCGCAGGTACCCGCGGGTACCCGGTCGGATCGGGTACCCGGTCCGACCTCTATTTGTCACCAATAAATCAGTTAACCACGATATCTAATAGATATCTAATAGACATGAGAATCGAACCAAAACTTAATAATTCGAGTTCGATTGAGAATATACAGATACTTACTTTTGACAATAACATTTTTTTAAACAAATGTTTTAAGAAATAGAATTTTCTTAAAAAAAGTTTTGTTAAATATCATCATTGAACGTATGCCAATTTACTTAAATTTCAAATACATGATTGTTATTCCAGATGCTTGTATATGTTATTCGAATAATTAGTCTGATGACACCCATAAATCAATCAACCACGATAACTAATAGATATCTAGTAGAGAATCGAATCCGAACTTAATAGTTCGATTGAAGATACAGATATATAAGATAAACATAAATAAATACATAAATAAATAAAAATTTCGGGTTTTCGGTAAATATGAGATCCATTTCGAACAAAACCGAAACTGAGCCGAAATTACAAAATTATTTTTGGCCGAAACCGAAAAATTGCCGAAACTAAGAAAATTGGCAATTTCGGCGCCGAAACCGAAACCGAACCGAATTTCGGTCGGTCTCTAATTGAGAGTTAGGAGTAAACAGTTTGTTTGTACGCGCATTTCAATAAAGATCCTAAAGGTGAATAAAGTCATACTGGTTTAACAGTAAATTTTTACCTGAGCATGAATTGACCAACTTGCACACTTTGGTGTCTTGCTTTAGCAACTTGTATTTAAGAATTCGGTTACTACAGTTTTTTAAGTCGACCATTGAATCTAAAAATATTGAATTAGGTAAAAAAAAGTTTTTAAAGAGATGTATTTAAAAAAAAACAGGTTGAAGTAATATTTAAAAAACAATTTTATTTTTTATGTTAGAATAACATTTTTAGAAAATCAATTAGTTATGTTAAATTTATACTAAACGAACTTTTAATGAAGAGCTTATTTGTGTCTTCAATTCTAACGCCATAAGCTTCTTCAAAAAACTGCTGGACCCACTTCGCCGAATCTTCATCGCTCATGATCAACGAAAAGCCCGTCTCGGCCTGCACCTCAGCCACCAGCTGAATCCTGCATGGTGGTGACAGTTATGCCTTTTCTGATTCTGCTGGTGATATTTCTTGAATGCCCAGAGTGCTAGTGTGGCGCGTTTGTGCGATGAAATGTGTGTCTTTCCTGATTGTGTTTCTTGCTCTTTTGCTTCTTCGTTGTTTTTGTTTTTGTTAAATTTTGTTTCATTGAAATTTAAGTTAAAATTTAAAAAAAGTTAATAAAACATTTATTCTTATTCACCCGCTCACTTTTCTTTCTCTACACCTCACAGACACACAAAAATAGACGAACACACAAATAGACGCACACACACAAAAATACACACACACACACACATACAAACACAAACACACACACACACAAACACACACACACACATACAAACACAAACACACACACACAGTCACCGTTCACAGTATCCACGGCATAAATCTTTTATGAAAGGTGTCTTATAACGCAGAGTACGCAGGGGATGTTTTCGACTTTTTTCTTTTAAAAAGCAACACTATTAATCAGAAGTTAAAAAATAAAGATTAAAGTTGACTTTGTTTAATATATTTTTCCAAGTTTTCTTATAATTTTATTTTTTTATTTGCTTTTTCGAGTGGGAAAATGCATTATAAGCGAATAGTGAAAACAGTTAATATAATCAACATAAAGACTAGAAAGATAATAAAAAAATGAATATTTTAAATAACTTCAAAACGAAAAATGAATAGTTAAACCACATATGAAAATTAATTCGTCATACATTAAAAACTATAAAGATTCATTCGAATGAGTTATCAAAAAACAAACCTTGATAGAAAATGTACTTCTGCACCATTACATGTGGGTATCGTACAACTAATGGCACTTTCATGTACCTGGTAATTAAATAAATCCAATATTATTTCAACATTTCATTACCGCTTAAGAACATTGATTTATTTCACGGTTTATATATATATATATTGTTTTATACTTCGAAAAGGATTAAAAACTTAGATTAAATTTCAGAATTGTAAGATATTTATTTTTGCTGTACAATAGTTCAACATTAATATTATTTTTAATTTTTAAAATTTCACTACCATTCTACCTCATTTTTCCATAATGACCATTGCAGAAGACTTTAAACGATCTCACAAGTCTTGTAACCTTCTGATTAAGCCGAAATATAGGCATATAATGCCGAAAATTATTGTGTTTAAATTTCTTATCTATTTGAGAAGAAAACATTTCTAATGAATTGAATAAAAAATCAGTATTTTATGTGGTATATGTTGCCTAAGAACCTCTCCGTATGCACAGTGACTATGTCTGTTCAAGCACACAAAAGATCCACGATTTTCTCTACAGAATAATTTGTGCTGCGTTTCACTGTTTTGGATTTTAAAATAACGCGTATTTTAATCCATTCATTTACAATTTATTGAGCATTCTTTAATTTATCATGCATCTCTTAATCATTCCTCTATTAATCATTTATCTTTTAATTACTCATTTATCTTTTAATTACTCATTTATCTTTTAATTACTCATTTATCTTTTAATTACTCATTTATCTTTTAATTACTCATTTATCTTTCAATTACTCATTTATCTTTTAAATACTCATGTATCTTTTAATTACTCATTTATTTTTTAATTACTCATTCATCTTTTAATTACTCATTTATCTTCTAATTATTCATTTATCTTCTAATTACTCATTTATCTTCTAATTACTCATTTATCTTCTAATTACTCATTTATCTTTTAATTACTCATTTATTTTTTAATTACTCATTCATCTTTTAATTACTCATTTATCTTCTAATTACTCATTTATCTTCTAATTACTCATTTATCTTCTAATTACTCATTTATCTTCTAATTACTCATTTATCTTCTAATTACTCATTTATCTTCTAATTACTCATTTATCTTTTAAATACTCATTTATCTTTTAATTACTCATTTATCTTTTGATTACTCATTCATCTTTTAATTACTCATTCATCCTTTAATTACTCATCAATCTTTTAATTACTCATGAATCCTTTAATAACTCATGAATCTACTAATTAACCATGTTCTATTAATTAGGTCGTAAACAACTAATTAATTATATACCATTAATTGATCGTGCATCCATGAGTTAATTATAAATACTCTAATTCAGTATACATTTCTTAATTAATTTTGCATCCATTCAATAATCATGCATCTATTCATTAATCATGCATCTATTCATTAATCATGTATCTATTCATTAATCATGCATCTATTCATTAATCATGCATCTATTCATTAATCATGTATCTATTAATTAACCATGCATTTTAAATTAATTATGCTCCCATTAATTGATAAACCATATTTATTTAATCATGCATTTTAATTAATCATGCATTTTAATTAGTCATGCATTTTAATTAATCATGCATTTTAATTAATCATGCATTTTAATTAATCATGCATTTTAATTAATCATGCATTTTAATTAATCATGCATTTTAATTAATCATGCATTTTAATTAATCATGCATTTTAATTAATCATGCATTTTAATTAATCATGCATTTTAATTAATCATGCATTTTAATTAATCATGCATTTTAATTAATCATGCATTTTAATTAATCATGCATCCTTTAATTAAGCATTCATTTCTAATTAATCACGCATCAATTAATTAATCACGCATCAATTAATTAATCACGCATCAATTAATTAATCACACATCTATTGATTAATCATGAATCCATTCATTAATCATGCATTTTTAATTAATCATGCATTTTTAATAATTCATGGATTTTTAATTAATCATGGATTTTTAATTAATCATGGATTTTTAATTAATCATGCATTTTTAATTAATCATGCATTTTTAATTAATCATGCATCCATTAATTAATTCAGAATCCATTAATTAATCACGAATCCATTAATTCATCACGAATCCATTAATTAATCAGAATCCATTAATTAATCACGCATCTATTATTTAATATTGCATTAACAAACTTGTTTTCTGGAAGTGTTTTTGAATCGTAAATACTTGAAAGCTTTGACACACATTCCATCACTTTTTGATCGCACAAACTGGGGTCCGTTCTCCCTCCATATTTTAAATCAAACGCAAAAGTTATAACCTGTTTGGGGATGTACATAAGGGTGACAATCAAAAGAGTAGGGAACAGATTTTCGTGAAAACTTTTATTTTTTATATATAGAAATTACAGCTGTGCTTTAATCTACGTTAATTTTCCATTAACGTTTTAATCAATTAACAACCGTTAAAATTTTTAACGCCATTAAATATGTTTTTTGAAGATTTTATTGTGGAGCTTTTGATCGCTATTTTGCCCCCCCCCCCCTTCTAGAAAAATTTCTGTGGGCGCTTTTGAATTAAAAATTTCATGAGAATATTTTTATTTATTAACTATTAAATTATTTTTATTCATAAGATTTTGATTTGAAAATATTCAAAAAAGTTGTTCACATGACTACTAACCTCCCGCGGATTTAGTCCATTCGTAGCTTTACACGCAATAGTATCAACATCTGAAAAAAAATGTCAATAGAATTTATATAAATTTTTAATATGAGATAATATTTAAATTGAAAGCAATAAAAACGTATTATTCTTAGTATTTATTCGGCTCATAATGTTATTAACAATGATTATGAAGTTTTTTTTGCTGATAATTGAATTAACACCTGGTATGATCCAGGTTGAGTTACTTTCCGTTTTATCTCTTATTGCGCCATTACTATACTGGTTCAGATAATAGGTCACCTTCAATGGGCTCACTGCATTGCAGTATACCGGTTTCATCTGTATTTATTTCACTTTTAATTGGGCTAAACTATAGAAGAAAGTAGGGTATTTTAGAATATCATTTACTTTTTATGAAAATAATTTAACTAGGTTTAAGAGAAAATATTCAAAGCTGTTCTAACCAATCGGTATGATATGATGCTTTTGAAAATTGATGTTATTCATTTTGTTATATTGGAAATTTCAAGTATTGCAAATAGAGGCTAATATGGAATAGTCAGGTAATATTGAATACGGAGTTGAATATAATCAAAATACCATAAGACGTAATCCAATTTCATTATTTTTCATTGTAAACTTTTTGCA
>OX030959.1:8213605-8226105 GCA_943735955.1 Piscicola geometra | reverse complement strand
CGTCCTTAGACGAATTTTAATAAGCCGAAGTTTAGAAAATGCTCTTTCTGCATCTTATGAAGTAACTGACAGAGACAGAGAAACATCGAGCATATAATGCAACTCGGGCTGAAGGCTTGTGGCTCGAAAGAGTTTTTTCAGTTCGATACATGCAATGAGATCAGACTGATCCGCACGTAAACTTGATGTGTTGATGTGATTTTGAGCTGTCTTTGCACAGTTTCAGCATCCTTTCCATGAAGGTTGGATAATTCTGAAAGCTCGAGAGTTATTTTGTCTATCTGCATTGTTCTTTATATAATGTGCTGGAAAAAGTTACATATGAAAAGTGTAAAGATTTAGGAGTGTAGTTAAGGTCTATTGGTGCTCTATTTCTTCTCAGAATTTGTGACATGTTAGTGTTATTTTGGTTCTTTGTTGATATATGAAATGTTTCTTGAGATAAAGACCCGATGGCCATCCAGAGAAAATATCATTGTTCTATGGCATATTGAAAAAGTCATTACCCCCCCCCCCCCACCAAAAAAACTCATCGATTTTCGAAAAATTGCGAAACCCTTCGAAAGGGCTTGAGCCCCCCCCTGGTTGCGCCACTGATCATCACCATCATATCCGTCATTATAATCTCCTTCCCGTCATTTCCATCCCGATTCTCCTCATCTCCACCATCTTCATCATCACCATTCTCATTATTGTCTCAGCATGATGATAATGATGATGATGATGATGATGATGATGATGATGATGATGATGATGATGATGATGATGATGATGATGATGATGATGATGATGATGATGATGATGATGATGATGATGAGGATCATCGTCATCATTCTCACCGTGTGAGAGTGTCTCAATGCTATCATGGCCTTCGAAACTCCACTGCACTTCAACCAAAGAATTAACGCCACACACAAAAGTGACTGAATCGCCAAGCTGTGGTGGTTGTGCATGTTGTAAGATGAATGGTTGTGGTTGTGGTTGTTGTTAGATGAGTGGTTGTGCATGTTGTAAGATGAGTGGTTGTGGTTGCAGTGGTTGTGGTTGCAGTGGTTGTGGTTGCAGTGGTTGTGTTTGCAGTGGTTGTGGTTGCAGTGGTTGTGGTTGCAGTGGTTGTGGTTGCAGTGGTTGTGGTTGCAGTGGTTGTGGTTGCAGTGGTTGTGGTTGTTGTTAGATGAGTGGTTGTTGTTGCAGTGGTTGTGGTTGCAGTGGTTGTGGTTGCAGTGGTTGTGGTTGTTGTTAGATGAGTGGTTGTTGTTGCAGTGGTTGTGGTTGCAGTGGTTGTGCTTGCAGGGGTTGTGGTTGCAGTGGTTGTAGTTGCAGTGGTTGTGGTTGCAGTGGTTGTGGTTGCAGTTGTTGTTGTTGTTGTAATTGAACAGTTGCAATTTGAGTTTTCGTGTTAATTGTAGTTTTTTTGGATGTAGTTTTAGTGGTTTTGATGAACGTGGTAGTTGTGGTTTTGGTGGCTGTCATTGTAGCTTCTATTTTGTTTTATTTTTATATTTTAAGAAGTAATGGTTGCATTGCTGTTGTGCTTGTCGCGGTTAATCTGGAACTCGCCCCATTCAGAATTAGGCTCTTTTAACTTCTTGGCAAAATATACACTAATGCCATCACATTTCCACATTGAAAAAACATTGAAATGCTTATTTAAATTTCTTAGCCTATTGAGTTCTAAAAGGTGAGTTCTAAAGAGAGCGATTCTAAATGGGACGAATTCTAAATGGGACTAAGCATAGGGGGGAAGGCGTACACAGTCGATCAGCGTACACAGTCGATCTTTGCGTTTTTTATCGAAGGCATTTATATTTTTTCAAATATGATGTGTCACTTGGACGACAATATAGGTGACCTCATAATATATCGTAATTTTGACACACTCTTATTGCGGATAAAAAAAATAAGGGTATTTTTCAATTTCAAGGGCTAAAAAGTAAATATTTTACATCATCTAACGAACCACGCTGTGCATAAAGTAAGCACAATTGAGAAGTCATATTTTGCATTATTGATATATTATTCTATATTTTATCGTGTGTATCTATTATATTTCTTATTAAAAAATAATCATGAAAGTTATAGCCATTATACCAATCATAGGCATAGGCGCACACAATCGATCATCGTATGTTCGTACTCAGTGGATCATTGATAGCTTTCTTATCAAAAAAATTTTTAAAATTATATTAAAACTATTTTTTCAAGCTTTTCGCAGTTGGTATTTGTTAAATAAAAATCTTATGTAAAAAAATTTAATTTACCTGTGCAGCGCTTTTTAATACATATTTGTTTAATATCGTTTTTGAATAGTTCTCGTAGTTGGTTTTTACAAGTTTCTGGTTAATCTTTTGAGTTAGATCATTCATTTCCATTTATTTAAAATGGGTAGAAAAGTAGCTGTTGAAAAAAAAAGGGAAAGTATTATCAGAATCTATGAAACAGGCTGTCGCAACTGTTCTGAACAATTTGAACACAATTAGAGGAGCATCTAAACTCTCCAGAGCGACAAGTTTCAACCAACATAATGTGCTACAGTTTTATAATAACTTAGCTTCTGTTTATAAACGCTACAACTTTGAATCCTAAAACATGTACAACTGTGATGAGATGGGGTGTACGACAGTACAAAAAACAACAAATGTAAGAGTGATAGCGGCCAAAGCGAATCGTCAGGTTGGGCGGGTTACGTCAGCAGAAAGAGGACAGATTGTTACAGTGTGCTGCACGACCAATGTCGTTGGAAACACTGTTCCACCTTTTATGGTCTTCCCCAGAGTCCACTTCAAAGACAAAATGATCAAGGACGCCCCACCAGGAACAAGTGGAGCCGCTAGACCTAGTTGCTGGACGACAGCTGAAGTGTTTATGAAATTTCTGGCCCACTTTGCAAAACATTGCAAGTGTTCAACTGAAAACCTGTATTGTTATTATTGGATAACCATGACAGCCACATATCACTTGAAACATTAAAAAAACTTTCATTTATCAGTTATTGAAAAATATTTGTTAAACTATAACTTGAAACATCTATATTTTTTCAGTTTTTCATTTATAACATGAGAATAAAAGTTGAAAAACTTGTGTTTAGATGAGAAAGTTTCCTAGAAAAAGTTGAATGTTAAAAGTTTTCTAAATCAGTATTCAATTGCAATAATTTATGTGAGTATTTAATTTTCTAATAATACTTAATTTAATGCTTGAAAAACTTAAAGTTGTGGCACTTGTGGCAATGATCGACTGGGTACGTCTATATGATCGACTGTGTACACCGGTCGTACCCAGTCGATCATTTTCGGAAGTCTATTTTGAACTACATTTGACTCAAAACCATTTCAACTAGATAAATGAATTAAGTAGAAAATGAAGTCTTAATGATGAATGTATAAAATCAATATTTTATTCAAATTTTATCTTTTAACAATTTTGAGTTATAAACATTTTTGTAAAAAGTGGTCGACTGTGTACGCCTTCCCCCTACCGTTGTTGCATAATTAATGAAAACTTAAGGGTGAGTTCATTCAATGAGATCTGTAAGTTCACTCACCATGGCTATTTGGTGCTTAGGCCTCACTCTGAACTGGGCCATTGAGACGAGCAAGTGGAAAGAAAAAACTATATAAAAATCCATAAAAAGCATTGTTTAGACTTATTTTTGATTAGTTAATTTTATTTTAAACTATTTAATGGATTATTGTTTACATTTTCAAAGGTAATTAAATCATTATGACGTTAAGGTTAATTGATCAAAAGACCGTTTAAAAATTACTTCAGTTTACTTTTTTTATATAATTATATTCTATTATGAATAATTTATATAATATACGCATTTTCAATATTTAATTTTTCTATTCTTTTAATTATTCTGCTCTTTCAAAATTAGTAGTTATTTTTATTGACATAGTGAGTGAAAATGCGTCATTGGTACGTGTGAAATAATTTCTAGAGAATACCTTTGATGCCATTCCATATTGTCAAGTCTGCTTCCTCGATTTTGAAGGATAATCGAACTCAATATTTGGGAATTAATTAGGGAAAACAAACTTACTTAAACAATTTTATTTAAATAAGTAGATTAAGATTGATCATTTAAATTTATAATAAAGATTTTGAAACAATTATTTATAATTTTTTAAAACTAGATTATTAATATATAAGGACATGCAATAATACTTTTTTTTTTATTGTATCAAATATTTTTGATCATTCTTATTGATCACGATCAATGACAACAACAGAGTTTTAAATCATTAAGATTTTAGTTTTGAAATCTTCGCTTTCGAATTTATTTAAAGCGTTTTAATTATCGTTTAATTAAATCATAATTAAATGCACCGCCTTCCCTGCACCCAATCATCCCTAAAACACACTCCCTGCACCCAATCAACCCTAAACCACCCTCTCTGCACCCTATCAACCCCCTGCGTTGCATCCAATAAACCATAAAGTACCCTTCGTGTATCAAATCAATCTGCAACTACCATCCTTGTATCCACTCAAGAAAAGAAAAGTTGCTATTAACATTATTAAAACTTGCTATAATTTTAAAAATCCACTGAGCCTAATATTATATTGGATTCTTTGACAACTTATTTAATTTCGCTTCTGGTTTTAATCTTTGAAAATCATTTGTTATAGTTTTCCACTTCAAAGAATATCTTCGAAACTAATAAAAGCTTCATCTTAACCCAACTTAATAAAAGCATACGTGCAATTTAGAGGAATGAATGGCGGTATGTGGCCATGAAAGCCTTGAAGCAACAAGCCCTCATCATCTCCACCATCAGTGGGTGCTTCAGACGACCCAGGAATCTTTCTTCTTCTTCGTACAAACTCCAATCTACTTCCTGCTCGAATTCGCCTGTTTTTCCGTTCACATCTTTATGGAACGAACGTTTCAAAACAGTGGCATTCTCTTCATTCACACAGAGAAACTTGCTTTTAATATTTTTTTGCACTTTTTTTGTGTTTATTTTTTTTGTACCCTTATTAGCTGTTTTAAGAAAATTTTCGATTAAGCTTAATTTATTAAAACCACCTTTAATGTTAGAATAACTTTTTTTTGTAGTTTCAAAATCCTTGCTTTCTGGAAAGTCAGATCTTTTCATGTTTTCCCAACTAACTTTGCTCTTCTCGATTATTGCATTACATAGCTCAGAAAATTGGTCTCTCGTCTCACTAGCTATTTTGTTTTTTCCTTTTTCATTTTTTATTATTTTTTCTGCTTCTTCATTTGAGCGAGGTTTTATTGGGTTCTTGTCCTCAGCATCCACCCATGTATCTCGGCTTCGTCTGCTACTTCTTTCCCTCTTGTATCTGGTTCTAGGAGGTAGTTAACACTTTCACTTGTCAGAACGGTATTTTGAAATAAAAAACCTATATTTAATAAAAATTTAATCTTATTTTCCTTTTTATTAAATTGATATTTAATATAAAAATATGAGTGATCGCATCAAACCTTCGATTTTGAAACCATGTTTTGACGCAAGTTTCCGAGAGTTTGAAGGTGCTGGTCAGGAGACGCAGGTCCTTCTGGCTGAGGTACATGTTTCGCTGGAAGCAATGCTCCAGCTGCAACAGTTGGAAACTTGAAAAACACGTTCGAATCTTTTTCCTATCAGCTTCTTGTTGTTTGTGTCGTTGTTTTTCAAGAAGACTTAGTTGCTTGAGTGTTTTCGGATGCCCTTGAGCAACTGCTTCTAGTTCTTGTAACTGCTTGATGGGCTCTGTGATTGAGAGAAGATTCGAATAAAAAATTTAATAATTTCAATTAATAGTAACTTTCTAGAGTGGCTAGTTAACCTGCTAATTCTTTTGTTGATTTTTGCTGATTCTTTACAGAGTCAGTGTCTCCCAAGATTGATCTTATACTGAACATTGAAATTTTATTTTATTTTTTTCAAATTAAATGTGATTAAAAAAGAATTTTCGATAGTTAAGTAGCGGACAAACTAAGCTTGGTGAAGACAAATCTTAGAGTATTTATTGGGAAAAAATGTATAGAAAAAAGTTTATCCTTTAAAAAATCTTTTAAAATTCACAAAGAACTCATCAAAATTTAATTTCTCTGATAAAACCTATTCTTTTATAGCAACTTTTCATTGACGTTTTCTTTCAAACGTCGCGTGATGAGAATTCAATTAGGACTCCACAGTGCGTGGAGGCGTAAACAAAGGCACTGCATTATAGGCGCTTCCTGCCACTGCAGAGATCACCAGGTACCCTTCAATCATCGCCACGCTCCTTAAATAATCAATCCTTGCGTGACTTTTTTTGAAAATTTTAATTCTTGAATCATTAAAACTAATTATACACAAATGTCAGAGTAATGTAGGATAATATTAGTGGGCAGTGGCGCAACTAGGGGAGGGGGGGGGGCTGGGGGGGGGGGGCTCAAGCCCCCCCAGACCTATTCGAAGAGTCTCGCAATTTTTCGAAAATTGATGAGTTTTTTTGGTGGTGGGAGGGAGGGGTAATCAATTTTTCAATATGCCATAGGACAATGATATTTTCTCTGGATGGCCATCGAGTCCTTATCTCTCAAAACATTTCATATATCAACACAGAACATAGAGATCCCACCAAAATAACACTAACATGTCGCAAATTCTGAGAAAAAACAAAGCACCACTAGACCTTAACTACACTCTTAAATCATTACACTTTTCATATGAAAAATTTTCCAGCCATGACAAGTATATAAAAAATAACGCAGATAGACAAAATAACTCCCGAGCTTTCAGAATTATTCAACCTTCATGGAAAGGATGCTGAAAATGTGCAAAGACAGCTCAAAATCACATCAAAAAGTTTACGTGCGGATCAGTCTGATCTCATTGCATGTATCGAACTGCAAGAACTCTTTTGAGCCACAAGCCTTCAGCCCTAGTTGCACTATATTCTCGATGTTGCTCTGACTCTGCCAGTTACTTCATCAGATGCAGAAAGAGCATTTTCTAAATTTCGGCTTATTAAAATTCATCTTAGGACGACTGTTTCTGCTCGTCGTTTGCAAAGCTTGTTTGAGAATATCTGCTACCAAAACCGCTACTGCACTTCTTCCAGTAAATGAAATGGTGAAAAGATTTTCACAAACTTATCGAAAACACATCAAAATTTAGTTGAAACTAAGTATTTTAACAAAAATTATAGACTGTTTAGGATCTCATATCAAACTTATTTTTTTACTTTTTACCTTAGTTTGAAAAATGATGACGTAACTCTAAGAATACTATGCAACTTAGTTTGTAGTTTTTCTTTTTTATCATTAATAAACTAACTAACTTCTTTATCAATTATAATTGGTAGTTTTTATTTAGCCCATTTACCGCCTCTACCCGAAAAAAAAGTAAACATGATTTTTACATTTAGACTTGCATTATATGGTTATAATAACAACTCAAGCAAAATTGAAAACAATTATTTCATAAGTTTTGATGGGACAAAATGTTGCGAAAACGCAACATGAGCGGGAAGTGTGACATACTTATGTGCAGTAAAAAATCATAAATAAATTGATTCAAACCACATTTATTAAAACAGAAATAAATTTCAATTGCAAATAGTTTGATAAAATTATGACTTATTTTATTAGTTATAATAATTATTATTAATATTTTAATTACAACAAAGCAAATTATTTAAAGTGAATTACAACAGCACTCATAAACTGTCGTGCTGTTTCAAAGACGACATTGACGACGAATGTTATCTTTATTTTAATTTTATCATCAACCTATGAGAGGTTAAAAATTATATTTTCTTCAATAATTTTCAAGTTTGAAGCATTTGCGGTTTGGAATTTTTTTCGAAATATTAAATCAACATTCATCTACAAAATTCAACTTTTAATTTAATTTTATCAATTTCATAACACATTAACATTAAATTAATAATTTTATTATTTTTATAATAACTATTGCAATGAATGACTAGGCTTAATAAAAATCATATGAAATCATATTACGTCAAAGTTGCGAAAACGCACCATTGATTTTTAAAAGCATTGGAAACCTTTTAAAAGTTATTTTGAATATATAAAAAAATAATTCAAGTATTAACTATCTTCTCGCCCTGAAATTAGGACTAAATTTGTATAAAAATACTAAAATCGAATGAAAAAACTGAAAAATTATCTAAGCGAGGAAAGATTGTTTTGAGAAGTTTTAAATGTGAACAGGAAATAAAAGATGATAAATAATGAAATGAAAAAATTTGAAATTTAACTTATGAAATTAAAATTTATTGTACAAAATATGTGAAAAAAACTCGGTATTAAAAGAGCAAGAAAATATAAAAATTGATGTTGCAAAACACAACAGTTGCGGTGAATAATTATTTTTTTTATACTAAAGTTGAGCCCCCCCTCCAGCATTTTTGGCTGGTTGCGCCCCTGTTAGTGGGATTAATGGTTTAAATAAAATATTTATATAAATTTCATTAGTATTAATAGTTTAAGAATTTTTAAAATGATAATATTTATAGCTGTTTGTAATATTATTCATAGTCATTCTCTTTGCATTTGTAATACATGTATTCAGAAGCTACGAGGTATTTTATGAAGGCTTACAGAAGAATGGACGGTTAAACTAAGGATGGTAAAGGGTCAAAAAATTAAAACCCGTGTAAGCAATGTCATTTCTGGTAAAAACAATAACAGTAAAATATCTAAATCTTCGGGCATTTTAAACTTTAGGACACCACCATTTTCGAGAAAAAACGTTTTTCGGTCATTTATTTCAGACATAATTTTTTGAACCGTCTATTCAAAACCCTGAATGTTTAGAGCGACAAATAGTATTTTTTAAATAACTGTTTTAGTTTCGGACGTTTGAAAGAATAATTGTTTGAAAAAAATTAAAATTTTGATCTTTTACCAACGAAATAAAGAACGTTTAGTTAAATCCATAGATATTCTGCAAACAAGTTGTATTATATACTATATCTTTGGTTATATCATTATAGATTATAAAACTTTTTTAACGATGAATAATGCAGGATAGTATGAGAAATGGTCCAAGTGGAAGCTTTATGTACATTTATTGTCAAAAATGTATTCTCATTGCTACAATGTATTCCTGAAACAACAATCACCACGTTTCACTACTATCAATTAACTCAATTAAAATTAACAGAAAGTAATTAGAACGATAATTTAAAAGTTTCAAATAACTATCATAAAAACCACAAATGTCACAGAAACACCACAAAATACCTGCTAAATATTATTCACATGTCAAATTTAATTGGAATAATGGCTTTAAAAGTGAACCTAATGGAATAAGTTGACATTTGAAAGCTTAAAGAAATACACTGCTGAAAAAAACATTACTAATTAATTAACATCAGTTAGTAACATATTTGGCATGTGATGTGATGTGATGAATGATTAATGTTTTGATGATGATTCTAATAGGTTATTTCTGAAAGTTTAAATACGATCTTAATGTGATACAATGATGATGTGGTGATAATAGTATTAAATGGTTACGATGACGATATCATGGAATGATGATAGAATATCATTAAGTGATGGTGATAAAAATAGTTAATAACATAAATTGAGAATGATTATTATTATATTATATAATTATGATGATGATGATATGACGTCAAGTGATTGTGGTGCTACTTATGGTTGTCAACTAAGTGACTTTTACTATATCTTGTGAATAACATGAAGATTGGTGAGCGGAGAAATATCCTCTCTAATACTAGAAGTTTTAAAAATATGCTAAAGATTAATTCATTAAATAAATAATTTTTGAAAGATAATGATTTATACTAAAGTGAAATAATTAATGAAAGAAATTGTTATACTCTAATTTATCCATATTTATTCTTTTTAACTAAACCCAAAAACATTGATTTAATTTAAATAGAAAGTTAATCAACTATTTCTTTTTGATCTTTCTTTCTTGTTCTTTTTCCTTTTTCAGCTGCTTTGCCTTCTTCTTTTCTTCCATTGCTATGCTTCTCTGTCTAAGATGTGTCACAAGTTTGTACATGAAAAATCCTGGAAATGATTAAATAAATAATAATTTTTATGAATTTCATATAATCATAATTATTTATCCTAGAATTAAAAGATTTCTACTCTATATATTAGCCTCTTCTCTAAACAATATGTATTTTTAAAAGAATAAAATATATAAATGTAAAATTATTTTTAAAACGCTTCACAATGAAGTCTTCTTTTAGATTCTAAAATTTAGAATATTTAATTATATACATTCTTGGATCAATTTCTTAAATTACTTTGAATTGTAAAGTTTTAAATCTTCCTTACCGACAAGAGTAACAACGATGATGCCTGGAATGATGAAGATGGTGTTGTCGATGCCTTCTTTGTAGTGGCCTTTAGTGAATTCCACCATGATGCTGGCAAGTTTTTGAAACCAACTAAAATGAATTTAATAAAGATTTACTGCAAGTCTTTTTGCTCTTAAATATAAATTATACTTCCTTAATTTAATTTTGTAAAAAAAATAGTTTTTTGCGTTCAAGCCAAATGAGAATATGTGAATCAAATGTACCTGACTACGTGGTACTACGTAAACTTCTAAAGAAACATATGCCTAGACAAAGATAAGGAAGTGATGTAAATCGTTACTTTAATATCGCTATATGGCTTTAAAATTTTAATTTATTAATATATTAAAAAATATTAATTATATAAAAATTTCAAATTTATAACATAATACTCTGGTTAGCATTTATTAAAGAAAATGAGACTTGCATGGATTTTAATACTTATACAGGTCAAATTGGAGGGAATTTATATTCAATATATAACATATTTATTAGAAAAATGAAGTTAAACCCTTAAAACTTTTAAGTTAAAAGAAATATAGGTCTTAAAACGAAAAATTCACTTTATTTTGAGCCAATAAAAAATAAACAAATAATAGCAAAAAACGTTGTATAATATGTAAAATAATATCATTAATAAAATCAATTTAAAAAATAAAACTAAAAAAATACAATTTTTTAAATGAGACATCTTTATACATTTAATTTGTTTAAATAATAGTTATCATTAAATGCATTTAAAGAAATACTGAGTCAATAGCTTGAAAGGTGAATAAATTATTATTTGAATAAACTTTCTTTTCGCAAGACATGCAGAATAAGACAAACCAGTCATCCTTAGTTTAAATAATTTAAATAAATATTAATAATAAATTGTAAAAATATTGTAAATAATTAGTTTACAATAAACAACAACATTTACTCTAGACGGAACCAGCACAATTCAATTCTACAAATTCAAATGACCATTTAAGTATTACCAACACCAGTTTCCAACCCCCCTCCCCTTCCAAACATCTTCAAAATCATCACCCCATCACTTTTTACTGCCCCCAATCCGCCTTCTATCGTGGTTGTTGGCGTTGGCATTACGGCGCGACACTTCGGCATCCTCATCCATCCTGAAACTATCACTCGACCTATCCGAGTCTCGATTGCCTCGACCAGGAGGTGAACTCGACCTGAAGTGATGCGAGTCTCCCCGGTAGTCGGGCGATCGGGACCGATAGCGGGTGGTCCGATTCCGATAGGGGGGCGAGTCGGGCCGGTAGGGCGAGCCCAGCCTCTGCGAGGGTGAGCGAGAACGATAGGGCGGTGAGTCGGACTTGTAGGAGGGCGACTTTTGCGGTAGTCTAACGGGTGAACGGCTTCTGGGGAAGGGGACCGGGGAGGTTTCGTGCAGGGTTGGTGAATCGTCGTAGCGGTCTTCACGGATGCGAGAGAAGGAGGAGGATGGAGGTGGAGGAGGTGGGATGAACCTGCCACCGCCAGGGGGAGGCAGCATGAAGGGCAGCAGGGGCGAAGGTCCTCGGAAGAGTCTCTCTGGAGGTGGCATTGCCCTGGGTGTGTGTGTGTGTGTGTGTGTGTGTGTGTGTGTGTGCTGCAAGAGATAGGTGGTTTCGAAAAGTGAATGAACGAAAAAATGAATAATCTAATGAATAAATAAATAGGAAAAATAAATGAATAAGAAACCTGGGGAAGATGGGGATGGAAGGCCTACTGCCAGGTCTGCTCCCCTCCTTGCTGCCTGCTTCCGCTGGAGAGAGTGAACAATGCAACAGCAACACATTTATTTATTACTACCCCATTACAATTTGTTATTCTCGTTTTTGGCGTTGAAAAACGGGTGCGTCTTATGCATGGTGTCTTGGGTAACAATGACTAAATAGAAGTTGAAAATATTTGTACAAAACATTAGGCCAACGCACAAGGAGCCTTGCTTGACTCTTCCTTCAAATGGTCGCACCTTTCCTGCAACTCCAACAACCTTGCAAGATCATCATCATTATCATTATCATCATCATCATCGTTGAGATTAATAGAGTAGTAAACCACTTCAAAATAAATAATAGCCAAAAAGTTAATTAAAATTAATTTAATAGGCAAATTAATTAGTATTAAATAATAAAATTGAACAATTAATAAAATACTTTTGTCGCTGCGTTTGAGATTCCATACGAAGTCTTTTTGAC
>OX030959.1:8158605-8208605 GCA_943735955.1 Piscicola geometra | reverse complement strand
CTAGATTAACACAAAAATCTTAATTCACATCCACCACTACTACCACAACCACTACCACCACAACCACTACCACCAACAACAACCACAACCATCTACACCAACTACAACCACAACCTCTACCACCACCACTACAACCACAAGCATCTGCACCAACAACAACCACAAAAAGCACCTGGAAGACTTGGAAGAATAGGATGGAAAGAAGAACGAAGAAGGAAGTGGTGAAAAGAATGAATGCGTGGGTGGGGTAGATCTGGAAGGGGGAGCGGGTGAAGAGGCCTTGAAGAGATGGGGGTAACTGGGTGGATGAAAGAGGAAGGGGGGGAGTGAATGAGTGGGACACACACACACACACACACAAACACAAACACACAAAAACATACACACACACACACACAAACTCACACATACAAACACACACAAACACAAAAAAACACACACACACACACACACACACACACACACAAACACACACACACACACACACAAACACATACAGATGCGATGATTGATGTAATATGCGGTTCCAGCTTCTCCAGCGCAAGCACCGCCATCACCCTATAAGGCTGCAGGGAACTGAAGAACCACGAATCCGTAGCGACATCTAGCGTATGATTTATTTTTTCTATCCTCTTCAAAACGCCTATTTGAGAATTGAATTCAAAATCACCCGCGGGTGTTTCTGGTTTAGTCTTGTGGGCAGATGATGATGACGATGATGATGGTGATGGTGGTGGTGATGATGATGATTGTCGACGGGTGATCAACATGTCTTCGATGGCTTGGCCTGGGATCGCATCGACTCCACCTTCACCTGCCCTCCTCAACACGTCACGTGCTGCTTCCTCCACCAAGCCACCGTCATCTACATCACCTCCATCACCTCCATCACCTCCATCATCATCCTTTACCACCTTTTCTTCTTCACCACCAACTCCTTCCTCATCCTTCACTCCTTCATCTTCCACCTCTTCATCTACAAGATCATTATCAAGATTCTCTGACCCGTGACCCGGGTCATGGGTCAAAGCAGCATCTGCATTAGAGGTGACCCCTGACCCTTCAGACACCACTGAGGCATCGTCGTGTAGGGTGTCTTTCTGACTAACGAATTCGTTGTTGAAATCGTTGTTGTTGATGTTGTTGTAGTTGAGGTCGTTGTTGAAGTCATTGTTGTTGTTGTTGTTGATATTTCCTTCATTTTCGTTGTATATATTGTTGTTGGTGTTACTGCCTAGTGGCGTATCATCGTTGGCTTGGTTGTTGTTGGTTGTAATGGTGCTTCCAATGGTGCCTTGAGTTGTGACGGTGTCGCTTAGTGGCGTAGCGGTCGGTGTAGTAGTAGGTGTGGTTGTTGTCGTAGTTTTAGTTGTGGTGGTTGTAGTTGTGGTGGTGGTTGTAGTGGTGATTGTGGTAGTAGTGGTGGTGGTGGTAGTAGTAGTAGTAGTAGTAGTAGTAGTAGTAGTAGTAGTAGTAGTAGTAGTAGTAGTAGTAGTAGTAGTAGTAGTTGTGGTGGTTGCAGGTTTTGTAGTTGTAGTTGTTGTAGTGGTGGTTGTAGGTTTCATAGTTGTAGTCGTAGTAGTAGTAGTTGTGGTGGTGGTTGTAGGTTTTGCAGTTGTTGTTGTTGTAGTAGTAGTTGTTGTAAGCTTAGTAGTAGTAGTTGTAGTGGTAGTTGTAGTAAGTTTTGTTGTAGTGGTGGTGGTGGTAGTAGTAGTAGTGGCTGATTCTTTATCTGCTTCATAGACTGTATCAGTTCGAGCAACCACCACATTTCGATCAGCAACAACATCAACACTACTATCATGACTACCATCAACACTACTATCATGACTACCATCAACACCTGCTGCTACTACACCAACAACACTACTATCATGCCCACCACCATCAACATCAACAACACCACTCCTAACGCCATTTCCAACAACAACACTTTCCACAACAACATCATCATTTGTGGGATTTTTGTTGCCAAGGTAACTGTTCTCGACAACTTCCTCAACCTCAACATTGCTTAACTTTTCGCTGTCAAGTTTATTAAGGAGTGAACTATCAGCAGAGTCTTTCCAGTTGTTGTTGAGTCCTTGTTGTTGTTGTTGTGTTGTTTGATCAAGTTGTTGCTGTAGTTGTTGTTGCTGTTGCTGCGTTTGGTCAAATTGTTGTTGTTGTTGATTTTGTTGTGGTATTTGATGTTGTTGTGTTGTTTGATGTTGTTGTGTTGTTTGATGTTGTTGTGTTGTTTGATGTTGTTGTGTTGTTTGATGTTGTTGTGTTGTTTGATGTTGTTGTGTTGTTTGATGTTGTTGTGTTGTTTGATGTTGTTGTGTTGTTTGATGTTGTTGTGTTGTTTGATGTTGTTGTGTTGTTTGATGTTGTTGTGTTGTTTGATGTTGTTGTGTTGTTTGATGTTGTTGTGTTGTTTGATGTTGTTGTTGGTTCAACTCTACATTTCCAGCTTTTAGTTGCTGCTGTTGTTGTTGATGTTGTTTGACATGAGTTTGTTCATCTAGCAAGATGTTCTGTGTTTCTGCTGCTTCCAAATCTCTTTGTTTCTGTGGTTTTTGTTGCAGTTGTTGAGTGGATAAACCTTCTTGTTTAGTTTCAACTTGTTGTGCTTGTTGGCTGCCTAGTAATATGACATCTACAGACTGTTCACCAGTGTTGAAAAAGTCATTTTTGGGTTGTTGTTGTTGTCGTTGTCGTTGTTGCTCCGGTGAGAATACTAGGTTTTGTTGATTGTCTTCTTGTTGCTGTTGCAGTGGCTGGGTTGCTTCCTCATGCAACTGTCCAGCCAACTTCTTTGAGACACCTCCTAAATCGGTTTGTAATAGTTGTATTGGTATTAGTAAGATAATAATAATAATATTAAAACTACTACTATTATTAACACTATGATGGATGTTGAGTGTAAATTTTTCACACGTACATCACACGAAACACACACACACACACAAACACACACACACACACACACACACACACACACACACACACACACACACACACACACAAACACACACACACACAAACACACACAAACACACACACACACACACACAAACACACACACACAGACACACAAACATTCCCTGTAATTGATCCTATTAGTATTAAATTAATTAAATTTCTCCAAATGTATGTTCCAAGCATAAAAACAAAGGGGAAAAAATCTTTTTCAAAATAAAACAAAGTTTCTATTCTTAAATGCGCAGTTAACCGATTTTTAAACCAAATTATTAACCATTAATTCTTTTAATACTTAAAAAACATAATTTATATTCCTACTTAATTTAAAATTAAAATGGATGAATTTATTTGGAAGAGCTTGATAGAGTGCAAGAAGGGCTTAAGGGAGGCGTGATAGAAGTGCAAGAGATTGTGGCGGATACTACCATTCGAGATCTCTCCATCTTTATGTTTCGGATCATCATCATCATCGTCGTCTTGCCAATTTTCCTCGTTTTCATCCTCATCTTCATCATCATTATTCTTATCTTCGTTATCATCTTCATCATCATTATCATCCCAATCTCCATCATTATCTTCCTCCTCCTCATCATCATCTCTTTCATGACCTTCATCATCACTATCAAATGTTTCTTTCACATCCTCATCCTCATCATCATCATCATCATCATCATCATTAGAAAAACTCTTCTTTAAATCTTTCCCGCTTTCATTTTTGTCTTCTTCCTCTTCAGCATCTTTCAATCCAAACCCGTCGTCTTTGCCTGCGTTCTCATCGCCTTCTATGACAGCCATCTTGGCTGCTATGTCGTCCAGCTCTTGCAGGTTAACTACGTGCAGGTGATTGCTATGCGTATATGTTGAGGTAGTACTGGAGGTAGGGGTGGTGGTGGGAGTAGACGTGGTAGTAGAAGTAGGAGTGGTGGTAGTGGTGGGAGTAGTAGTAGTAGTAGTAGTAGTAGTAGTAGTAGTAGTAGTAGTAGTAGTAGTAGTAGTAGTAGTAGTAGTGGTAGTAGTAGTAGTAGTAGTAGTGGTAGTAGTAGAGGCAGCTTTGGCTTCTTTCCTCTTGATTCTCTCTATTGCTAGTGCAGCCTTCTCCCATGTACTTAACTTCTTTTTTGGCTCCTCTTTTCCATTATTATTATCATTATTATTAATTCTATTTTCATTATTATTGCTATTTTTATTCTTATTATTATTATTATTATTATTGATACTTACATTACTGTCAAAAGTATCATTTACAATATCTTTATAGTTGTACTGCGTACTATGAGCACTTTTAGCGTTCAAGTTATCAATAATTTCTCTATCTTCCTTTCTATTAAAACTACCATTAATTTCATTATTTTCATCACCATCATGATCACCATCTCCTTTTTTATCCTTCTGTTCATCATCATCATCATCATCAGTATTCTGGTCATCATTATCATTATTCTCATCATCATCACTACTATCATCACCATCTTCATCCTCATCATTGCTACCACCAGCATCATTATCATGAAATCTATGATCCTTACTATCTGAAAAGTATCATTTGGTGGTTAGATTCTTTGTAATTCTTTTAGTTTCCCAAATGGCATGCAGTGTAAGTAAGAACTTGTTGTTAGTATGGGTATCCACTGTTGCTTTGTGTGTTAGTACTGTTGCTTTGTGTGTTAGTACTGTTGCTTTGTGTGTTGATACTGTTGCTTTGTGTGTTAGTACTGTTGCTTTGTGTGTTAGTACTGTTGCCTTGTGTGTTAGTACTGTTGCTTTGTGTGTCAGTACTGTTGCTTTGTGTGTTAGTACTGTTGCTTTGTGTGTTAGTACTGTTGCTTTGTGTGTTAGTACTGTTGCTTTGTGTGTTAGTACTGTTGCTTTGTGTGTTAATACTCTTGCTTTGTGTATTAATACTGTTGCTTTGTGTGTTAATACTGTTGCTTTGTGTGTTAGTACTGTTGCTTTGTGTGTTAATACTGTTGCTTTGTGTATTAGTACTGTTGCTTTGTGTGTTAGTACTGTTGCTTTGTGTGTTGGTACTGTTGCTTTGTGTGTTAATACTGTTGCTTTGTGCGTTAGTACTGTTGTTTTGTGTGTTAGTACTGTTGCTTTGTGTGTTAATACTGTTGCTTTGTGCGTTAGTACTGTTGCTTTGTGTGTTAGTACTGTTGCTTTATGTGTTAGCACTGTTGCTTTATGTGTTAGCACTGTTGCTTTATGTGTTAGTACTGTTGCTTTGTGTGTTAATACTGTTGCTTTGTGTGTTAGTACTGTTGCTTTGTGTGTTAGTATTGTTGCTGTGTGTGTTAGAACTGTTGCTTTGTGTGTTAGTATTGTTGCTTTATGTGTTAGTACTGCTGTAAGGTTACTTGCATATTTTCTGAATTCATGCATTTTTGTGAATTGTTCTTCCAATATTAGTTTTATCATAATTAACCTATTTTATTTATTTATTTATTTAGATAGTTAATTTTATTTTTAATTTTTAAAAAATATTGTTTATATTAATAGATTAGTGGAGAAAATAAAATTTAATGAGAAGAAAATGTTGAAGAGTAGAGGTTTTAGTGTGATGATGGGTGTTTAGTTGGTTATAAAATCCCCCATGCAGGTTAGAATGGAAGGGTGAATCCTATTTTTAATCATGCAATAACATAAATACAAAAATAAGCTTTTTGGAATATAAATTTTCAAAATATTTCATGCAATTAATTCTCCAGAATTCTACTATTTAAAAAGTATTTAAGATTCATGCAAATGAATACATGCAGTAGTGTAACAGAAATAAGTCATAAATGCAGCACTACTTCTAACAGTCTGAAGGAAGCCTATGACATATCCAAGCCCAAAAAAGAGATTATATTATATTAAAATCTCTTTTTTGGGCTTGGATATGTCATAGGCTTCCTTCAGACTGTTAGAAGTAGTGCTGCATTTATGACTTATATATTATATATTATAATCATTATAAAGATACCAATAATAATTTTTAAAATATTGAATGTGGAAATCATTTCAGTTGAGAGATGTTAGCTATACCTATCCTCTCAGACTTCAACATCTCTTTGCGCTTTAAATATCTTTCCCTGGCTTCTTGCCCTATATTGGCAAGAACCTCATCTTTAGTGAACGTATGATCTGAACAATTTATAAGTTTTAAAATTTTTATGAAGCCTTGATCATGAAAGTTTAATGTTGGTGATGAAGGTCTTAATATAAGTCTTTTAAATACAAGTTTTTTTAAACGCAATCAAAATATTAAACATTATTTTTTATAAACCTTCAAAATCTGTAGATGCATCAGTTGTTTCTCTGTAAGACTCATCATTTATGCTGTTTGCTTGTCCTAGAATAGAGTTTATTCAATGAAACACACAGAACTTAAGCGTATTTAAATAAATGTATAGACAAATAAATCTTAAAACATGCATATCATTTACCAGGTAAAAGAATAAAAATGCAAAAAGTTATAATTATGAACGTATTCAACGCAAAAAGACAGTTAGCCATGACATAAGCGAAACGGTGTTTACAAAAGGATACACGTAGCCGGTTTTTCTAAATCTAATTTAAAAAGCAACTCCAGTTTATAATATGATAATTCAAAAAGTATCATTTATAATTTTTTTCCATTATTTCAAATTTCAATATTAAAAAACTCAAATATATCGTTTACTTTAATATACATTTGATATATTTTTACCTGTTTGAAATACAGAAAAGATTGATGAGGGAAGTAAAAATGGGTGGTGATGGATGTAGTTATAGTTCATTTATTAATGTTATTCATTTATTAAACTCATGACATGATTTTATTGGTACTTAAAGTAGTTTGATTGGTATCATCATTTAAAACCAAGTGGTCTTGAAGCTCGTTCGGGTTTCCGCCACGTTAATAATACTCGTCGTTGTATTATATTTTATTGTATTGTATTTTATTTTATTGCGCCAGTACTTTATTCGGATGAAAGGGAAATGACGAAGGTTGTAATTAAACCACTTCTAGTTAGTAATACGTGGTACATGCACAGTTCTCCAATTAATTCTACCACGATTAGAGCCTCTTTTAAGATAGAGTCTAATTACGTATGTTTGAACGGTTAATAACTACGGGGAGATTTGTCTCAAGGTATACATGTTCTATCCTGGTACCAATATATATGTTTCCTAAGTTGGAGAAACAATGTTGTAATTGTTACATTTGAACATTTGAAAAACCAAATTAGGATATTTAATTTTTAAATCAAGAAACAAATTCTACAAGTCTAATGTCGATAAATGTTGAAAATACTGAATTTGGTAATTTACATTATTTCAATATTCAAATTTAATAATATTTCAAACCCTAACTTTTTTTTGTTTAGAATATATTGAAAAAAGGACCAGTCTTGTGAAACAACCCTCCTTCAGCGATGGAGATCAAACCGAGGACGATATAATCAATGAAAAGTAAGCTCGGAATTTAATTTAATTTAATTTAAATAGTTTTTATGGGGTTTACAAAACAATTGAATGTTAATGACAATGTAAAAAAATTTCTGAACGTTTATTTTATCCTTTCCACTGACAGATCATCCATTGCTAAACTGACTAGGAAGAAGGCCCTCAGGATTAAGAGATCCAAAAATAACGTGTTTATTCTATTTTTTTAATTTAGCATAAAACATTCATAGTAAAATGAAAAAGACTACCGCCGTTAATAAATATTATGTTTTGAATATTCAAGGAATTAGTGTTTTGTTTTTTACCGATACAAAGTTTCGATCTAAAACTAATATAATCCAACTTTCAGAATGGCAGTAGAAGCTTGACAGATCCCAAACTGAATTGTTCCTCGTTGGGAAGGTCTGGCGACAATGGCAGCAAAGACTGGTCGTCTAAACTTCCTCCCTCAGGCGTCCTACGAGGCGCAAAATCTCCGAAACCCACTTCTTCCTTCAAATCATCGTCAACCGACCAACTTCTTTCTGAAAACAACTCACCCGCACTGTCAACGGGAAGCACTTGCAGCTTAAGCAAACAACACAGCCCCTTTAAGCAGTTCATCAACTCGCTAACCAGCTCCAAGAAGGACTGCAGTAAGGAGGGGGTGCACAATGACCACCATGGACTTGATCTCTTACCCTCGTTCGGCTCGCTCCCAAGGGCGTACCTCAAAAACAAGGATCTCAACGTCGATGGCGACGCAAAAGCGCAAAAAGAATCAGAACACCAGAAAGTCGATACAAAATCAAAAAACTCGATCACCAAAACAGATTCGGTAAAATCGAAAAAGGGAAAACCAACTTTTTTACATAATTTCAACGGCAATCTACAAATACCACTTTGCCACTCGCCTCTCGATTCACCCACTTCTGGCAGTCTGAACAGTTTCAAGATCTCGTCTCCTTTCTCACTTCGTCGGAGTTTCAACCATCCCGCCTCTCCCGACCTTCCGAAGTCAAAGTTTCAACTCTTCAACAAATATGCCTCTCTTGATAAGAAAACGCTTCGACGAAAGGTTTTGCTTTTTTAATGGTTTGCTTTCAACTTTTGTAATCTCAATAAGTTCATGCCTGTGTTTTAAATATAATATTCATGTTTATAAAAAATTAATGTATTTAATTGTTTATCCGCGATTGTTTTATGTTCACGTGAATCATGATACAGTAGTGATAAATCATCAAAACTTCTCAGTATTCTGTACCGAACGAAAAGTTTGTCTTGAAGTTCATCAACTGCAAGTTTGACTTCTCTCGCGACAACGACAGCATTACAAATCTCCTTGATGACAAAAATAATAATCATATGAATGGAGAGAATGAAGAGGAAGAAGAAGTAGTTACGGCATTACCTGGACAAACCCTGGAGTTGGTTTAATCATTATAATTATTATTACTACTACAATTATCATTATTATAATAACCATTGCTATTTTTATTTATTAGTTGTTTATTTAACTAAAATATTATCTCCCAAAATAACCTGATACATGTATTACAGAATACATAATGAATATTCCTCTAATCACAATCCCTCCAATTAATTTATTCTCTGTAGTTTAGTTTTTTTTCGTAGCAGAACACACTTTTAGCTGAGTCCTGCTTTCATCTGATAATTGTGGATTTATTTATATCCAAAAGACTAGAGAAAACGATCAGTCAAAAATGTAGACCCTTTCAAAAATAGTATTTATAAGCAGATCAAACGAATCTACATTCTTTAATCTTTTCTTTCCCAGTGTCAAACACATTTTCTAAGTTATTTCATAACTTTTATCTTTGCTATCAAATAAACCACATAGATTGCCTTTTTGGGGTTTTTCATAATCAGACCACGTGATAGCAAGAGCATACTCGAGCGTCAAAACTTAATAATCAGTCACTAAATTCAAGCTTGTAAAACTTGATTACTCATTCATTCTTTTTATTAGTCTTCATTTTTCGCATACAACTATCCACGAATATCCATTATTATACAATTATACATTTATAAATGTATCCATCCATCCACCCATTCATTCATTTCTTCAATTTACCCTTAACCCATAATGCCTAAATCTTTTCAATTTTCTAAACACCACTCGCTCAACCTCTCCTTTATCAAGAAATTAATCAATCAAATATATTTATATAGTGCTTTTTTCAAATTCAAATAGACAAGCAATGGCGCCCTACATATCGAAGAGAGGATTATCATTCAATGGGATAGAAGTCTTTCTCGAATCGTCCAAGACACCCCTTCCTCTATCCTCCGAGGCCACTCTCTTGGCCAAGAGTGTTCTGTGGGTTAAAGGTCAGTCATTGGACTACAAGTACCGTATGACACGCACTTTAAGGATATTTTAAATATTTATTTTTATTTTTTGAAATGTTTTATTTATGTTTTAAAGTTAATTTTGGTATTTTTTCCGAAACAACCTATGGCTAGAATCTGGTGTATTATGATTGGAAATAGCGTTAATTGACAGAGCCGATAACTGTCATTTTTTATTTCAGGATACAATGTAATTTGTTAATGTTTGTGCAATTAGCTTTTTTCCAATTTTTCTAACATACATACAGAAGATTCTAAAAGAAATGTAATTATATATTACTAAGTATAACAAGAATTTGTATTAATATTTGCAAGAACTTTAGCCAATCTTTAGAATTTCACTTAAATATTTTTCCATTTTTTATATTATTAATGAAACTAATGTGTCTAAAAATGTAACAACACGACAGTGACAAAACCCTCGTCTCTCAAGCTCCCAGCTAACACTCCATCACCATCATCAACCCCGACTAGAGACCAGAGAAAAAGCTGCAGCTCAGTTAGTATTTCTGTGTTCCGATTTTCATGCATTACTCACACAAAGTAGCTTTATTTGTATTTTTTGTTGACGTCTCAAGGTGTTTAATTGTCGTTCATAATTGCCCCCATTATCGATGACGATTTGAACCATCAAGCTCCCTTCAGTCATTTTTAATAACTACACAATTTCCTTGAACGTAATGAACCCTTTTTTCACAACATTTTTTAAAATATTAAAATCTAATTTGAGCAGTTTTTTTAAACCTTTTAGCCTTTCCCACCCTTTCCAGGCAATGAGGAAAAAGATGATGGCTTCTCTGGAAGACATTAGGTTCGATGAAGGCCACAAAAACAAGCAAGCTCCCAGGAGCAAGCTACACTCTCTCTTTGGATCGTTCTCCAAAGTAAATGATTTAATGTATAGAAATATTACTCAGAAAAGTTGATTTAATTATAATTATCACTCCTAAAACCAGCACCACAGGCTTAATTATGCCCCAATTTGTTATTTTTTAATATGACCCAGTTACATGAATACAATACACCATAAAAACCTAACTGCATCCACTTTCCATTTCCTTCTCACCATTACTTCTCTCCAACGCAGTTGAATCCACAGATCGACAAACACGAACTACTTCTCAGCATCCTCGCTTCTTACGACTCGAATGGACTTCCGAAAATGCCCGATCTCGTCGTGCTAGGAAGGCCCGAGTACGATGGAAAACTTTTCCGCATCGAACGACACTGGAGTGAAATCGTGTCGCCTTCGGTGGAAATGGACAAGCATCAGAAGGCACAGCAAGAGGCCCTCTGGGAGCTGCTAATTACCGAAGTGGAGTACATCGAAAAACTACGCGTGATTATCGATGTGAGTTTCATGGGGATTTGTATGGGCTGGTTGGTTTTATCTAAAGATACCTTAGGAAATTTTGGTCGCAAGCTTAAACCTCTATAACCAGATCACATTGTTTTTTTGCCCTTAGCACCCTCATTGCGTGAAGATGTGATATTTGTAGGAAATCTTTGGCTGTTTTAGGATCACCTCAAGTTACTGCGGTCAAGAAAATCAAATTGTATTGATATTTTTATAGTTCAGTTTCTATAAAAAAAAGTAAATAGCTTAAATAATTGTTAGAGAATTAATACTTGAAACAAATGTTATATTAAACCATTCATACGTTCATTCAGCTGTTCGTCTCCTGTCTCTTCAACCTTCAAAACGATTTGATACTCAATGAAGTTTGTCATCTTAAGGATAAGTTATTTATGATAGTTTTTATTTAAAAATCAACTACAACAACAACAGCTACCGCAACTAAACCACCATTCATAAATCCACCACTACTACAACTACATTTACCACCACCACTAAATCTACCACAACTACATTTACCACCACCACTACTACTCCAGATCGAAGTGGACAAACTATGCAGCAACATCACAGATGTCTACTACTCCTCTTGCCACTTCTGGGTGTCTTACGTCAGAAAGGTGGTCGTGACGTCACGATGCAGACGTCTGCCTCTGAATCCGTCATCTCTCAAGGGTGCCTTCTTGGCGGTTGGTGTTTATTTATTTACTTTAGAAGCTACTTTATTATCACTTGATCTATATTTTGATTTTATCTACTTGTTACTTTATTGTATATCTTAAGCTTATCTATTTGCTACTTTGATTTCCTTAACTTTACAGCACTGTGCCATAATCACAACACTTCAACTTTAACACCTCAACTCCAGCACACTTCCAGCCTAACCAACACATAAACCACCACACAACACATAAACCACCGCACAACACATAAACCACCTAACCAACACATAAACCACCTTACACAACACATAAACCACCACACAACACATAAACCACCGCACAACACATAAACCACCTAACCAACACATAAACCACCTTACACAACACATAAACCACCACACAACACATAAACCACCACACAACACATAAACCACCTAACCAACACATAAACCACCACACAACACATAAACCACCTAACCAACACATAAACCACCTAACCAACACATAAACCACCTAACCAACACATAAACCACCACACAACACATAAACCACCTAACCAACACATAAACCACCACACAACACATAAACCACCACACAACACATAAACCACCACACAACACATAAACCACCACACAACACATAAACCACCACACAACACATAAACCACCACACAACACATAAACCACCACACAACACATAAACCACCACACAACACATAAACCACCACACAACACATAAACCACCACACAACACATAAACCACCACACAACACATAAACCACCACACAACACATAAACCACCACACAACACATAAACCACCACACAACACATAAACCACCACACAACACATAAACCACCACACAACACATAAACCACCACACAACACATAAACCACCACACAACACATAAACCACCGCACAACACATAAACCACCACACAACACATAAACCACCACACAACACATAAACCACCTAACCAACACATAAACCACCGCACAACACATAAACCACCACACAACACATAAACCACCACACAACACATAAACCACCACACAACACATAAACCACCTAACCAACACATAAACCACCACACAACACATAAACCACCTAACCAGCACATAAACCACCACACAACACATAAACCACCTAACCAACACATAAACCACCACACAACACATAAACCACCACACAACACATAAACCACCGCACAACACATAAACCACCGCACAACACATAAACCACCACACAACACATAAACCACCGCACAACACATAAACCACCACACAACACATAAACCACCACACAACACATAAACCACCACACAACACATAAACCACCACACAACACATAAACCACCACACAACACGCTGAAACAGTTCGAGAAAGTTTTCGAACCCTACAAGAAGTTCTGTCTGGAGCAGGAGGCTTGCAGACGCTACATCAAACACTCCCTCAACACCAACCCCCTCTTCAAGAGCTTCATCATGGTGAGATTGGTGCTGGTGGTGGTGGTGGTGGTGGTGGTGGTGGTCGTGGTGATGGTGGTGGTGGTGGTGGTGATGGTGATGGTGGTGGTGCTGGTGGTGGTGGTAGATGGGTGAGGTGTTGAGGGATCGTGAAGGAAGTAAAAATGGTTTAGCAGTAAACCTTTTTTGAAATGACTGCGTTTTCAGTTCGCTTGTGGTTGAATGAAACAATTTAAAACTTGAAAGAATTTCTAGTTTTATTTTAGTGTTTTCCAATTTGATTATTCGCCCACTAATTATTTATTCACAACGCCACAAAGTGGGCGGAGTCACAGCCGAGATGCAAGCGTCTGAAGCTGACAGACCTCATAGTCACGCCCTTCCAGAGGCTCACCAAGTACAAACTCCTCCTCTCGGCTATCCAGAAACCAATCAAAAGATACTTCTTTGACAACTCCACCCACAACTCCACGAGCACCAACAACGCGTGGAATGACGGTTGTGATGCGAATGCGGCTGGTAGTGGAGATTGCAAAGCTGCTCCTATTTACGGCAACTATGAAAATCTGCATGGTGCCGATGATTATGACAACTTGCCTTCAGCTGCTGCTACTCTTGCTACAACTTTGGATCATGATGAAACAGACAACGCTAGCAGTAGTAAAACCCTAGAGAACTCTTGTACTGTGCGTGAATCGAAAGATACAACCGTTTTGAAAGAAAAAGCAGCCGTGGAATCAGGAGGAATATCCAGCATGGGTGGTGATGGGTTTGTGGGAAAAAGAAAATCTTTTGATGAAAGCATTAAATTGGAAATAGTCGGACATCGTTCGAATGGTGATGGTGCTGATGATGCGGTCAGTGGTTTCGATGGTAGTGGTGAGGGTGGAGTAACTAATAGAGATATTTGTCGATCAGTAAATAAAAAAGATGAAAACTGCGCTAGTCCTTATAGAGAAAAATCAACAACAAGTCACTTTCCACTCCTTCACACACCTAACGGCGACATCTCCAGAATTTACAGCTTCTCAAACGACGATGATTATGAAAATATTGATTATAAAGGTAATGATTACGATGTTGTTAGTGCTGGTAATGATGATAATGAATGTTTTCTGGAAAACGCAAGTGGAGTGGATTTATGGAAGTTCAACCAGGAGAATTGTCTGAGACAGAAACGTGACTTGGACGTTATGGTGCGTCTGTAGAGTTGATCAATCAATGGTGTTGATATTGAAGTCCAAATATAATTTTTGAAATTGTTTTTTCTTATCAAGTTTAATCATAGTTTCAACAAGCGTGAATTAACTTAATCGAACAATGAAACTTCTGTATTTTTATTATCCTAAAAATCCATCCAATCATCATCCATCCATCCAACCACCATCCATTTAATCACCATTAATCCAACCACCATCCACCCAATCGTCACCAATCTAAAGATCCAATCCATACCCATGCAACCACCCATTCATCCAACCACCCATCCAACCACCCATCCAACCACCCATCCAACCACCCATCCAACCACCCATCCAACCACCCATCCAACCACCCATCCAACCACCCATCCAACCACCCATCCAACCACCCATCCAACCACCCATGCAACAATCCAACCAGGTGGAAGCAGTCGAAACGTTTGTGAAGCAGGTGGACCAGCTGATGCGACTGAGTCAAGACGAAGACCGTTTCACGCAGGTCCTGCGGCGTCTCGAAGCCTACGAACCCCTGGACTTCAACCACAACGAAGAGTGCTCAAGGGTGGGTGGGCTGGTTATTGGGTGGTGGGTGGGTGGTTTGGTGGTTTGTTGGGTGGTTTGGTGGGTGGGTGGTTTGGTTGGGTGAATGGGTTGGTGAGTGGGCTGGTGGGTAAGTGGGGTTTCGAGTGGGTTTATATGTGAGTGGGTGGGAAAATTGGTAGTTAAGTGAGTGGGTAGTTTAGAGACGGTGGCGATGGTTGGAAGCAAGACGACCAAGATATAGAATTTCAAGACTATAATTTTTTAATAAATTTACTCTTTATTTATAGATCGTTTAAAACAATGAATTATAACTCCAAACCACACAGCTAATCAGCAAATATTCGCAAATGGATCTTTCGAGCAATGTGATTGGCTGCTCGAAGAGGGCGCTGTTGTTCGATGGACCAATCAAAATGAAGGAAGCATCGGCTGGCAAGGTGAGTGTTCTGCTACTAGTATACTTTCAATTGTAACTTGTCACATTTTTGGCAAAACGCACAAAACCATATTAATTAGCATTAAAAAGCCTAAAATAAAACAATTTAACACATATTTAAAACTTGAATGGAAAAAAATATTTACACACGCAATACTACATACATATAAACACATACACAACCATCCTCTTAAAAACACACAAACACACTTATGAACACACAAACGCACTTATGAACACACAAACACACTTAAGAACACACAAACACACTTAAGAACACACAGACACACTTATGAACACATAAACGCACACACTTTTACGAACACACAAACACTTTTACGAACACACAAACGCACACACTTTTACGAACACACAAACACTTTTACGAACACACAAACACTTTTACGAACACATAAACGCACACACTTTTATGAACACACAAACACACTTTTATGAACACACAAACACACTTAAGAACACACAGACACACTTATGAACACACAAACACACAAACTTTTACGAACACACAGATCGACGTGCACTGCTACATTTTCAGCGACATGCTCCTCATCACACGACCCTCAAGAAAGTCTTCTGACAAAGTACACATGTGTTTTTATGAACACCTCACTCATGAATTATTCAATAGTTTAAACTTCAAATGTTTTAATTTATTCATATACATTATGATTAAGTAATAATCATTTATAACTATTACTTCTCATTACTATGCATGAAGATGAAGGTGATCAAGCCACCGATGAGGCTGGATAGATTGGTATTTAAGCCTCTCAAAGACGGAGGTGATGACGCCCATTTCTTCACAACCACCCATTTCTTCACAACCACCCATTCCTTCACAACCACTCATTCCTTCACAACCACTCATTCCTTCACAACCACTCATTCCTTCATAACCACTCACTCCTTCACAACCACTCATTCCTTCATAACCACTCACTCCTTCACAACCACTCATTCCTTCATAACCCCTCATTCCTTCACAACCACCCATTCCTTCATAACCACTCATTCCTTCATAACCACTCACTCCTTCACAACCACCCATTCCTTCACAACCACCCATTCCTTCACAACCACCCATTCCTTCACAACCACTCATTCCTTCACAACCACCCATTCCTTCACAACCACCCATTCCATCACAACCACCCATTCCTTCACAACCACTCATTACTTCACAACCACCCATTCCTTCACAACCACCCATTCCTTCACAACCACCCATTCCTTCACAACCACCCATTCCTTCACAACCACCCATTCCTTCACAACCACCCATTCCTTCACAACCACCCATTCCTTCACAACCACCCATTCCTTCACAACCACCCATTCCTTCACAACCACCCATTCCTTCACAACCACCCATTCCTTCACAACCACCCATTCCTTCACAACCACCCATTCCTTCACAACCACCCATTCTTTCACAACCACCCATTCCTTCACAACCACCCATTCCTTCACAACCACCCATTCCTTCACAACCACCCATTTTTCACAACCATCCATTCTATCCCGAAAATTCATTCCCTTCCCCCCCTCCCAACCATCCATCCTTTCTTAACCATCAGTAAGCCTTGTGTTACTGCACTTGAACGAGTTCAACCTGGTGCACTCGGTGATCATCCTCATCGGAGACTCGAGGGTTTGGGTTGAAGCTCTCACCACTGCACAGGTTGTAGGCAAAGTTGCTTTTTGTTTTAATTATAATTAGCTAATTATAACTTTAAAAAAAGTAATTATTTTTTCAATTAGGCTGATTACAGCTATTTTAGTTCGTTTCTATTAATTTTTTTACTCTTTTAAAATTATATTTACTCTGAAAATATGTATTCCAAAACGTTCTAGTTGCAGTTCAAAGAGCTTTTGAGCGAAAATCTTTTCAAAAACAACAGCAACATCTACAACAACAAAATCAAAACCATAAGTATCAGCAGTAGCTTAGCCATTGACGATGACATTATCAACAACAACCACAACAACTACTACGACAACAGAAGTAGCAACGAAAGCTCATGCAACAACAACAACAACAATAAAATAAGAACCGGATCAGTCGATCAACTACTCAGTACATCTTACTCCAACAAACAACATTCCCAACAGCAACAACAACAACAACTAACTAAACAACACCAGCAACAGCAGCAACAAAGTTTCACAGTCTTCCATCAACAACAACACCTCCACGAACAACTCCTGATCGACACGTCTTACGAATCTTCGTCGCAGTCCTACTACTCGAGCAGTTCGCTCTTCTCAAACCTCAGACACTCTACAAAAAATCAAAAAAATCAAATTAAAGATAATTCAATTAACCACATTGTCGATTATGATAAAGGCAAGTCTAGCGTTGATAATATAGATGATAATCTTGGGAGTAAAAGCAACAACAAACTTCGTGCCCTGAAAGCCTTCCATTCAGACGATTCTCTATCTTCCTCTACCACTGCAGGAAGGCCAACTGCTACTGCTACAATTAATACTTACAATACTGCTACTACTACTAGTACCACTACTACTAATAATAATATTTTTACTACTTCTACTAATTATACTGCTACTACTACTAATACAACTACTACTACTAATACTAATACTACTACTATTACTTCTAATACTACTACTAATAAGAATAATTCTACTACTAATGCTAACAATGCTACTACAACATCAGTACCATCACTACCATCATCGTCGACAACATTAAAAACAGACATCTTTACAGAAAGAAACCTTCAAAAAACACCACTCTTAAGACCAAAACTACTTAAAAAAACAACTCCTACCAATAAACCAACAAACCCGCAAACATACAACAACACAAACAACAATACAAACATCCAAACAAACGTCAATACGCAAAGAGACATCACTACAAATACAAAAGCTGCCACAAGCACACACACAGACGAACACAAGTACAACCACCTCAAAGCCTCTCCTTTCAACAGACCAATTGGTGGCAAACACGTTCTGAAGCGATACTGTGGTGCTGTGGAAAATACTGTCATAAAAACGAATAATGATGATGATGATGATGATGATGAAAATAAAAATAATAAAACTAGTGGTGTTGATAACGATGCTGACCAAAATGTCGTTGATGATAATGATGTAAATAAGATTGCTAGTAATACAGACAATATTCACGATACTCCAAGTAATAATCATAATAATAATATAAATAATGAAAATAATAATAATATAAATAATGAAAATAATAATAACAGCAATAACAGAGGAATATTGAAAAACAAAATAACACAAAAGTACAAGGTGATGGTGAGCGAAACCTTCCAATCCGACATCAGTCGCTTCAGACTCGATGCCGATGACCGGATTAGAAGGGTTATGGTGGACGGCAGGGTGGAGGAGGATGACGACGAAGATGATTTTGATGATCTGGTGGTGTGTAGGCGTGGTGGGGCAGTGGTCCGGCGTGAGGTGGATGGAGGGGAAAAGGAGGGAAACACTCTCAGAGCTAACCGCGATGTTATTGAAGCTGACGAAAGCAACAAAAACACTAGTAACAACAACAATAAAAACAACACCACCAAAAACAACAATAACCACTACAACAACAGCAACAAAAATCCCGTTCCTAATACTATTATTAATTCCAAAAATGAAGAGCTACTCAAAGGGGCTTACCCTGACGACTTGAAGGAGTCCCTCAGAAGGGCTGACGTAAGCCTCGTCAAGAGACGGGCCTTTGGTCACTTGAACAGAAAAAGCTGCAGCGCCGAATACAGAAAGAATTTGGGGGTGAATAATATAAGTAGTAATAATAAAAATAATATTAATACTGTTACTAATAATGGTAATGATGATGATGGTAATAGTGATAATATTGAGAAAAAAACTTGTAGTGTTGACGAGATCTGCAAATTAAAGTCAACAGTCAAAGATGATAATGAAGATTATTAAGAAAGTTGATTTGAATTTTGAAAATTAATTTATAATTGAACAGTTAATTAGGCTTTTTGAATTATTGTTTTTGAAATCAGTCAATTTGTTTTCATAATTTATTTTATGATATTTTTTTATCAGCATTGCACGTACCTTTGACAGAAGTATAACGTTTTGTTTAAAAACTTTCGCAAAAAAACTATTTGTTTTGTTTTTAAGATAAAGACGCCAACAAAACAGAGAAGCAATGATGAAGAAATTAAATGATAAATCAAATTTATTTATTTTATTCTCATTCTTTAAATAATAAAATAAAAACAAACCAACTAACAAATTCCCAGTAAAAGATTGAATAGTTATCAAGTAAAATGCTGTATTCGACAATCGCTCAAACATGCAAAAAGCCATCCAAAATTTCATCAACGTTTCCATGCATCATTAAACATCTATTCAAAAATTCTTTATCTGTCTCTATTTGCCCATTCATTCATGCATAGTTTGACTGTTTACAATTGGTCATCCATCCTCTTCTTCATTCGAATTCATTGTCTTCTTCTTCTTCTTCCTACTCCAGTCATCAATCAATTATGGACCTTAAATTTGAGAAGCCTTGAAAACTTCGTATCTGCTTTCAATCGTCTCATAAATAAAAATTGTTTAATCTAATTAAATTGCAATTTTTTATTTTTTGTTTATATAAATTTCAAGTTATGGTTGAATTGATTTTAGTTTTATTTTATTGATTGATTTTTGTAAATTATTACTAAATAAATCTCAGGTTTACCAGCATTCACTCTCATTATTCGAAATAGGTTTTAAATTTCCATCCATAATTTAGTCTACATTTTTTCTAACTTTAAAGAATTCCATAAATATAAACTCATAGTTTATTTATAATCCCTTCGTAGGATGCTGAAAATAAGACGCAAAAAAATATTTTTTTATATTCCTTTTTAATAAAACACAAAAAACACACACACACACACACACACACACACACACACACACACACACACACACACACACACACACACACACACACACACACACACACACACACACACAAACAAACACACAAACACACACACAGGCCAAATTTTATCTTTTCCCATACGCCCATTCACACAATGTGTGCTACACACATACTGAAAATAGAATGGAAGAAGAAGAAAAAATACACACACACAAACACACACACACACAAACACACACAAAAACACACACAGATAAAAACACACACACACACACAAACACACACACACACACACAGACAAACACACACGCACTCACAAAAACACACACAAAAACACACACATGTATTGTGTGTGCGGATTGTATAAGAACCGTACATGCAAAAGTGCATTTAGAGTGCTGCACGCATTGAAGTTTCCATGCCATTTCACAGTGCGACTCTTTGTATGTTTGTTTCAAGTTTCGACAGTGTCTCTTTTCATGTTTTTTCTAACTTTTTCATGTGGTTGAGTGTGTGTGTGTGTATGTGTGTGTGTGTGTGTGTGTGTGTGTGAGTTTTGTATTTATTTATTCAATCCTCATAAAACTGGCGACAGAACGGGAAGAGCAATGCAGACTCGATTCTTTAAACTCAAAACCAACCTTCCTGCGTTCATAAACTGTTAGCCAGCGTATGCAAACAATCGTGCGACCTCACTTATCGTCCGTGCCACCCCACGCATGTTTAAAACACGAGAATGCACAGTTTTTTATATATAGTTAATATGTTATAGTATATTTTAGAATCCGCCCCGTTCTAGAATGGGACTGCACAATATAATCACTTTGTAGTTAAATGGTACTTTTCTGGATGCTCTTTTGGTTTTGAAAAGCGGCAAAAGTGATAAACAATCTTGGACGGGTCGAGACTTTCTAGAAAAAAACTAATAAATATTACTTTTTTTTAATTTTACTTCAACCCAGCTCCAAACTCTCTTCTAGAATATAGTGCACAATATTTGGATGGAACAAAAATTAAGAATTACTCCATATATGATTTTAATGTTTCAAGAATTCTCTCCATTTTAAAAGAAAATTGATTCTAAAATAGTACAGAACAAATATAAACCTTCGTTTACATTTATAGGTGAACGCACACACGAAAAAAATAAAAAAAACACATACACACACACACACACACACACACACACACACACACACACACAAACAAGAGATTAAAGAATGCTTTTGAGTTGTTAAATGTGTTTTTTTCTGTACATTTGTCTTTTCGACTGAATGACGACGGTGCTTCCTTTGTGAGTTTTTATGTGTCTTTTTGTTTTACATTTTATGCAGTTTGCTTTTAAAGTGTTTGTTATATGTTTATTTATCTTTAATTTTTCTATGCACCTCTATTTTGTTCTAAGTTACCTAGAATGTTTCGACCACGATCAATCTTTTTGTGTGTAGATTCCATCTTTTTAATAGCAGACTAAAAGAAAAGTGCCTTCTTCACTATAATGGACATTCGAAGAGAGATTTTTTACTCTGAAATAAAAACCGTTTTTATCACTCTGAGACTATCTTCAAACTGTGTTTAATCCATGGTGTTTGTTTTTTTAACGTTTTTATTTTAGGTTTAAAAAATAATAATTTGAATATGAGTTTAGCTTTAAATGGTCTAATAAATATAAATATGCATAGATAACTCGTGTGTTAGACATCTTTACACGCAGTAAAACAGTTTTCTAAATTAAAAAAAAATTTAATTGAACAAAATCTAAAAAAAGAAATAATAAAGAAACAAAGAGGTTGGTGAGGCGAGTGTTACACAGGCATATATAAATATATAGTCTGAAGGGTCTTATAAAGAAGCGAAAATTCTTCAGCACTTTTCAGTTGCAACCATTTTTAATTATGTTTTATGCTTTTTTCCTTTTTGTTTTATAATTTAATTTTTCCTATTTATTTTAAAGGATTAAAAAATGATCAGCAAATATAAAAGCACGTTTGGAAAACCGCCAAGTTTTGTTTTGTTCTTCGGAAAAACCATCCCAATGAAATAAAAATCCAAACGGATTTCTTCTGGACAAGCGCAGTCTCCACCACACAAAATGTCTCAACGGAGACCGCCGACCACCACTCGCCAACAACCCATTCGAAGGAGCAACCTAATCATCAGAACGGTCCTAGACCACTGCGAGAAGGCGACCAACAAGTACGCCAAGAAGCATTCATCGAAGGAAGACGTTCTCAGCGAGTACGGAGCCACCAGCACCCTCTCGAGCAACAACGCTCTACTCAGCAACCGGGTGCTGGTCAATCGGAACCGTAGCAACAACACCGTGATGTCGCATGGCAACGATGGTGAGTCGATGGCGCAAGGCTGCTTGATGTCATGTTTTCCGCACTGCCGCAAGCCCCTCTACCACCCTGGCCAGATGATCAGCGGGAAAATCTCGCTTAGACCCGCCTTCCGTCTGGAAATCACAGGTGGGGAAGTTTTTTTGCTGTGATTTTCTTCTCAGTTTAATTTTTTCCCATTTTTAATTTAACGTGTTTTTAAACTTTTTTTCCATGTATTTCGTAACCCATAAGGTCTTTCAACGATCGTTTTGAAGATCTTGAAGGTTTTTTGTCGCTGATTTCCGTATTTTTTGTTTCTCGAATACTTCATGTTTCCAGTTGACGCTTTCATTCAAGGTAATTGTTTAAAGGCTCCACTTTCCTCCTGGCATACGTACTCAATCCATTTCTTTCTTTCCCTGATACAAATGCCATTGATTTATTTCATATACTTCAAGTCCCCCCACTCTGAACACGCGACATGTGTGCACAAATGCAAACACACACGCACACACATATATATATATATATAAACACACATACACACACACACACATACACACACACACACACACACACACACACACACACACACACACACACACACACACACACACACATACACATACACATACATACACACACACACACACATACACAAACACAAACACACACAGACACACACACACATACACACATACACACAAACACACACGCACACACACACACACACACACACACACACACACACACACACACACACACACACACACACACACACACACACACACACACACACACACACACACACACACACACACACACACACACACACATACATACATACACACACACACACATACACAAACACAAACAACCACAGACACACACACACATACACACAAACACACACACACAAACAAACACACACATACACACGGAGACTCAACCCTCAAAAGCAAAAGCAAATAATGACGTTTCAAGTTAAATATAACAAACCTATTTAGTTAAAGTACCTCTATATTGCATTTTCCCTTCTCTGTAGATGTATCGGCATAATAAAGTAAATGTATCAAAATTATTAGTCTTTGTGTAGTTTTCATGCCTCATCCACCCGTCGATCAATCAACCACACGACCTCTGTCGGCTCCACAACGCTGGTGCATTAACAACATTGAATATTATCGGCACTACTTTTCTTTGATTCCCGAATAGCTTGCGTTTAACTTTGAATGGAAATGGACGTTTATTTTTCATTGAATATTCATTAAATTTAAAATTCTGAATTTATTTGTTATGGCGTTGCTAAAACGATGGAATATCGAATGAATATGGAGGAGGACACTTTGAATTCTTAAGCAGCTCGTCTTGGAACTGAAGCTGAATTTTTTTAGAAGGATACTTTTCAGTTATTTAATTCAAAATTTGATTTCATAAATACTCTCTCTTATTCGGCAAACTTATACAGCAAAAAATAAATATTTACCATTTATCCTATTCAAATAATTATTTCTGACAAAAGTTTGTTTTGTTTTTTCTTCTGTGTAACTCCACTAAGAAGAAAAGCTATGCATGATTAAAGTAGAAATATTACTTTGCAAGATATCAAAGCAGTTTTTGCAAGTAGTTCAAGGAAGCCAGAAAAACGACACACCACAAAGCTATACAAAAAAAGTTTTTCTATAGTTTATAATGTTTATTTTTTCTTTTTTTTTAATTAAAGACATTATTAATGAATTAATAACATATACATCAAATATTAAATAAACAATAAACGCATTATGATTATTTTCTGAATTTAATGTATTTTTATATTATTTTTAGTGTCTTAATCTTAATGCTGATGCTCCTTTCATTCCTGGTATTACAATTTCTTTTCAATAAAACGAAAAAAAAATTTTTTGATATAATTTTTAAACACTTTTTTTAAAACTTTGATACTCTCTATCTTTCCCAGTTTTTCTTCAAAACGAGATTTGCAAGTGCGATATTGCTTGTATTGTGTGCATAAGGTCTGAGCAGCCACAAGGAACAAGAGTTACTGCAAGAAATTGGAACTTGTAACAAAGTGGAAAAAATTGAGTAAATTTTTATATGTGCCTATTTTAAACTTTTATATTCTCATTTTGTTTCAAATACACTTACTTTTAAATAAAAATCTCTTTTTTCTTTAACATAAATTAATTTTTTTAAGTTTTAATCTGGCCCACAAAAAACCGTCTTTGAGACTGTTTTTTATTTAATAAAAAAATAATTTACAGTTTTTCTTCTCAAGATCTTTACATTACGATTCTTTCAGATCTCACAAACTTGCTTTTGAAAAGTAAAGTGCAAGCTACCACACTTTTCATGCCAATTGATTTACACTCAAATTGTATTTTTTAAAATTCTATACTTACACACCTAATGACAGAGGCATATTGAACAATAAATCATTCGCTCACCTCCCCCCTCCAGTCACTCTCCTTCGCCAACCCCATTGGCTCGGTTCATTTTATATCCTCTTCTCAACACAATTTATCCCTCCATCCTTCCTTAACCTTGTCTCCTATTGATTTTATCATTCATTCCAGACCTATTTCCATTTAAATCGATATTTTATACCCTTTTTTAATGCCTAATAATATATCATGCATAAATTGAATGCAACATGATTTTATAACTTATCGATATGTTACATTTTAATGATGGAATTTTTAAAATATAAAAGCAAATTCATAATTTAATTAGCTGAAAAGCTTTGAAATAGGTTTTCATAAATGGTTTTTGGGATTTTTTCGATAACCACTTTATCAAAAAACTCTCACAAAAGCTTATTTATTTACAATTTTTCAGATTTTTTGGTCTTTATCTTTATTTGAAATGAAACTTCATACTAGAAATTATTTTTTTTATGAAAAGGCTGACACGGTTCATTGTGTGTTAAAAACGAGCTTCGGATTTATTTTTTTCTGCATTTTATTTAAGTTTTTTGAATATTTAAAAAAAAATTGAAAATTATAATAATTGTATTAATAATAATAATTGTATTAATAATAATAATAACAATAACTATTAGAAAAAGAATAAAATTTCAGGTGTGTACGTAAAGATATGGGGCGTGACATCAACCAAATGGAAGGGTGAGTGTCGTCTTTTGTTTTAGGCAGAAAAAAATCAAAAAAGCTTTTACAAAGATCAATAGAGCATTCATGAAGTGATAATGATCCTATCATAATCAGCACCATCGTTTTGGAAATTCTTTTATAACGATATAGATATTAAGGTTAAACAGATGAGTAAAATGTAGAGATGATACATGGAATAAACAAGCTCTAACCACCACAGACACTGCAAAGGGGGCATCATGCCATGGAGATAAAGTCTTCTTCAAGAGAACTGTAGCCATCGTCAAGAACAGACCTACTGGTTGGTATTGGGGGTGGTGGTGGTGGTGGGGGTAGTGGTGTTGGTGACGGTGGTAGTAGTAGTAGTAGTAGTAGTAGTAGTAGTAGTAGTAGTAGTAGTAGTAGTAGTAGTAGTAGTAGTAGTAGTAGTAGTAGTAGTAGTAGTAGTAGTAGTAGTAGTAGTAGTAGTAGTAGTAGTAGTAGTAGTAGTAGTAGTAGTAGTAGTAGTAGTAGTAGTAGTAGTAGTAGTAGTAGTAGTAGTAGTAGTAGTAGTAGTAGTAGTAGTAGTAGTAGTAGTAGTAGTAGTAGTAGTAGTAGTAGTAGTAGTAGTAGTAGTAGTAGTAGTAGTAGTAGTAGTAGTAGTAGTAGTAGTAGTAGTAGTAGTAGTAGTAGTAGTAGTAGTAGTAGTAGTAGTAGTAGTAGTAGTAGTAGTAGTAGTAGTAGTAGTAGTAGTAGTAGTAGTAGTAGTAGTAGTAGTAGTAGTAGTAGTAGTAGTAGTAGTAGTAGTAGTAGTAGTAGTAGTAGTAGTAGTAGTAGTAGTAGTAGTAGTAGTAGTAGTAGTAGTAGTAGTAGTAGTAGTAGTAGTAGTAGTAGTAGTAGTAGTAGTAGTAGTAGTAGTAGTAGTAGTAGTAGTAGTAGTAGTAGTAGTAGTAGTAGTAGTAGTAGTAGTAGTAGTAGTAGTAGTAGTAGTAGTAGTAGTAGTAGTAGTAGTAGTAGTAGTAGTAGTAGTAGTAGTAGTAGTAGTAGTAGTAGTAGTAGTAGTAGTAGTAATAGTAGTAGTATTATAATAAATCAAACAATTTCTTTGCTGAAAAAGATAATTTTGTGAAATTTGACGTTCAGAAGAGTGATGTGTTATTTGAAAAAGAAATCGAATGGAAAATACTTGACGCAGCTTTTGGCTCTATTTTTATTTATTTCATATTTTTTACAAATAAATATAATATTTTGATTTTTAAGCCTTTTAAATAATGTCTTTTTCAAAATGAATTTTGTATAAACTTTTTTTTCTTGCCTTTTTAGTCTTTAATGTTTAGTTTTTCACTAAAAAATATTGATTCGAAAGTTTTGTTTTAAAATTTTAGATCTAAAAAATAGAGTTTTAGAAGTCTCAAAAGATTCAATGGGCTGTTCGAAAGATTAAGTTCAAATAAATCTTTAAAATAATAAAATAACAAATAATTGTTTAATATTTGTTTTACATTTATTTTAAACAAATTTCATGGAATTGTTTCATTATAGCTATTTGAAAAAAGAAAATATTTTCAAGAATAGAAATTTATAATTAATTTTAAAACATTTTTTCGTATAAATTTAATAGAAAAAAAGAAAATTTAGAATATACAAGAGGAAATAACTTTTTTAACGAACGTTAATACCTCGAAAAAACAGTTTACATTTCAAAAGATTTTCAAAACTTTGAATACCCCCAAAGACTTTAACATTTAAAAAAAATTCAAGTTTTTATACTTTATTTGTATTCAAAATCTTAAACTTAAAGATTTTTCTATCAAAAACCTTTTTTTTTATTTTTAACGTTAATGCAAAAATTAAATGTGCTTTAATCTACAACAAATATTATATTTTTATAGTCCTATTTTTCACTTCTAACGATTCTCAAAACGTTTTCATCTGAGCCTTAATCCCTTCAATCAATTTAATATTATCCCTCAGAATTCATTTATAAAATCAATTTTCGGCTCTATAAACAAAAAGAAATTTCAAGCTATTTCATAAAATTTCATAAAAAATTTTTTTAATTATTAATGCAGCAATTCTCTGTGCAAATCTGATTGAGTTTCAGATCTTTTATTTTTTGCCATAAACTAAATTCCACGCCAACTAAAAAAGTATAGTGCTACATTGTTACATTACTAGCAGCTGTTAGATCTTGATATATTTATATCCTATCATATCTAATAATAAAATGAATTTTTCTAAAATATTGGGTTAAATTTTGTTTCACAAGATCTTAAAAAAGCACTAACAAGACATCTTTTATAGTCCGTAAGACGCTCTTCAAGAACCTATATACCTCTTCCACGGGAAAAATAACTTAATAATTCTATTGATAAGTTCAAGCTTGAAGTATTTCTAAAAAGTACTTTTAGGCTTGTCAATGGATTTACAAAATATTCTGAAAATTCAAACCCCTTCCCTTAACTTCTCAACGCGAAAAGACCGTAAAGAGCATGAAGTCGTGTACACAATGATGACGAGATACATCTGATAATTTAATCTTTCAATTATTCACGCTCAAGTCGATAGTTCTTGTTTGTCTGTTGCTTTCAAAGCCATTGCAAATAATAAGGTAAAAACAAAAATAGTTTTCCACTTTCGGATTAATACTATACAAATTGTGTGTTTTCACCCTGGAGCTTTTCTGGACCCGCTTCTGTATAGCACCAATAAATTGTGTCATAATTAATAATTATAATTAATAATTAATAACTATATATTAATAATGCGTCTTAATTAATAACAGCTGCATCACTACAACCATTTGATAACCACCTATAACCAAAACACAGCCATCTTTTCATTGCCAACAGAAAAAGAAAATCAATTTCACGACAGCACTGTTTCTATGTACCCTCTCAGCCATCAAGCCACCATAAACCACCATGAACCACCATGAACCAGCCACCTTTAGCATGTTCAACCCTGTAAATAAAACTCCCACATGCAATAAAACTTCAACTTGAGAAGAATTCTTGATTTTTAGAAATTTAAACTATTCGAAATTTTATTAATATAAAAATTATATTTATTTTTATTATTATTTCAAATTATATAAATATTTGCTGTAGGAGTTTTTTTAAACTTTTAAATAGAATATTACATTTATTTAATCGGTAAAACTTATAAATTCTCTGACGAATGGGCTTCAATCAACTTGCTTGAGTTCATTTTAAGTCCGTTCAGAAAAACCATTGTAATAGATAGAATTCTTTCTTTCTTTGAGATTTGTTATCTTATGAACTTTATTCAAACAAATAAAAACCTAATAAACTAAATAATCTCATCATGCTGAAATCATTTTTAAATAATCCTTTAAAAATAAGATTGAAATGCCGTTTTTCAGAATCATAAATCAAAACAGAAAATTATAAAATAGACATAAAATAAATAAAAAAAGAATTTTAGGATACTATCGATGCTGAAAATACATAAACTATTTTAATATCGATTTTCCTTACAAAATATTTATTTATTTAATTTTTTTTCTTTTTTCTCATAAATAACATTTGGTTAAGACCATTCCATAAAAATCAATATAAAAACATTCATAGGGATTTCAATAGCTCTAAATTTAAAGCCTTTAAAAACAATTATTTCAACGTATTTTTAATTTAAAGATGAAAACAAACTTTTTCATCATAAATGTTTTTTATGTCCTAGAATGAATTTAAGCTTTTTTTCACCCGAAAAACATTATTCTCTCAAAAACGCTCAACTCTACCATAAAAACTCTTTTTCTCTTCCATCTTCATTATTTTCATTTCTCACAAAATAGCATTGAAAAAATAGTTAATGAATCGTTTTTTAAACGAGCCTTTTAAATTTAAATCTTGAGTTCGGTTCGAAGATTAATCGTTTCAGGGTGGCAATGTTATAAAAAAGCAAATAAATGTTTAAAGAAACTATTTTGTGGAAATAAAATAGAAAATGCCTTCTTTTGAAATAATCTTGAAGCATTTGTCTTTGAAAATTATCTCGGAGTATCTACTCTAAATGTATGCTGCTATTTCGAAGCAAATTTGAGGTTGGCAGAATATGCAAATGATGAGTTGCAAGCTTTTTGGAACTTTTTGTGCCTATTATGTGGAGTCTTTTGTTTATCACTCGGACACAAAAAGCCTTTGTGACATAATTCTTTGAAACGTGTTCAAAGATTCATTTTTATCTTATTTATTATCATTTTCATCATCAATTAACGACTTATTTTGCATTAGTTTTATCATGATTTGAACGGCAACGATTATACAAACATTTGTTTGAATCAAAAACTTTAATCTTCATTTAAAATAAAATTAATTAAAAATGTATTTTTCCGCACTTATTTTTATTTTTACAAATATCAATTGAAAATGGAAACTTATTTGAATTTTTATAGACTGAATGTTTCAATTGCTTGCTCAAGTATTGATTCTCTTTGGGGAACCGGATGAAACCAGGCCCTGAGTTTTGAACCCTTTTGCAATCGCCAGTTTAAAGTATTTTAGGTGTCGAAAGGCTGTGGTATGTGCTATCAATTAGCCGCATGGGTCCAGGCGTTCACCTGTGTCCCATATGTCATCTTCCATTGCGCGCGTGTGTGTGCTGTGTGTGTGTGTGTGTGTGTGTGTGTGTGTGTGTGTGTGTGTGTGTGTGTGTGTGTGTGTGTGTGTGTGTGTGTGTGTGTGTGTGTGTGTGTGTGTGTGTGTGTGTGTGTGTGTGTGTGTGTGTGTGTGTGTGTGTGTGTGTGTGTGTGTGTGTGTGTGTGTGTGTGTGTGTGTGTGTGTGTGTGTGTGTTTGTGTGTGTGTGTGTGTGTGTGTGTGTGTGTGTGTGTGTGTGTGTGTGTGTGTGTGTGTGTGTGTGTGTGTGTGTGTGTGTGTGTGTGTGTGTGTGTGTGTGTGTGTGTGTGTGTGTGTGTGTGTGTGTGTGTTTGTGTGTGTTTGTGTGTGTGTGTGTGTGTGTGTGTGTGTGTGTGTGTGTGTGTGTGTGTGTGTGTGTGTGTGTGTGTGTGTGTGTGTGTGTGTGTGTGTGTGTGTGTGTGTGTGTGTGTGTGTGTGTGTGTGTGTGTGTGTGTGTGTGTGTGTGTGTGTGTGTGTGTGTGTGTGTGTGTGTGTGTGTGTGTGTGTGTGTGTGTGTGTGTGTGTGTGTGTGTGTGTGTGTGTGTGTGTGTGTGTGTGTGTGTGTGTGTGTGTGTGTGTGTGTGTGTGTGTGTGTGTGTGTGTGTGTGTGTGTGTGTGTGTGGGTGAGAGCGCATCTCAAAACTTTTCGTCCAATTGAGAAAAAAAATGTAAAGAGAAGAAGAGAAAGTGAGTTGGGTATTTAATGCAAAGAGTTTCGTCTTGAATGAGATCATTCTATCACATTCAAAGTATTTTACATCCTTTCAGCTTCATTTAATTCCCCAGTAATTTTATATTCTAAAAAAACCTTTAAAATCAATGGATGAACTTAAGTTCTATTTTTCAAGAAAAATAAACTTTAAATTTCGCTTTATTTCCGATGCACTTGCTACGCTTGATTTCCCTGTAGGCCTTAACTGATGCCGATAAATGTATTTTGCGATTTTTCGTTTTCTATCGTTTTACTATGTTTTTATTTGTTTATGGATTTTCAATATTTTTTTATCGCTCATTCTTTTTTTTGGTTTTAAAATTTTTTTCCATGAAAAAAATCTTAAGCAGATTTTTTAATTTCATTTCTTTCATGAAATTTAATTCTATTTTATTAAGCCCATCTAGGAAAACTTAGAGGTTATATTTAATTTACAAGAAAAGTGTCAAAGAACTAAGCGTGTTCCAAACAATCTAAAATATGGTTTGATAAATTAAAGTTAATAACAGTAACATATGTTATTTCATGAACACATCGTGCCTTATTCACCTCCACCATCCGTCTCCTTTAACCTAAGTTCCTCAAACCGCTTTTTCAGACATTTTAACGCAATATTTTTTTTTCTAAAAATGTTTTTATTAAATTATTCACGTTTTTTTACAACTCCGTGTAAATTTATTTCTGAAATTCAATCGCAGCATAATTGACGCGAAGGCTCGCACATTTCTGGAAAAAGCCATAAATTCCGCAAAGAACTAAAATTCTGTACGTTGGAAAAGCAGAAGTCATGTGCAGATATATTTTGCCAACAAGCTGCTTCAATTTATTCTTTCAATCATTCTTTTACCAATTTGAAAAAAAATTATTTCATTCAAACGCCTAAACCCCCCTTCAGTCCTCGACACAGATCTCTACACATACGAGTTTGAAAATCGACTTTCATCTTGTTTGCCGCCATCTTTCAAAATGGCTGACGGAAAAAGAAAGTATCGCGCATGTGGATTGGTCAGCCAATTAAATGGTCCGGACATCGAGGGCTACCCTGTGAGCTTTGTGATTGGAGGGTGCTTCGAGAGCTTGGACCTGGCGCCTTTGTTCCTGAAACGGTCATTCGTCGTCAAGTGAGGAGGGCTTGGTCGTTCTCATGAGGTTGTTGGTCTGAATTTTTAAGTTGTTTTTTCTTCTACTTTTTATTGTTTCATCCTTCGTTTTAAATAAATAAACTTAGAAGTTTATCAGAACGAGTTTTTAGTTTTTCATTTAAAAAATTGCTTGAACGTTAGAAAATAAAGTAAGGCCTTTTTAGTTAATTATTTTTCATAACCAGAGTCATTAAGCAAAAAAAAATACCATAATCATCAACACCCCATCACCACCATCATCATCATCATTACCACCACCACCATCATCATCATCACAACCATCATCATCATCATCATCGTCACACATAAGATCTGCTCAGAAATATGACGTCGACGAAGCGATAAATCTCATGAAAAGTTTCCTCCTAACGGATTCATCTCCACTGGCCTGATACATTGCACCTACCTTTCATTGTTCCGTTTATTCTTTTTTCTTTTTTTTAAAGAAATTTTAATTATTTTTTACTTATATTCTTTTGTGTATAAATTTAAGTTTATTATTTATGAGAATTTTGTTTGTTAATTTCAAGATTTTCCGTTTATTTGCAGTTTATTTACCATCTTTTTCAATAAAGATTTTTATTTTTTCATCTTTTGTATCATCTCATCACAGCGCTACCACTCACAACCCCTTCTCAACACCCCTTCTCAACACCCCTTTCTCAAAACCCCCTTCTCAACACCCCCTTCACGACACCCCCGTCTTAACACCCCCTTCTCAACACCCCTCCACGACACTCCTTCTCAACACCCCCTTCACGACACCCCCTTCTTAACGCCCCCTTCTCAACACCCCTCCACGACACTCCTTCTCAACACCCCCTTCTCAACACCTCTTCTCAACACCCCTTCTCAACACCCCTTCACGACACCAAAGATATTTTTGCTTATTGCACAATTGGGAGAGTGGGTAGACGAGTATGTAACGACTCTTTCTTAACCAATGGTCCTAGGCTCGAACGCAACCGATGCCCCAGTAAGCCATAGACCCGAATGGAAATGTGCAGTGGCCTAGAAGCCCGTTCAGATTACACGCCACTTGCATAATGCTCGTACAAGCATGCAATTTAAAATATCACCACGTTTTAAATCGTTTATTTTCATGTTTTAACTTTTTATGAATCTATTTCTTCAACCACACCTACCCTCCTTCCCTTTTCTTCTACTACGATGTCTTCTTTTTATTTCACTGACCTTCTTCCACGCACCACTTTCAACTCCTCCCCCATACTCATCCCCACAGTTTCGCAGAAGCCAAGTACCTCACAAAGATGAAAGAACCATCTTCGGGATCGTTATCATCACTCGCATCTTCTCCCTCTTCCTTTTCTTCTTCGGTCCTTCATTTCGTTCCGATGCTTGAGTGTACTTGTGGGTCGGAAAAGAGCGGGAGGTCAAAAAAAAGTGGCAAAAAACAAAAGATAATAAAATGGAAGACTGGAAGTTGTCTAACGGCTAGTAAGAGAAAAAGTATTAGTTTTGGAAGGGCGAAGAAGAAGAAGGAATGTGTGAAAGTTGAAGTGAGTACAAATCAAAAGTGTTCAAATGGGAGAAATGTTTTAAAGTGCGAAAGTGGATTACTTGAAAACACCAAAACGGATTTTGAAGAATCGAATGAAGTGCCCGTTGAGAAAACGCCAATAGGCAACACAAGCCCTCTCTTTTCTTCACTACCCTCACTACCGCCTCATTCACCGCCACCATCAGCATCATCATCACAGCCACCATCACGACCACCATCGCCATCATCACAACCATCATCACCACCACTGCCATCATCACCACCATCACCAGCCCTCCAGTCATCTTCTTCATTCTACTTCTCTGCCATACAGAACTGCTTCAAGAGGCAGAAGTCTGCATCTCTCAGGGGCTTCTGCTGCGGCAAACGGTCCCTCAAAGACAACCACGTCGCCAAGAGTGACGATGGTGATGATGATGATAACGATTCCTTGGATAAGCGATGTGAAAAAAATAAATTTATTAATAATAAGCATAATAACAATAATGAGAATAAAAATAATCATAATCATCATCATCATCATCAAAATATTAATAAAAATGGAGATAAAACCTATGAGAATGGTTATAGATTTTGTGAAGGGGAAAGATATGATAGAAGTAATAAATATAATAATAATAATAATAATAATAATAATAATAATAATAATAATAATAATAATAATAATAATAATAATAATAATAATAATAATAATAATAATAATAATAATAATAATAATAATAATAATAATAATAATAATAATAATAATAATAATAATAATAATAATAATAATAATAATAATAATAATAATAATAATAATAATAATAATAATAATAATAATAATAATAATAATAATAATAATAATAATAATAATAATAATAATAATAATAATAAGTTAAATCATATTAATAATGATAATCATTGTCAAAATAGTTATAGAGATAAAATAGGTAGCCAAAATGAAATAAAAGACACACAAAAATATGTCAAAAGCACTGCTGATTGTTATTCTAATAGTAACAAAGATACAAATAATAATGAAACTAAAAACAATATTGAAAATATAAATAAAAATTATATTAAAAAGATAAATAAAACATATAAAAATACTCAAAATGCTGAAACAATTAACGACGGCATTGTCTCGAGTAATGGCAAGGGCTGCAAGGGAAAGGACAGTGTTTATGCCGCTGAGCATTTGAACCTGGGAAATAACAATGCAATAAATATGGAAGTAAATAATCAGAACAAAAATGAAAATAATAATAATAATCGTTACCATCATCATAATCATTATCATCATCGTCATGATAATAAATCAAAGAAAATGTCTAACGGAGCCTCAAACAACGAAATTGACCGCGAAAGAAACAGCGACAGCTCAAATGGAGATGATGAAGTGGATTCAGAAGACGCCCCTGAGGTTTGTAGCATTAGCAGGGAAAAATACTCTTCTGGCAACATCAACAACATTAAAAACAACAGAAACAACATTAAAAACAACAGAAACAACAAAAGTAACAACAAAAACAACAAAAGTAACAACAAAAACAAAAGTAACAACAACCACAAGAAAAGTAGCAGTTGCATTGTTGCAACATCTAGAAATGATAATGATGACGTGGATGCAGATGGAAACAACAATAGGAGCAACAAAAACAACAACAGCAATACTACAACCAACAACAACAACAACAACACTACAACCAACAACTACAACTACACTAGGGTATCTTGCAATACAGATTGCAATTTTCATGAAGGAATGAAGCTTCTAGCAGTCAAACACTCGCGTTCGAGCTGTGATGGGAGCTGGCATGCACCACTATGGGAAGGCTGGAAGGAGAGGAGGAAGGGAGAAGGAAGGGTTAAGAGCTGGAGTTGTGGTGGTGGTGGTGGTGGTGATGGTGATGTTGATAATAATGGTGGTGGTGGTGGTGATGGTGATGATGGGGGTGGTGGTGGTGATGGTGATGATGATGATGATGATAATGATGATGAGGATGGTGTGGATTCCGGATGGGATGATGTGAAAAATGCTCGAAAGGAAGATGCTAATGTTGATTGTTATCAAGAATGTGATGAAGATAGAGATGAAATGAGTGAATTTGATGATAGTGATGATGATAACAAAGATGATAAAAGTGTCATTGTTGTTGATGAGTATAAAGAAGAGGATGATGGGAATGATGATGATGATGGAAATGATGATGATGATGATGATGAAAAAGATTCTTTCAACAACCATAACGGTGGTCATGATGAAGCGAGAAGTTCTAAATACTTTTGTGAGGATGAAAATGACTATTTTAAAAACCAAAAAAATAACAAAAAAACTATAAAATATAACAATAAGAATATCAAAGACAAAAATATAAATAATAATCAGTATTATTCTATTTATTATAATGACAAAAACAACAATAAAAGTAATAATAAGAGTCTGGAAAAGGCTAATAGGAGATTTTATGGTTCGTTCGGCCCTAATAAGGTGCTTCCAAGCGACTGTCGACATGAAAGTAACAACAACAACAACAAAAACAACGACAACAATAAAAGCAACAAAGACAATAAAAGCAACAATTTCTACAACAACAACAACGATAAATCTAAAAACAATTCCTACCACAACATCAACAACAACAAAGACGACTTTAACAACAGTTTCTACAACAAAAACAACAACAACCAAGGTAACAATGACTACTACAACAAAAACTCCAACAATAGTAACAACAGCAACGAGGTTCTTACTAACAAGAATGGAAAGTTAAAACAAACTGGAAACAAAGCTGAAATAGACTATAACGATGCCAGAGAGTCAAAGAGCAGCGTTAAAAATCGTTGCAATGCAAATAATGCCTCATTTAACAATGAAATTAATAAAAATAATTTTAATAATAATAATATTTCAAAACAACTACAACAACAAGGGCCAAAACAACAACAAAAACAAAAAGTTCCAGAACAACAACCCCTACGACAATCTCCACAACAACGGTCTCCAAAAACACACAGACCCCTCTCTTACCAACACGACCAAACACCTTCTAATCAGCAGCGTTCACCGCCAGTCCACCCGTCGTTCCAACCACGATCTCAATCGTACAACCCACCCCTAATGTTAAACCAAAAAATGTTCCAATTTCCATTCGATCAACTACCACCACTATCATGTAAACCACCATCACCGCTCCAACAATCTCAGCCACAACAACCACCCTCGACACTCTCACAATCACCAACAACACCCTCACAACCACCACCGTTTCCACCAACTTCACCACCCCTCTCAAAACAAACACCATCACCTCCGCCCCTACCACCATCACCAAACACACCACCACCCTCAAAACCACCACCACCACCCTCAAAACCACCTCCATCTTCACTCTCACCATGCCTACCACCCTCACTATCCCAACCACTCTCACCACCACCACCAGCAACCACACCAGCAACCACACCACCACCACCACCATGCCAGCATCTACAGAAACTCCTAGAAGCAAGCTCGTTCAACACAGATAAGGTATGATGTCTTGTCATGGTCGAGATTATCCCTACCACTTTATGTCTTTTGATGGGAAATATATATTTTTATATGTATAATATTAAATATATTATATTAAATAGAACATAATGATAGGGAATACAATTATTATAATATAAATTTAATATAATAATGAGAATGTTAAATTATTGTAATATAAATATAACATAATAATAGTGTAAAATTGAAATATAATAATATAATAAGGTTAAATTATATAAACACGAAACCACAATTTTTAAAAACATATATATATATATATAAAAAGACAAAAATTCTTTTCTTTTTTAGATTTGTTTTTTTCAAGCCGTATTTAACGACCACGCGATCGTATTAACTTTCCGTTTTTTTTTCTTCCATTTTTCGGTTTTTTTTCGTGTTTTCTATTTTTTTGTGCCTTCGTCTGCATTCAAAATCATTTTGCAGTTGAAAAAAGTCGAAATGTGAAAGATAAAAGTTTAGGTTCAAATTTAAACTTAATTTTATTCAAGTTTTGAAAATTCATTCAATTTATTGCATTTTTTTAAATAAACTCATTTCTTTAAATTCGCGTTTTTAGCAAAATTTCAAAAAAAACTTTTTTATTAATTTTTTAATGAGTTTTAAGCCTAATATAATTTCTTAATATTTTTTAAATTATTTTTTCTCATTTAAGTGTTAAATACTTTTTTTATAAAAGACCATTAAGATAATTGAATGTTTAGAATTCGACAGTAAAACCCACCGCTTAGAAAGGATTTCGTGTTACAAAATCAATTTGAAAAAGTAATAATTACAATTTTATTGTTTTCATTGGAAAAAAAATACATGAATAATAAAAAGTTTAAAAAATATTATACAAATTACACCACACGAACTACACCACACAAACTACACCACACAAACTTCACCACACAAACTACACCACACAAACTACACCATACAAACTTCACCACACAAACTACACCACACAAACTACACCACATCTACCCAATTCCTCCCTTCCACCCACCTCAAGTCCACCCTCTTTCCCACCTTCATTCTCCCACCTCCACAGGGGCACGTCAGGGACGACCACTGCATGGAGCATTCCATCACAGGATCCCTCTGCCTCAACGCCCATCTATTTGAGCGCTGTCGCTACATCCACGTGACATTCTTCATCGACTTTCCATCATCATCATCACCACCGCCATCACCATCATTACCCTCATCATCATCATCCTTATCATTACCCTCATTATTATCATCAACACCTTCGTCGTCTTCCTCATCCCTCAAATGCAGACTTAAACTAATCAGAGTAAGTAGTTTTACAACTGTCTTTCTTCTTATCTTTCGTTTTGCATTTTCTTTTTGTTTTGCATTTTTTCTATTTTTTACGTTTTTTCTCTTTTTTTTTAATTTCACCTCTTGACTAAGTGCACATTTAACATATTCTAGAGAATAGAAAGTAAAATAAACACAATGCCAGTAGAGTTCGTCACATTAAATATTTATTTTATGTCATAAGATAATTTTAGATAATATAATAACCTCGCTTAATTGCTCCAACACAAACACTAATAAGGTTTACATTAAGTTATTATTTTATTGTATTTTATTTTTAATAAGCTATTTTTAAGGATTAAATAAAACTTACCAACTAGAAAATAGAGAAGACCAACGTAGTTAAAATAACACAGGTATCTTTCTTTCCGCGTCAATTTATATCTCTGAATAATTTAATAAACTTTATGGTGATTACCCTTTTCTATGATCTTTTTTATTTATTTTTAATGCTTATAAATCAATATAAAAGGTAAAAAGCCAATTTTATAATGATGAAGAGTCTTTTTTGGCAAGTAGATATTGAGTTTTTAGTGATGTCAAAACATAGATGATGATAGTGAGAATGGATTTTGATTTAATAATGCTATGTCACAATGAATGGCAGATTATTTAATGAAGATGAAGAAATATTAATTAAAATCATTTCAAACAAAAATAAATTTAAAAATTGTATTTATAATTTAGAAAAGTATAGCCTAAATGTTAATCTTAATGGCTGTGGTATTACTTGATTCCACAAGACCAGTCGACTTATGCCAACATTATCGTTCATTTTTATATATATTGTAGTACAATATAGTAAAATTTGTGCATATATTGTAGTAAAATATAGTAAAATTTGTACATATATTGTAGTACAACAAAGTAAAATTTGTACATATATTGTAGTACAATTTGTACATATCTGCAGCATCTATAAGATTATCTAAGATAGACTACATCATATAGTCTATCTTACTTAGTTTTCTATCCTTTCTACTAATCATCCCTAATACCCTGAGACAGACAACATTTCTCCGAGTGGTGGCAAAAGATTTTAAATAATAAGAATAATAATAATGACGAGCTTCACTTTAGTGGCGTATAACCCAAACGGGCTTCGAGACCGCTTAGCCTCCAATTTTTCATTCGCTCTTATGGGCTTCTAGGGTATCGGTTGCATTCAAACTTTGGACCATTAAATGATTAAACATTGGTCAAGATGAGAGTCGGCTACCCATTATCTTTTTTTTTAGTTTTAAAATTAATTTTAATTAGAATAATTAACACTTAAATTTCGTTTAAATATCTTTTCCAATATTCAAATAACTTATATTCTAGACCTATAACTTATAGTCATTTACCTAGAAAACTCGCCTCATTTAGAACACGCGTCATTTAGTATTCGATTCATAACTTATATTATATTATATTATATTATATTATATTATATTATATTATATTATATTATATTATATTATATTATATTATATTATATTATATTATATTATATTATATTATATTATATTATATTATATTATATTATATTATATTATATTATATTATATTATATTATATTATATTATATTATATTATATTATATTATATTATATTATATTATATTATATTATATTATATTATATTATATTATATTATATTATATTATATTATATTATATTATATTATATTATATTATATTATATTATATTATATTATATTATATTATATTATATTATATTATATTATATTATATTATATTATATTATATTATATTATATTATATTATATTATATTATATTATATTATATTATATTATATTATATTATATTATATTATATTATATTATATTATATTATATTATATTATATTATATTATATTATATTATATTATATTATATTATATTATATTATATTATATTATATTATATTATATTATATTATATTATATTATATTATATTATATTATATTATATTATATTATATTATATTATATTATATTATATTATATTATATTATATTATATTATATTATATTATATTATATTATATTATATTATATTATATTATATTATATTATATTATATTATATTATATTATATTATATTATATTATATTATATTATATTATATTATATTATATTATATTATATTATTATATTAGTTATATTATTAGCGAAATGAATCTCTTATATTTGTATCCTCATAAGCAGGGGCGGAGTCTGCTGCAGATCTTGGGGGGGTCCAGGGGTGTGGACCCCCCTCCCCCCACTTGAAAAAACATTTATTGACTTTTGTTTTCATAAGTTATAGCTGTCTAAAACAACAAATTTCATTGCTTACTTAAATATTCGTATGAAAACAAAAGTATGCGTAGTTATAGTTATTGCCTATTACTATAACTACACATACTCACAATGTCTTAATATTTAAACGTTCTGTTTTATGTCATGTTTGATGATTATGTTCGCATTAAAACAAGAGTCTAAAACGTTTTTATTGAAAAAAGGGAGGGATGGTCCACATTAAGGCGGACCCCCTCACTACCAAAATGTGGGGAAGTCGGGACCCCAGAACCCCCCCAGGATCGCCGCCCATGCTCATAAAACGGATTTTCATGCTGATAGCTTTTCTTGAATTCTTTTAATTCTATTTTATTTATTTCTGTTTTTTAAAGGTAAGAGATGTTGACAACTTATGACAGATCTTTAAAATTAGTGATTAAACTTTAAGATTAGATCAACTTCAGCCTTTTTCCATCTTATTCATTTTGCCTTTCTCTCCATCTAATTTTTTCTTCTTAAATTCAACGGCGTTGTCATGTTATCTTTTCATTTGCATATTGATACTGATAACATGTCTTAAGAAGTGTCATTAATCATGGAGGAGGAGACTTTAGCATCAGAAGAAAACGAAAATTTATTTTTATTTTTCCTATGCATTGGAAAAACTAGTTATATATTCGCAGTTTCATTCAATATGAGCACTTGTTTTCAACATTTACCTATAGGTTATTTGCAATTTAAATTACATATGAATATTTAACAATATTTTAAAAATCCTTTGAAAACTTTTTCAATTGGACAGGTTATAGAACTGAGAGCAAGTCATCAGAGGCAAGCCGGCAGAAGGAGGAGGATGGGCCTAAAAACACAGACCAAAATGCTGGAAATAAAAACTAAATTCTTGGAAGAAACACTTACTCAGACGGACATCTTAGTTTTGCATGATGGACATTCCGGAAGAGTGGATGGTGAAAAGAAAGATGATAAAAAGATGGTGGGTGGAGGAGACTTTACCAGCCATAAAAACTACGAAGAATCAGCCGCTAAAACAAAAGACAAACCTGAAACAAAAGCTCGAAACGCCCATGAAAACTCAAGCAGGAAGCAATACACGCTCAGCCTGCTCATTCCGAACAAAGCCGAAGTGCTGGGCGACGGCAAGAGGTTCCTTGGGAGGGGAAGGCCACTCCAGAGTGAGGCGAGTCTCTTCAGCGACATTGAAGACGACGATGTCGCAGTCATCAGGCACTTTTGCTGTGTGAGTGCACCTTGGTGGTGTGATGGGATGAAATAATTCTTATAAATTATTTCTTTTAAAAATATAAAATGCATTTTTGAAATTCAAACTCTAATATGCACTTCACAGCTCGAAATACAACCGAAAAACAAACGAAAAAAGCTGATAGTTCCAGTCGAAGTTTTAATAATCTAAACCTTTATATGCAAAAGGCAATTTTAATACTTGAATACTTTCTTTACATATCTCAACTTTCTATTACGCGTAGCTTCCTCGTGCTGTTGCAGTTTTACTGTTTATCTTATCAACCGATTTACATCTCAATAAAGTCATTTTTCATCTTTGACTTACTCCTAAAATCAAAAAACAAAAAAACCCGAATATATTTGAGAATTTATTGTGAAATAAAATCTCGACATTTCCATAAACAGTCGCACTGAATTAACAACAGCATCTATGATCTTGGTCTTTCCTTCTTTCCCTTGTAGAGGGCGAGTAGAGCCACGGAGGCGACCTTCACTACCTTGAAACGTACTCCGGGAATATCTCCCACGGCGTGACCCTTACGACCGAATCCTGCAACCAAGACTTCGTCATTCTCCTGTTATGTTGTGGTTTAAATAAATTATTTATTTAAATTATTATAAATGCGATAGTCAAAATGAGAAGAAAGATAATAACCACCTTGAAATTATTCGGTTTAAAAATTTTATCATTATATTAATTTTACAAAACGGTAAAAACCTCAATGAAGTTGAGACAACCATCTCTGGGCACGAAGGCGGTGATCTTCTTGCCGTTCTTGATCAACTGCACCCTGACGCACTTTCTGATGGCGGAGTTAGGCTGCTTGGCTTCAACTCCACTGTAAAACAAAGTATTTGAAATTATTTTAAAGTTAAAAATTTTTTAGAAAGCAAATCGTGCATCTTTATTCCTATTATTTGAATAGAGATATGCGTTTCTCAACAGGCTAGAACGTGTTTATAAATTTCATTAAAACGCTCTAGTCTGCAAAAAACGCATATCCCACTTTAAAATATATTTATTTAAAAAATATTGCTGAACGAACACTTTCTCGAGAACGATTCCCTTGGCGTGAGAAGCTCCTCCAAAAGGATTGGACTTCCACTTGGTTCCAAGATTGGCCTTTTTGTAAGAGGCGTCTGACCATCTCTGCTCACGCCTGGTAGTCCTCAACTTTCTTGCGGTTCTGATTCCTCTGGGTTTACCTTTAAAATAATTTAATAAATATTTAAAATAACTTCAAATATTATTTTACCAATGTAAACTTGTTAAAAAGCATAAAATAAATCGGTGAGCGAAAACTTACCCATGTTTTAGAAGAGGCTAATCGGAAAAAGAAAAAATGATATGACTAAAAGCATAACTTAAATTGTTTTGATTAAAACTCAATTGAACTAAAGAGTAAAGATATTTAAAAAATATTTTTTGAGTATTCAAAAGATTTGAAAAATTGTACACTAAAATCAATTTTGTCATAAACACAATCGAAACAAAATGGATAATTTGTTGGTCTTCAAAGACGATGGTATTCATAATGACGCTGAGCTAGTACAAGAGGTAAAATAAAAATATTTATATACTGTCTAAATTAATTTAAATATGTATATCGAATAAAAATTTATTCTTTTTATAGCTGGCTACTTATTTGTGGCTGAAGAAGGGAGATGAGTTCAAAGAGTTTTACACAGCTGTGACTGGAATGAGAGTTTTTAATGAGCTTCTGAACAGATTAACTAGTACTGAGGAGATTGATAAGTATAAGGTGATGCATAAAATCTAGAAATACTGTAGACAATTATATTATAGAATTTTTCTGGTCTTCAAATTAACAACTTAAATAACTCATTTATTTTATTTGTTCATTTATTTATTATAATAGTTATAATATAAATTTGTTTGAAATAACAGGCAGAGTGCTTAGGAGAAATTGTCAAGTACATCAAGGCTAACCCAAAAGCTTCAGAAGATCAATTGGAGAAAGAAATTTTGAAGCATGTGCTGGCATTTAAAGCAAAAGTTGCTACTCTGTAGAGCAATTTTTGTCGCATTCTAAAAGAATATTTTTTTCTATTGCTCTAGCTTGCTGATAAATATTTAATGAGATATTGAAAGAATCAATACATCATTTTCATTATGCTTGTGTGTTTTCCTTCAGTTTGATCATGGAAACAGTTATATTGCCTCCAACTATCTCTATATAAAACATTTGTATAGTTAACTTACTTTATTAAATACTTATTTAATATATTTATATTTAAATATACATCTTAAAGAATATAAAAATATATCAATTAAAACAGTTTGAAATGATTTCTTTTCATAGAAAATGTAAATATAAAGTTACTCAAGTTACATTTGTTAAAATCTACAACGTTACATAATATAACCGTTTCAAATGGGGTTTGTCATCTCAAAAGTAACCCCTTCAAAAGAGGAAACGTACGATTTAATGGTTATTAGTGAATTTAACGGATCTTCGATCAACAACGTTGTGGTAAATGATGACCAGTCTGTACTTGCGACCGGCAGCGACGATGGTGCCATCATGCTTTGGTCACTATCATCGGGCAAGTCTTTTGAGTGCCTTGCCACCCTTGAAGGTAGTTTTATTAAGATATTTGGGTTTTTTTACTTCATGATATAGAACTCTAAAAATTGTTTAAAACCTCTGAAATCCGCATTATCTTCAAAAATCATTTCGGCTGATTCTATTACTCAGGACACAGGGGATACATTAATTGTCTCGTTTTTGAGGAAATATTCCTGGTTTCAGGCAGTAATGACAAATGTATCAAAAAGTGGAATATCACGGATTTCCAGTGTGAAATCACTTTCACTGGCCACAGATCCGTCGTGAATAAGTAGTTGTTTGATTCATTCATAAGGGTTTAATTATATTTAATTATGTAAAGTTATACTTTTTTATTATGAAAAATTCGTTATATAAAACTTTATAAAGTATTTTTTATATAATTCAAACTAATATGAGTGTAAATTTCGATATAAATTTTCTTGAAATCAGACTGCTGGTGTTCGAAGAGAATTTGTACAGCAGTTCTTACGATAAGACGGTTCGCAGATGGGACTTCAGGACGGGAGATTGCATCAAAATATATCGAGGACATACTCTTGGAGTATACTCCATGGCGTTCATTCCAAGAGATGAAGAAGACGAGGAAGATGAAGATTTTCAAGGATTTAAAGATGATGATGCTGCTGCGCCAGAAAAGGATTTAGAAAAAACAGAGGCGACTGAAAAGAATGATAAATTGAACCAGGATTCACACACGGGTATTTACGGGTGTTTAATTAGGTTAACAAATCAGCGAATGCCATAATAAATGAAGCATACACCTATATTAATTAAATACTTTATGTATTGAAGAATTATAAATATACCGATAAATGAATTCGGTCTCAAACATAAGTCATTATCACACGCAACAATGAAAGACAAAGAAGAGGAAGAAGAAAGACCAGGGCCTCCAAAGCGACAAGCCCCTAAGGCAGACCTTCTGGTAAGTGGATCATCGGACAACCTAGCCATCATCTGGCACGTAAGCTCAGGTACGACGAGTTTTGAGAATTCAAAAACAATATATGTCTTTGAAAAAATACTTTTCGAAGTCTTTGTGCATTTTATTTCTTGTTATAACTTACAAATCACTCAAATTTGATCGATAAAAAATCTTTATAAAACCAACAAAAAAGGTAAAATCGTCTTCAAGTTGGAAGGACACACTGACGGCATAACCTCTCTGGTCTTGGACGAATCAGCCACTTGCGTGTACACAGCTTCGATGGATAAGAGCATCAGAGGCTGGTGTGTCAGGACTGGAGAAATGATCAAACTCTTCGAAGGCCATCTTGCCGGGGTCATTTGTCTTTCGGTGGGTCTTGAGTATTATTTAGAATGCATTTTTGAAATTCTTGAGTAACTTTAAAATAAATGGTAAAACTTTTTTATATTTGAAATTTCTGAAAAAACTCAAAAATTGTTCAAAATACTTTTATAACTCCAAATACTTTTTGTTAGATGAAAGGCAAAATGATGTTCAGCGGCAGTGCCGATAAAACAGGCAAGTTGTGGATAATAGAGTACGGAGACAACACAAGAACATACCAGGGCCATGGACATACAGTCACATGCATTAAGTTCCATCAAGGATTTGGTTTGTAGTTACTTTTTAAAGACCATACTTTTTGAAACATAAAAATGCGAAGATATATAAACAAAAAGAATAAACTTTCATAATCAATCAATCAATCAATCAAGTAAATTTCTATAGCGCTCTTTCCTCAAATTCAAGAGCGCTCGATAATAATAATAATAATGTCTAAAATTTTAATATTCATATTTGAGTGTTCACTGGCTGTGGTGATGGAGTGGTGAGGTGTTTTGACGCCAAAGCAGGCACCTTGAAACGAACCTTGTCTGGTCATACCTCTGCCATTAATGCCTTTGCGGTTAGAGAATACAGTTTTTGGATAAAATATTTCTTCATAATTTGGTTTATATTCTTTTTATCTATCTATATATATTTATTAATATATTTTAATCAATAATTTATTTATATTTACTAGTTAATTGGAGACCGGCTTTACAGTGGATCAAATGATGGTACCCTGAGAATTTGGGATATATCTGGTATCGACGATGAGATCTCATTCGCATTCAAAGAAAAAACAAAGAAGAAAAACCCCAAAAAAATCGATAAAAAGAGTCAAATAATAAGTGAAACAAATATGGAAAAACCCGTTAAATCGAGGAAAATCTTAATTGATGATGACTTTTAATTTTCACGAGTTAATTAGAAATAAATTGGACTATTAAAAAAATAAATATTTCAATTAAAGTTATTGAATATATAAAAAAAGTTTAAATTTTTATATTTCAGTGTCAACACGTCTTGGGTTGTAAGATTGAAAATATTAACATTACTGGTCTTTTTGTGTTTCTCCCTGAACATAAAATTAATTTTATATAACAGAATCCGTATATAAACTCTTTAACGTATAATTACTGTTATTTTCTTTTATTCAGATTTAGGCTCATTTGTTAAATTTGAATCAGCGGCCATATTATATACATTTTCATTGTGCAATAATAAATTAGAAGTCATTAATGTAAACTTCTAAAAAAATAATTACTTGAATATCTGTCGTGGATACAAGTTGAAAATTATTTTTTCATTCCTTCTAGGAGGTGTATAGAAGCTCCGAAGATTATTTCATATGTTCGTTATTTACGTGTAAGGATCGGATATTAATAATTCAAAAAGTAAACTCTCCAACAAAAAGTTCTTCTCAATTTTTCACGATGGACGAGTTAAGTAAGAAGTTAAACGAGACAAATCTTATTCTTTCAAACGAAAAAACGGATAATGTAAAGGTAAAGACCCCAATCGGCGATGCGGCTCTCACTCCGGTTAAGGAATTTCCAAATGGAATGACGCCCATGCAGTCTGAAAATGCTCCAGAATCTTCTGATAAAGAAGACACAGAAGTAACCTTCCCGGAGGAGGAGTTGGGAAAGTTGGATGAGATGATCAACCGACCGCAATGGGTGGTGCCAGTGCTTGCCAAAGGAGAGCTGGAGATTCTCATGGAAGCTTCAATTGATCTTTGCAGGAGAGGTAAAGCTACTTAGACTTAAAATCTTACTTAAAGTTGAGTTATCAAAATAAAAATGTTAATATAACTAAGGTTTGAAATGTAATAGAGAATTTGTTGGTAACTAGAACATTCAAAAATGTTTAAAACTAAAAAAACAAATATCTATCATTTTAAATCTATTACATAATGCTATAAAAATATAGAATAAATCCTCAATCTAAAACAGATAAAGATGATGATGTATTTAATCACCTTATTATCAATAAATGCCTAATTAATAAATCTGATTTTTGTTCATATATATGAATAAATAATATATATAAATTATCAATGTATTAATTATTCGAGGTGTGGACACAAAGTCGGAAGCATGTCAGCAGTTTTTTCGGGATGGCTTGAACACCTCCTTCACCAAGATATACACCAACGACGCAGTGAATGGATGGAAGCCTGAAATACAAGTTTGCCTTTTAATTTATTATACCATAGTATTTGTTTGAATTATAAACAATATGTGAATTGATGAAAAATATTATAAAAGTAACAATTTAATTTTTTTTTGCATAAGTACTCTGTCTTCATGTGCCTGAACTATTGAATAGAAAAATTATTAATTAAAAATAATTCCAGTAAAATGCTTTAAACTGCACTGTTTCAAAACCATAGGTGTATTAAAACAAAATGTATGTTAGAAGAAGGGACATTATAGATGCTAGAATACATTTAGAACTAATGCATTTTTTGCAAAGGAATTTAAAATATAGGAGACATTTAGATGTATTTATTGGTATAACTATAAGCTAATTAAAATGACTTTTCAATTTAATAAAAAGACAGTTACTATATAGTTTTGATGAATACAGAAAATAAAAATGAATTAATAAATAGATGTTAAATATGTCAAGTACTTTGAACAATTTAAAATTTATATTTAAACAATATTGAAAAGATAATGGTGTAAAGGTGCTTATATAAGAAAAAAAAGTTTTTCTGTTTGAAACTATTAATTAAAAAAATTTGAAATATAAATAAACATTAACAAATAAATTATTTTTCACAAGTATTTTTTAATAAGTAATTGAAAGAAAAACAATTGTTTAAATAAATTGCTTCAATTGGCCATTTAATAGATCATGAGCAATCTATGCAAGAATCATTATAAACCACCTATTTGAATACTAATTGCATTACTAACACCCTAAACGCATTAAATTAAAATATAATAATTGTAGTAACAATATAATAATGATAATTAGAATAATTAAACGCTATAAGAATATACAATAATGCCCAAGTATCACCACCACCTACAGAAGAGTATATTGTGCAACTCGGAGAGGCTTGTGCAGTTGTGCGTGCTGAAGCTGGATCAGGACTGGTTCCCACTCCTCGACCTCCTCGCCATCGTCTTCAATCCTAACTCCAAGTTGGTGGGGAGGTTGCATCCTTGGAAGGAAGAGGGAGAAGGGAAGGGGGAGGGGGGGTGGGTTGATCACAACGTATCTTTTATTACCACACCATCACACACACCACACCACGCCATCCACACCACGCCATAACCCACACCACACCATCACCTCACCACACCATCACACACACCACACCATCACCTCACCACATCATCACCCACACCACACCATCACACACACCACACCATCACCCACACCACACCATCACACACACCACACCATCACACACACCACACCATCACCCACACCACACCATCACCTCACCACACCATCACCCACACCACACCATCACCCACACCACGCCATCACCCACACCACGCCATCACCCAGACCACACCATCACCCACACCACACCATCACCCACCCACACCACACCATCACACACACCACGCCACCCACACCATCACCCACACCACACAGGTTCCACCTCTACAACTGTAACAAGGCCCCCGAAAGACCACCCCCTCAGGAGGGTGAGGAGGTGTTCGCCCAGAGTCCCTCTGACCATCGACTTTTGAAGGTGGAGGGGGGGGGGGTAAGGGGGGGGGGGGTAAAGGGTGGGGTGGTTGGTTGTGGAGGCTTGAAGGGGTGGGATAGATTTTGAATAACTGAAAATGGAAATCTTTAATTAATATGGCTAGTATTACTGCTGCTACCACTACTACTTCTACTTCTATTATTACTTATAATGCTAATAATTATAACTTAATCAAAATTAAATTACTACTACTACTACTACTACTAATAATAATAATAATAATTGGTTCGATGGCGACAGGGCTGGTTGGTGGATCTGCT